>CM038676.1:443900215-444474804 GCA_021605205.1 Aegilops longissima | reverse complement strand
TTTGAACCTTCATACTACTCCTCCTGTTGGGGAGCGTAGTAATTTCAAAAAATTCCTACGCTACGCAAGACCATGGTGATGGCATAGCATCGAGAGGGAGAGTGTCGTCCACGTACCCTCGTGAACCGAAAGCGAGCGTTATAACAACGCGGTTGATGTAGTCGTCGTCTTCACGATCCGACCGATCCAAGTACCGAGCGTCACGGCACCTCCGAGTTCTACACGTTCAGCTCGATGCGATCCCGGGCTCCGATCCGGCAAAGCGTCGGGGATGAGTTCCGTCGGACCTGACGGCGTGGTGGCGATGATGATGCTCCACCGGCGGAGGCTTCGCTAAGCTCGCAACAATATGACTTCACCGGCGAGGGCTTCGCCTAAGCTCGCGATGATATGACCGAAGTGGAATATGGTGGAGGGGCACCGCTGCAGCTAAGGAACAATCCGTAGATCAACTTGTGTCTCTGGGGTGCCCCCTGCACCCGTATATAAAGGAGCAAGGGGGTGCGGCCAGCCCTAGGCGGCGCTGGAGAGTCCTACTCCCGGGAGTAGGACTCCCCCCTTCCTAGTTGGAATAGGATTGGGGAGGGAAAGAGGGAAGAGGCGCCGCCCCCTTTCTCCTTGTCCTATTCGGACTAGAGGGGGAGGGGGGCGCGCGGCCTGCCCTGGCCAGCCCTTCCTCTTCTCCCTATGGCCCATCAAGGCCCATTGACCCCCGAGGGGTTCAGTAACCCCGGTGTTCCGGTAACTTCATGTTTTCATCGGAACCTTTCGAAGTCAAACATAGGCTTCAATATATCAATCTTTATGTCTCGACCATTTGAGACTCCTCTTCATGTCGTGATCACATCCGGGACTCCAAACAACCTTGGTACATCAAACTTATAAACTCATAATGAAGCTGTCATCGAAGCGTTAAGCGTGCGGACCCTACGGGTTCGAGAACTATGTAGACATGACCTAGAACTATTCTCGGTCAATAACCAATAAGCGGAACCTGGATGCCCATATTGGTTCCTACATATTCTCGAAGATCTTTATCGGTCGAACCGCATAACGATATCGTTGTTCCTTTGTCATCGGTATGTTACTTACCGAGATTCGATCGTCGGTATCAATACCTAGTTCAATCTCGTTACGGTAAGTCTTTTACTCGTTCCGTAATACATCATCTCACAACTAACTCATTAGTTGCAATGCTTACAAGGCTTATGTGATGTGTATTACCGAGAAGGCCCAGAGATACCTCTCCGAGCAATCGGAGTGACAAAACCTAATCTCGAAATCGCCAACCCAACAAGTACCTTTGGAGACACTGTAGTACTCCTTTATAATCACCCGATTCGTTGTGATGTTTGGTAGTACCCAAAGTGTTCCTCCGTAGCAGGAGTTGCATAATCTCATAGTTACAGGAACATGTATAGGTCATGAAGAAAGCAATAGCAATATACTAAGCGATCAAGTGCTAAGCTAACGGAATGGGTCATGTCAATCACATCATTCTCCTAATGAGGTGATCCCATTAATCAAATGACAACACATGTCTATGGTTAGGAAACACAACCATCTTTGATTAATGAGCTAGTCTAGTAGAGGCATACTAGTGACTATCTGTTTGTCTATGTATTCACACATGTATTATGTTTCCGGTTAATACAATTCTAGCATGAATAATAAACATTTATCATGATATAAGGAAATAAATAATAACTTTATTATTGCCTCTAGGGCATATTTCCTTGATCTCCCACTTGCACTAGAGTCAATAATCTAGATTACAGTAATGATTCTAACACCCATGGAGTCTTGGTGCTGATCATGTTTTGCTCGTGGAAGAGGCTTAGTCAGCAGTGCGCAACATTCAGATCCGTATGTATTTTGCAAATCTCTATGTCTCCCACTTGGACTTGGTCCCAAATGGAATTGAGGCGTCTTTTGATATGCTTGGTCCTCTTGTGAAATCTGGATTCCTTTGCCAAGGCAATTGCAGCGATATTGTCAGAAGATCTTCATTGGTCCCGATGCACTAGGTATGACACCTAGATCGGAAATGAACTCTTTCATCGAGACTCCTTCATTTGCTGCTTCGAAGCAGCTATGTACTCCGCTTCACATGTAGATCCGCCACGGCGCTTTGTTTAGAACTGCACCAAATGACAGCTCCACCGTTTAATAAAAACACGTATCCGGTTTGCGATTTAGAATCGTCCGGATCGGTGTCAAAACTTACATCGGCGTAACCATTTCGACTAGCTCTTTGTCACCTCCATATCGAGAAACATATCCTTAGTCCTTTTCGGGTATTTCAGGATGTTCTTGACGCTGTCGATGATCCACTCTGGATTACTTTGGTACCTTCCTGCCAAGCTTCTTGCTAAGCATCGTCGGTCTGGTACAGCATTGCATACATGATAGAGCCTATGGCTGAAGCATAGGAACATCTTTCATTTTCTCTCTATCTTCTTTGTGGTCGGGCATTGAGTCGACTCAATCTTACACCTTATGTCTGAGGTAAAAACCTTTCTTTGCACGATCCATTTGAACTTCTTCAAAACTTTATCAAGGTATGTGCTTTGTGAAAGTCAATTAAGCGTCTTGATCTATCTCTATAGATCTTGATGCCCAATATGTAACAACTTCACGAGGTCTTTCATTGAAAAACTTCTATTCAAGTATCCTTTTATGCTATCCAGAAATTCTATATCATTTCCAATCAATAATATATCGTCCACATATAATATCAGAAATGCTCTGAGCTCCACTCACTTTCTTGTAAATACATGCTTCTCCAAAAGTCATATAAAACCATATGCTTTGATCACACTATCAAGCGTTTATTCAAACTCGAGAGGCTTGCACGGACCATAAATTGATCGCTGGAGCTTGCACACTTTGTTAGCACCCTTTGGATCAACAAAACCTTCTGGTTGCATCATATACAACTCTTCTTCTAGAAATCCATTCAAGAATGCAATTTTTACATCCATTTGCCAAATTTCATAATCATAAAATCGGCAATTGCTAACATGATTCGGACAGACTTAAGCATCGCTTCTGGTGAGAAAGTATCATCGTAGTCAACCCCTTGAACTTGTCGAAAACCTTTTGCAACAAGTCGAGCTTTATAGACAGTTACATTACCATCGGCGTCGGTCTTCTTCTTAAAGATCCATTTATTCTCAATGGCTTGCCGATCATCGAACAAGTCAACCAAAATCCATACTTTGTTCTCATACATGGATCCCATCTCAGATTTCATGGCTTCCAGCCATTTGCGAATCTGGGCTCACCATCGCTTCTTCATAGTTTGTAGGTTCGCCATGGTCAAGTAACATGACTTCGAATAGGATTACCGTACCACTCTGGTGCGTATTTTACTCTGGTTGACCTCTGAGTTCAGTAGCAACTTGATATGAAGTTTCATGATCAACATCATTAGTTTCCTCACTAATTGGTGTAGTTGTCACGAGAACCGTTTCTTGTGATGAACTACCTTCCAATAAGGGAGCAGATCTGATTATCTCATCAAGTTCTACTTTCCTCCCACTCACTTCTTTGAGAGAAACTCCTTCTCTAGAAAGGATCCGAATTTAACAACGAAAATCTTGCCTTGGATCTGTGATAGAAGGTGTACCCAACAGTCTCCTTTGGGTATCCTATGAAGACACATTTCTCCGATTTGGGTTCGAGCTTATCTGGTTGAAGTTTCTTCACATAAGCATCGCAGCCCCAAACTTTAAGCGACAACTTTGGTTTCTTGCCAAACCATAGTTCATAAGGTGTCGTCTCAGCGGACTTAGATGGTGCCCTATTTAGCGTGAATGCGGCCGTCTCTAAAGCATATCCCCAAAGCGATAGCGGTAAATCAGTAAGAGACATCATAGATCGCACCATATCAAGTAAAGTACGATTACGACGTTCGGACACACCATTCCTCTGTGGTATTCCGGGTGGCGTGAGTTGCGAAACTATTCCGCATCATTTCAAATGTAAACCAAACTCGTAACTCAAATATTCTCCTCCACGATCAGATCGTAGAAATTTTATTTTCTTGTTACGATGATTTTCCACTTCGCTCTGAAATTCTTTGAACTTTTCAAATGTTTCAGATTTGTGTTTCATTAAGTAGATATACCCATATCTGCTCAAATCATCTGTGAAGGTGAGAAAATAACGATACCGCGCGTGCCTCAACATTCATTGGACCACAAACATCGGTATGTATGATTTCCAACAAATCAGTTGCTCGCTCCATAGTTCGGAGAAGCGGCGTTTTAGTCATCTTGCCCATGAGGCACGGTTACATAAGTACCAAGTGATTCATAATCAAGTGATTCCAAAAGTCCATCGATATGGAGTTTCTTCATGTGTTTTACACGATATGACCCAAGCGGCGGTGCCACAAATAAGTTGCATTATCATTATCAACTCTGCATCTTTTGGTTTCAACACTATGAATATGAGTATTACTACTATCGAGATTCAATAAAATAGACCATTCTTCAAGGGTGCATGACCATAAAGATATTATTCATATAAATAGAAAAACCATTATTCTCTGTCTTAAATGAATAACCGTCTCGCTTTAAACAAGATCCAGATATAATGTTCATGCTTAACGCGGCACCAAATAACAATTATTTAGGTCTAAAACTAATCCCGATGGTAGATGTAGAGGTAGCGTGCCGACCGCGATCACATCGACTTTGGAACCATTTCCCAGCGCGCCGTCACCTCGTCCTTAGCCAATCTTCGTTTAATCCGTAGTTCCTGTTTGAGTTGCAAATATTAGCATGAACCGGTATCAAATACCCGGTACTCTGCGAGTATTAGTAAGGTACACATCAATAACATGTATATCACATATACCTTTGATCACCTTGCCATCCTTTTTATCCGCCAAATACTTGGGGCAGTTCCGCTTCTAGTGTCGATCTGCTTGCGGTAAAAACACTCGATTTCAGGCTTAGGTCCAGACTTGGGTTTCTTCTCTTGAGCAGCAACTTTCTTGCTGTTCTTTTGAAGTTCCTTCTTCTTCCCTTTGCCCTTTTCTTGAAACTAGTGGTCTTGTTGACCATCAACACTTGATGCTCTTTCTTGATTTCTACCTCATGCTTTTAGCATTGCGAAGAGCTCGGGAATTGTTTTGGTCATCCCTTGCATATTATAGTTCATCACGAAGCTCTTGTAGCTTGGTGGCGATGATTGGAGAATTCATCAATGACACTATCATCCGGAAGAGTAACTCCCGGTTGAATCAAGTGATTATTATACCCGGACATTTTGAGTATATGTTCTTGTGCGAACTATTCTCCTCCATCTTGCAGCTATAGAACTTATTGGAGACTTCATATCTCTCAATCCGGGCATTTGCTTGAAATATTAACTTCAACTCTGGAACATCTCATATGCTCCATGACGTTCAAAGCGTCGTTGAAGACCGGTTCTAAGCCGTAAAGCATGGCACACTTGAACTATCGAGTAGTCATCGACTTTGCTCGCCAAGCGTTCTTAACGTCGTCGGTTGCATCAGCATGAGGCACTGGCACCCAGCGGTGCTTCGGGGCGTAATTCTTACATGCAGCAATGAGGATAATCCTCAAATTACGGACCCGATCCGTGTAATTGCTACCATCATCTTTCAACTTTGCTTTCTCAAGGAGCATTAAAATTCAATGGAACAACAGCACGAGCCATCTATCTACGATAAACATAGACAAGCAAAATATTATCGGTACTAAGTTCATGATAAATTTAAGTTTAATTAATCATATTAAAAACTCCCACTTAAGCAGACATCTCTCTAGTCATCTAAGTGATTCGTGATCCAAATCAACTAAACCATGTCCGATCATCACGTGAGATGGAGTAGTTTCAATGGTGAACATCACTATGTTGATCATATCTACTATATGATTCACGTTCGACCTTTCGGTCTCCGTGTTCGAGGCCATATCTGTTATATGCTAGGCTCATCAAGTTTAACTTTGAGTATTCGGCGTGTGCAACTGTTTTGCACCGTTGTATTTGAGCGTAGATCCTATCACACCCGATCATCACGTGGTGTCTCGTACGAAGAACTTTCATAGCGGTGCATACTCGGGAGAACACTTCTTGATAATTTTAGTGAGAGATCATCTTATAATGCTACCGTCAAACAAAGCAAGATAAGATGCATAAAGGATAAACATCACATGCAATCAATATAAGTGATATGATATGGTCATCATCATCTTGTGCTTGTGATATCCATCGCCAAGCACCGTCATGATCACCATCGTCACCGGTAGCGACACCTTGATCTCCATCGTAGCATCGTTGTCGTCTAGCCAACTATTGCTTCTCGACTATCGCTCTGCTTAGTGATAAAGTAAAGCAATTACATGGCTTTGCATTTCATACAATAAGCGACAACCATATGGCTCCTGCCGGTTGCCGATAACTTCGGTTACAAAACATGATCATCTCATACAATAAAATATAGCATCACGTCTTGACCACATCACATCACAACATGCCTGCAAAAACAAGTTAGGCGTCCTCTACTTTGTTGTTGCAAGTTTTACGTGGCTGCTACGGGCTGAGCAAGAACCGTTCTTACCTCGCATCAAAACCACAGCGATAGTTTGTCAAGTTGGTGCTGTTTTAACCTTCGCAAGGACTGGGCGTAGCCACACAGTTCAACTAAAGTGAGAAAGCGGACACCCGCGGTCACCTTTAAGCAACTAGTGCTCGAAGCGGTGAAACCAGTCTCGCGTAAGCGTCTGGCGTAATGTCGGTCGGGCGCTTCATCTCACAATACCGCCGAACCAAAGTATGACATGCTGGTAAGCAGTATGACTTATATCGCCTACAACTCACTTGTGTTCTACTCGTGCATATGACATCAACGCATAAAACCAGGCTCGGATGCCCTTTGTTGGGGAGCGTAGTAATTTCAAAAATTTCCTCGCACACGCAAGACCATGGTGATGGCATAGCGAGAGGAGAATGTCGACCACGTACCCTCGTGAGACCGAAAGCGGAGCGTTATAACAACGCGGTTGATGTAGTCGTGCGTCTTCACGATCCGACCGATCCAAGTACCGAGCGTCGGCACCTCCGAGTTCTACACACGTTCAGCTCGATAGCGATCCCGGGCTCCGATCCAGCAAAGCGTCGGGGATGAGTTCCGTCGACCTGACGGCGTGGTGGCGATGATGATGCTCCACCGGCGCGGGGCTTCGCCTAAGCTCATGACGATATGACTTCACCGGCGCGGGGCCGCCTAAGCTCATGACGATATGACGAAGTGGAATATGGTGGAGGGGCACCGCACTGCAGCTAAGGCGATCCGTAGATCAACTTGTGTCTCTGGGGTGCCCCCTGCCCCGTATATAAAGGAGCAAGGGGGTGCGGCCAGCCCTAGGGGCGGCGCTGGAGAGTCCTACTCCCACGGGAGTAGGACCCCCCCTTTCCTAGTTGCAATAGGATTGGGGTGGGGGAAGAGGGAAGGCGCGCGCCCCTTTCTCCTGTCCTATTAGGACTAGAGGGGAGGGGCGCGGCCTGCCCTAGCGGCCCTTCCTCTTCTCCCTATGGCCCATCAAGTCCCATTGACCCCGAAATTCCAGTAACCCCGGTGTTCAATAACTTCCTGTTTTCATCTGGAACCTTTCCGAAGTCAAACATAGGCTTCCAATATATCAATCTTTATGTCTCGACCATTTGAGACTCCTCGTCATGTCCGTGATCACATCCGGGACTCGAACAACCTTGGTACATCAAACTTATAAACTCATAATGAACTGTCATCGAAGCGTTAAGCGTGCGGACCCTACGGGTTCGAGAACTATGTAGACATGACCTAGAACTATTCTCGGTCAATAACCAATAGCGGAACCTGGATGCCCATATTGGTTCCTACATATTCTATGAAGATCTTTATCGGTCAAACCGCATAACGACATCGTTGTTCCCTTTGTCATCGGTATGTTACTTACCGAGATTCGATCGTCGGTATCAATACCTAGTTCAATCTCGTTACGGTAAGTCTTTTACTCGTTCAGTAATACATCATCTCACAACTAACTCATTAGTTGCAATGCTTGCAAGGCTTATGTGATGTGTATTACCGAGAAGGCGAGAGACACCTCTCCGACAATCGGAGTGACAAAACCTAATCTCGAAATACACCAACCCAACAAGTACCTTTGGAGACACTGTAGTACTCCTTTATAATCACCCGATTCGTTGTGACGTTTGGTAGTACCAAAGTGTTCCTCCGTAAGCAGGAGTTGCATAATCTCATAGTTACAGGAACATGTATGGGTCATGAAGAAAGCAATAGCAATATACTAAGCGATCAAATGCTAAGCTAACGGAATGGGTCATGTCAATCACATCATTCTCCTAATGAGGTGATCCCATTAATCAAATGACAACACATGTCTATGGTTAGGAAACACAACCATCTTTGATTAATGAGCTAGTCTAGTAGAGGCATACTAGTGACTATCTGTTTGTCTATGTATTCACACATGTATTATGTTTCCGGTTAATACAATTCTAGCATGAATAATAAACATTTATCATGATATAAGGAAATAAATAATAACTTTATTATTGCCTCTAGGGCATATTTCCTTCACTCCCTCCGTCACAGTTTACAGGGCGCGCTTCATTATGATGCATTTCTCTCAATGCATTTCCACCACCAGAGAGACTTTAGACGCGTTTGGTTTAATACTCAATTAATTAGGGCGTGGTAACCGTAATCAAGTCCACAATTTTCTCCCCATGTACTCTGTACTACAGTACTACAGAGTGGAGTAAGTGCATGCATGTGTGTAACCGGGGTGGAAGCATTGCATGCATGTGTACGCATTATTCCCTCTAGTAATAGACGCCGTGCTATAACTACCAATGCTATTTTTCAGGCCGATCGCTAGTCGCCTTGGTCCCACAGATCTTTTTTAAAGCGCCATTGTATAAGCAGTGACGGATGGAGTATGGCGGATTCAAAGAAGAGCGTATTGATGGTTGCTTCTTGAGCAACTTACGATTAGGGAAAGGTGGGGCTTACGATTTGACTGCTCATTACTCACTATTAATGCGGTATAGCGACGGGCTGAGTCTCCCATGCAGTTGTGCACTACCCCTCGGTTCTTAAATATACTCCGGAGTATATTTGTATTTCTAGAATTTCAACAGTGACTACTCAAATATTTGTCTTTTAGAGATTTCAAATGGTGGCACATACGGATGTATATACATATTTTAGAGTGTAGATTCTCTCATTTTGCTCCGTATGTAGTCACTTGTTGAAATCTCTAGAAAACGAATAGAATATTTAGGAAGGGAGGGAGTACACATACGAAGCAAAATGAGTGAATCTACACTCTAAAATATGCCCGTTTAAAATTTGTAAAAAGACAAATATTTAGGAACGAAGGAGTATATATTTGTGGATGGCACATGGACCCGGATGATGAAGAGGCTTCTGGCAATGCTATCAAGCTTCCATCATTTGTTTACATAATTGACGTACTATACAAATAATTTTCCAGCGAGACATGAAATTGTACAATGGTGTGAGCTTTCAGCTTCTGTTTCGCGTGTCTTGCCATCGATGCTATTTTGGAAACAATAAAAAACTAACTTCCTTGCTAATGCATGTCAATTATTAGCAGATCAGAGCTAATAATTACATCACAACTGAAGACAGAGTTGTGAGAAGGTGTTAAATTAAAATTGATCCATGCTTTCATTGGCAGCAACGTCCCCCCAGCTCTGTCTAAATCAACAAGGCATGTTGGGAAAAAAGTAGCTGTCTGGAGCATGCAACATTCCGATCATTTTGTGCAGTTCCACTAAAATAGAGCTGAGCGTCCATGTTCCAAAGATATTAAGTGTGATTACGATAATAGAGGACTGCTGATGAAACAATAAACACATAAATGGAAGCGGTCACCTTTGCGGTCTCTCTTAAGACTAACTAGTTGGAGAAGATTAGGCTCGGATTGGATGAGGAGGATAGAGCAAAACCATTCTCCCTTTGTGCGATCGCCTTTGAAATGTAGAGGCGTTGCCCATGTGACATTTTAGTACAACTGCACAAAACACTCTTAAGAAAAAGTGATTTGTGCATTTCACCAAAAGGTCATAATAGCAGCGAGGTGAAATGGATAGCCCTGTTTGCAAAAAAAGGTAGAAAGGAAACAATTCTGGCCAATAACAGTTGATGACACATGCGACGACAAAAAGAAGCATATTCATTGCCCTAAGGGAAGATAACAACACAGTTGTGTTTGTCTAAAGCAGTGTGAGGGCGAGAATGCAATATGGAAAAATGCGCTGGGCGAGCTACGTTTTGGGAAAAGCTCTATGGAAGATCCACATGCAGCGGCGTGGGAAGGCGGCCCGGTGGAGCAAGGCGGAGGGATACACGGAGGTCGTCGGGATGTAACAAGGTGAGCGGCGGCGCGCGGAATCTGCGAGCAGGTGGCGTAGGCCCTGCCGCGCCGGAGATTGGTCAGAGAGAACAACGTGTACCATAGATCGGGACGTGCTGCCTCGGCGCCGTCGAACGAAGAAACGATGCACTTCCTCCCTTTCCCCCGGCGGACGGGATGCGGCCGGATCAGTGACCAACGGTGTGAGAGAGAGAGGCCACCACACTCCCTTTCCCCCGACGGATGGGATGCGGCCGGATCAGTGACCAACGGTGAGAGAGAGAGGCCACCGCAGCCTTGTGTGAGATACTCTGAAGAGCGACAAACCAGCCACGCAAGGCTCCATTGTACATAGTGAGCGGACTACCGTTTTCTCCATAAAAATCGTTTAATATTCTCTGTACGTGCCATTGAGCACTATAACTTTATTTAAAAATAACGCGGCAACGCGTCAAGTCGAACTTTGTTTCATGCAGGCGTGGTACACGACCTCCCTAGGTAAACAACCGCTGCAGGGATTAGCACGTGGGCTGCCATTTCGTAAAGAAATGAGCTCCACCGTGTACCCGTGCGGGTGTGGCTGGGCACGAAGCGTGAGTACGTGCACGAAGCACCTATTCTCTTCTTGTATACATACACCACCTACGTGGGGTTGTGTGAGAGAGATAAAAACCTAGAGAGATATACTCCCTCCTTTTTGGTTTATAAGGCTTATCTCAAAATTTTAGTTTTCCCATTTTATAAGGCTCAATTTGGTTGTTTCCCATCACATGTTCAGATTTCAAGGTGCATTAAATCATTGCATGCAAGTATTAAAAGAAAATTGACCAATGCATGTGCTTTGAGCATGCATGCATTGCAATTAATGCATTGGTAAACACAATTGTTTGAGGAAAACAGGCGCACTAATTGACTGATTTTGCAAACTAAAAAATTATTCCACCACTCACCATCTACCTTGGTTGATGAGATTTTTGAATTGATCCCTATAAACCGAAAAGGAGGGAGTAGTGTGTGGGTTCTTGAGAGTTTTTTTTGGGGGGGGGGGGTTCAATCAAAAAATGTAACATATGCAATGTGTGTGAAATAGAGTCATGGATATAACATATATATAGAGGGGGCGATCCACGAGAAGAGAGTGGAGGTATCACTGGCTTGAGGTGTCCATAGAATCGAAAAGAGGGATGATGTGTGTGTGTGTTGTGGCGTGATCGATAAAAGTGCCATCAATTTGTGTGTGCCCACGTCAAAGATATAGAGTGGCTGGCCTCTTTGGAGCGTGAGAGGGACATGTGCAGTTTGTCTCGTGGCATGGATACCTACCTGCAGCGCTCGACTATCGGTGTGTGGTGGGGTAAGAGGAGGCCCAATTAACTATAGAGGTACAATGGCTGGTATATGTGTGGAGGAGAGAGAGTCCTACCTCATGTATTAAGGAGATCGATATGCCTCATGTATTAAGGAGATCGATCGACATCCATGCATATGTGCAGGAGAGGAATAAGATTGGGAGAGAGCAGAGCTAGAGTGTTGGAGGGGTGGTGGTGGAGTTTCTTCTAACAAATGGTGGGATAGGCTTGGTAGACAAGCGGAGGCACGCCATAATATCAATGAGAGGATATGGCTGCTTGTTGTGCGTACGCGTGCGTGTGAGAGGCGGGTAAGGAGGCATGCATGAATGATGAGGGGGGTGATGTGGCTGTGGTAAGCAGACATAACTACATAGGAAGATCAATCACCCTTTGTTAGAGAAAGGAGAGACATAACTTGTGAGGTATGTCGATCGATGGGGGGGGGGTAAGTTAAAGTCGATCCAGGTATATGTTGGGAGATCGATCGGTATACATGCATGTGTGTGTTAGAAGCAAACGAGGCACGAGGAGAAGGATAGAGATAGAGGGATGCATGTAGGAGGTGGTGCGAGAGGCATACTATATCAAGCGGGGAGGAGTGTGCGAGTAAGAGAACGATGAAAAGAGTGGTGGGAGTGAGGCATGGGCGATGACAAGAGAAGAGGGAAGCTTGTGTTTGTTCTAGGCACACTGGCTAGAGAGGCATATCGATCGATGTGTGCTGTAAAGAAGGAGCTGGGGCCTACACACACCATGGGTGAGCGACCTAAAGTGAAAAAGATTTAATTTTGTGATGGAGCTAGAGAATGCTGAGGGAGGGTGAGAGGGATGCGAGGCGTGTGCATGCACAAGAGAAAGTTAGTGCTAGCTACAAAGATAAGAGGGTTGTGTGGGTGTAAAAGACGAATAGAGATGATATATACTTCGTTATAAAAAGCGAATTCGGATATTTGAAGAATTTATCATAGTGTTTTAAACCGATGCATGTGTGAATATATATAACGGTGATACACATGGTGTGTTTATGAACATGTTATACTACATTTAATATATTTTATCTCTACTCTTATAAAAAAAACAGAGTTGTTGATGATGGTGTGCCTGCCATCCTGCATTATAGGCCGTCCGATTTATATCAGGCGGATAGCAAGGAAACTATGATGGTTGAAGTTGGCAACAATCATGATTTTAGATTCTTATTGAAATAGAAAGCGAATTCAAATTTAGTTCGAATTGCAGCGGTAGTATAGACATTGGGAATGCACTAAAATGTTGGTATGAGTAGGTTACATGCATTATCTGACAAGCAAAAAAATTAATCGGACATAACATGGATTCATACTCCCTCCTTCCATCTATATAGAGGCGTAATGAGATTTCTAAGACCGCCTTTGACTATTGACAAGATTAATAGTACATGACATGCACAATGTGAAAATTATATCATTGAAAGAACCTTTCACAAACGAAGTTAACGGTGTGCTTTATGTAAGTTGCATGTCATATATCATTGCTCTAATATTTGGTCAAAGTTAGCATCGAAAACACATTAGGCCCTATATAGATGGAAGGAGGGAGTAACTTTGAATAACATTTGTATAGTAAAGCAGGGCAAGACTCTCTCTTTGTGTGGTGTGAATAGTTTTATTTTTTCATTTTCTTTTTGGTTGAGGAAGTGTGAATTGATTTGGTGCGTACAAGTACAATATTACTACGTTAGGCTTGTCCCTAAAATTCAACCAGCGTCTTGTTATATCCCAAAATTCAGATATCGTGCTCCCAAAACTGGCGCCTTCACAACCCGCGCTTTCTATCCCGAAATTACAACGCGAAAACTCCCTCCGGCTGCCAAATCTCGACACGTGAAATCCCCTCTAACCCCTGAGCGAAAGGGCGCTAGTTCAAATTGGTGGGGGTACTTTTGTAACACACCCTACATTTTGGACAAGCGCGTCCCTAAGTCATCTTCACCCCTTTTAGCCATTAAAATCCCAGGCCGCCATAACCTCTCTGCTCGGCCTTGAACCCCACCCCTTCCGTCCGCCACGTCACGCTGCCCAGCGGAGCCTCTTCCCCGACGACTCGTTCACGCAACAGCTCGGCGTCCCTCGTCCACCTTCCCGGATGAGGATCCTTCGTCCATCTCGCCGTCCCGCGGTTCAGCCGCCTGTCCTCCACCTCCAAGGAGCTGCTCGGCGATCGCCTCGTCTATCGTGGCTGCTCCATCCCCCAGCGCCGCCTTAACCTGCTCCACCGAACCGCAACATCCTCACCGACTCCTCGGGACGAAGCCGAGGCCTACCAGCGCCACCAAAGAGGTTGTACATTCATCGCATTGCACCTTCTCCTTAACTTCGACCTCCGGCGCCGGCGGTGCTCCATCCCGCACCCCATGGGCGGCTACCTTGGCCGGCTCCGGGGCGGCATCTCCACGGCGGCTCTCCCCGGTCGAGGCCCCTTCAGCGGCGGCGTCCATACCAGCGGATCTGCTGCTGCTGCTCGGCTCTCGCTTCCTTCATGCTGCTGCTGTTGCTCGGCTCTCGCTCGATCGCTTCGCTTCGCCCAGCTACTCTGCTGCTCTCCCCTCGCTTCGTCTGCTGCTCTGCTCCGATTAAGCCACACTTGATCGGTGAATCGACTTTTGGGTCGATCGATTTTCAGGGGTTGGGGGCTCATGAGTTAAGGAAGAACCACCCTGGCGGGGCGGGGCTCGCGGAGAGGTACCCACTATCTATCTTAGGGTTCAGGGTGGGGCGGGGCCTAAATTGCTGGCTGGGCGGCGGTGGCGAGTTGTTTGGCGGCGGCGGCGCTGGGGCAGCAGTTCGGCCGGTGGTGATTGGCGGCTCGAGGGGTGCAGGTTGAAGATGAACTGCAGGCCCTCCCTAAACTACATGTCAAGTGCCTCTCTGCTACCATTGCGTTCGGTTTGACAGTAGCATTCAGATTCCTGATGAAATTTCAGTTTGACAGATAAGTTTAGAGTCAACAGTTTTTACCTCATCTGTTGTAGTCGGTGGTTTTTGGTGATGTTAATTTTACATCCATTTTACATCATCTATTGGAGATGCTATTAGAATCCCACTTGAGATTGGCGATGTACATCTTGTCTGCTTCAGCCTTGGCGTCTTATGGCTCACGGAGCTGCTCCAACGACGAGCGATCCATCACTGTGAGCATTGCCACAGGCGCCGTCTACAAATTCCCCAGATCTTCCTCCACACCTCCGACAGCCACCTCTGCCACAACTGCTTCAGCGACAAACCCAATGATGTTGAGGTCGACACAGCTACGGCAAAGAGGTTGTACACTTGTTGCATCACTTATTACTATACATCACGTCGATCCATTAGGGCTATTTTGGTTCAACAGAAAAACGTCGATCCACTGGTTATTACCATCACTCTAAATTTCTGCATGCCCTCCTTACATAATCTCACCATATTTTTTTTGTATGCATATGGATATTGTACAGTCATGTTGAACATGTAGAGAAAAGAGAAGAGTTTTGCGGCAATACAATGTCATGGAGACATCGCTCCATGGTGGGTTCAATGGCAAACCCTCCCCACCCCTCTCCAGTTGTAATCGAGAGGAAGATATCATTACGAGGCGTATTGACGCCTGTGACCACTCCTATTTACCCCCAAGGTGTTTGCTCTACCTTGGCATGATGATGTTAGTCATATCATGCATAAGTTGCCTTGCAGTGCCTACTTTGGACAACATATATGTCATACGCTTAGTTTAGACATGTTACGCAATGCCACTGTTTAGTTTCTATATCATATATAGAATTATGCAGTCTCATGTCTTTTATCCAGCCATAATATATGTGAAATGTGCAATGCCATCCTGTTTAACCAGGCATCATATATTTGAATGATATCTTGCCCATCCTTTTCTTCATTACATTTCCATTTGTCGACAATGTTTGTACATTAAACTACTCTTCTGTGAATCAGCCATTTGGGTGGGAGATGGAAAAATCTGGAGTGAAAACAAGGCCTTGAGCGAGCGGTGCTACCGTCAAGCAGATCTCTTGTTGGGTCCCGATAGCTCCTCGAGATGGATTCGAGACAGATGACCAGTCCTATTCCCCCCCGAGGTGTATGCTCTAACTTGCAGTTATCTGCTCATATCGTGCATACGGTGTCTTGCATTGCATAGTTTAGACATCATATACACAATATTCAACACCATGTTCTTAGTTCAGACATCATATCGAATGCCCTCTGTTTAGCATATAAATCACATATGTGAATTAAATGATGCGATCATGGTTACTTAGATAACATGTAGGTGAATTATGTCATGCGATCCTGTTTAGTTATTCATCATATCTTTGAATTATGTTATACTATGCTATCCAGTTTAGATAGACATCATATATGTGAAATTATGTCATGCTATCTGTTTTAGTTAAACAATATACATGTCAACTATTTCATGCCCTCTTTTTTCCACACTATCTATTGCATCTGTCTCTCATACAATGTCTATACATTCAACTATGTTTCCTGTTTACCAGCCATTTGAATTGGAGCGGGTGATGCCAGTATGTTGGGGATATTACCACTGGGCGTAAACCGGCCAGGACAGGCCGGGTTAACTTCATCAGTAGTTGAGTATGTTAAAGCCCAAGTAGGCAGATGAGGGCTTAAGGCCCATAGCCGGTTTAAGGTCTGTAGCCGTAAACCGGCGTCAGTATGTAACTTGTATTGTAAGTTAGGAATAGCAGAGACCGAGCCGGATACATCTATAAACCGGCGTCGGGACTCTGTGAACCGAAGCGCCACCCATGTATATAAGGGGCGACCGGAGGCGATTCAGACAACAGACAACAACTCGAGACTTAAGCGAGCTTGTTTGCTCCTAGTCATCGAACCCCCATCAATTCCATCACAACTAGATGTAGGCTTTTACCTTCATCGAATGGTCCGAACTAGTATAAACTCTCTTGCGTCCTTGTGTCCGCTTTAACCCCTTCAAGCTAACCCGTAGCGATGGCTCCACGACTAAGTCCTTTCATGAGGACATCTGCCGTGACAAAACCACGACAGTTGGCGCCCACCGTGGGACTATCGCACGATGGTTTCAAGTTCTTGGAGGGCAACTTCGAAGGACTCAAGGGTTATGTTGTGGGCCGGATGAC
Source organism: Aegilops longissima (assembly GCA_021605205.1). Taxonomy (NCBI): domain Eukaryota; kingdom Viridiplantae; phylum Streptophyta; class Magnoliopsida; order Poales; family Poaceae; genus Aegilops; species Aegilops longissima. Next base: position 444,457,873 of record CM038676.1, on the reverse strand, counting down.
CAAGAGTCGTCGCGGCAAGCTCTACATCGACGATGCAGGCTGGGGCCCCGAGGCCGGCTCGATTGAGTACGAGTACCGGGTCCCCTTTGGTGGCATACACGTCTTCATCGGCAAGATCGGTGAACCGGGCCATGAGCTGGACATCTGCACCGACCTCATCGAAACGGCTCAGCGTGCGAGATCTGCCCAGGTTAAACCGGCCTTGAAGCGTGCCTTCGTGTGAGTCATCCACGGAGGAGAATATGAGGGTGGATCAGAATCTGGTAGCGAGACCGTCGTTTATTCCGGCGACAAGTCCTCGACCGGAGAAACCGAATCATTGTATCAGCTACAAGACAACCGGATTGGGGGCTATTCCCATGGTGGCAGTATTCCAGACCCCTCTGATCTGCCCAACCGGGTTGGGATATTCATGGTCGGTACACAGGCGGCGATCCACTCTTCGACCGCAGCAACAATGTTCTCCGGTCAATTGGCGGCGGGCAGGAGGCCACAATGCACCCGCCGCTCAAGTCTTATCTGATTTGTTTGATGCGTTGTTGTGCTTATGGCGGAGGCTAACCCAGCGGATCGGGGCGCCCATAGCGGAAATTGCAAAGGTGAGGAACAGATCACTCGGGCCAAGGCTGACCTAGCAGCCGAGAACAGCAGGATGGCGCGAGGCGGGCCGCTTTGGATCGCGAGGCTTATAAGCTTATGCTAGACCGAGCAGCGTCGCATAGCGTCTTGAAAAAAGCATCGGTCTCGCGCCCACGGTTTTCAACGCCGAAACCTCTTCAACACCCGGGGCAGGAACTAGTAACCCGCCCGTGATAAACCGGGCGGGCGCTGGGCGGTGTCTGGTTCAGCCTCGCTGATGGGGCTGCCTCGGCGAACAATGTCATGCCTCGGCCTGTCCGGACACCTCCGGTCATTATTCTAATCAATGGACAATCTTATCGCCGCCGCTTCACAGCTGGAGGCCATCCCAGTGAAGGTGATTCTCCTCAAGCGGTGGAGGCAGCGCGGGTTAAGAAATTCTTGAACAGCCTTGGTTCAGCGGAAGCATATTCATACAGCCGTGACGAATTCATTCCACCTATCACGAGCGGAGTTGCAGCGGCGGATGGATGAACCGGCCGTATCGATAATGCGGAATCGTGAAGCGCCCGTGGCAATAACCCGCGGGTGATGCTCGAAGTGGTGGACGGGCCCGAAACGCGAGGACGCCGAGTTAAGCGGCGCAACATGAGGCTCGTCGACTTCGCCGGTTCGTCCAACCACCTCGATTGAGCCAAGAGTTACTTCTAGTTCTTTGGGAGTGCCTTGTCTTGTCCCCGCTTTAGGCAATGTGCGCCTGCCCAAGGATTTCAAGGGCCCGCGCAAGGTGCCGAATTACACTGCTGATTTGTCTCCAGAAACATGGGTGGGGAGCTACGAGATGGCCATGGAGATGCTTGACGTAGATGAAGCGGCGTGCGCAAAGTATTTCACCATGATGCTTGAAGGGACAGCCCGTATTTGGTTAAAGAGCTTACCGGCCAATTCTATCAATTCATGGGCCCAGTTGCGAGCCCGGTTTATCCAGAATTTCAAGGATACATGTAAGTAACCCATGTCGATAGTGGACTTAGTGGCCTGTGTCTAGGAGGAAGGAGAGTCAACAACCCGCTGGGTGCGCCGAGTTTCAGAAATTTTGCACTCATCAAACCGTATCAACGCCGACTCCGCGGTTATAACCTTAGAAAGCAACTGCCGGTTTAAGCCTCTGAACTTGAAATTGGGACGGATGAAGCGCCATAGTAACGATATGGGGACCCTCATGACTGCGTTGGTGAAGTATGCTGATTCTGATAGTACCAAGGATCCCGAGTCTGATAATGACAAGACAGGGAAGGGAAAGAAGAGCAGCAACTCCAAAGGGCAGCAACACAACACGGTGGGTCATGGTAACGGAGGCAAGCGTAAAGCGGATGGCAGCATGGACTTCGTAGCTAATACTAGCACACAGGACAAGGGCCAGCGACGGAAGGGTAAACCGCCGAATCGCGGTGGAGCTCCAAATCCCAACCCGGACCACCTGACCTATTTATTAAACCAGCCCTATCCAAAACACGGGACGAAGGAGATGCCAGCCAACCACCTTTGGAAGAATTGCTATATTATGCAGGAGTTCAAAAATTCTAATGCTTTCCGATATGATCACGGATCAGGTGGTGGCTCGGGATCCAGTTCCATGGGCGAGGTCACGGTGGAGAAATGTCGGTTCGAGGCCGATGGCGATCGGTGGACATAACAATCAAAATAATCAGAATAGCGAGGTGGTTACAACCAGCAGCAGCGATCGGGTTATTAGAGCAATCCAAAGCAGGTTGAATAGCGAGCAATATCATGTATTCACCACTAGCTTGGATAAGCGAGACCGAAGCTTCTGGCGGCGGTGAATTCTGTTGAACCGGCCGTGCCTCGTTATTTACGCTGGTCGAACAGCCAATTATATGGGCGAGAGGATCACCCTCGAGTGGTTGACAATCCGGGTCAGCTAGCGTTGGTGGTGGCAACTCAGGTGGGAGGTTATAAGTTCACCAAGGTGCTCATGGATGGAGGAAGCGGTATTAATATCTTATACTATGAGACCTTCCGCCGTATGGGACTAACAGATAAGAATCTTAAACCGTCCAATACGGTATTCCATGGTGTGGTACCTGGTAAGTCAGCATATCCCGTTGGCAAGATAGCTCTGGAGGTGGCCTTTGGAGATGATCATGATTCCAGGTTAGAGACATTGATTTTTGAGGTGGTGAAGATCTGGAGCCCATACCACGCTTTATTTGGGCGGCTGGCTTATGCCAAATTTATGGCACGACCCTGTTATATTTATTTGCAGCTCAAGATGCCGGGTCACAAGGGTACCATAACCGTCCATGGAAGTCGCAAGATTGCCTTGGAATGTGAAGAAGGTGATGCGGCCTATGCAGAGTCGGTTTGTGCCACGGAGAGTTGAAGTACTACAAGGATAAAGTTGATCCGGCGGACATGACTCCATTGAAGAAGCCAACCACAGAGCATGATCCGGCTCTAAAGTTCAAATCGGCAGCTGAGACTAAGCTTGTTGACTTCGTACCTGGTGATTCGTCCAAGCAGTTTAGTATTAGTACCAACTTGGATCCGAAATAGGAAAGCGCGCTCATCGAGTTCATCCATGAGAATCGGGACATTTTTGCATGGAAGCCTTCTGACATGCCAGGTGTACCGAGGGAACTCGCTGAGCACACTCTTAATGCTGATCCTAAGTACAAACCGGTGAAGCAGTTTCTCCGCCGGTTCAACGAAGAAAGGCGCAAAGCTATTGGAGAGGAGGTGGCTAGGCTCTTAGCGGTTGGCTTTATTGTTGAAGTGTTCCATCCTGAATGGGTAGCTAATCCGGTGCTGGTCCTTAAGAAAAACGGCACCTGGCGCATGTGTGTGGATTACAGATCTTAACAAGGCTTGTCCGGCGAGATCCTTTTGCCCTCCCGCATCGATCAGTTATTGATGCTACGGCGGGTTGTGAGCATTTGAGTTTTACGGATCGTATTCTGGTTATCATCGAGATCAAGATGGCGATTAAGGACCAGGAGAAGGCGGCGTTCATAACTCCCTTTGGAGCCTTCGCTATGTATCTATGCCCTTTGGGCTCAAGAGTGCCAGACAACTTATCAGCGGTGTGTATGCAATTGCCTTCATATGCAGATCGGCCGTAATGTACATGCCTATGTGGATGATATTGTGGTTAAGTCAAGGAGAAGGAGACTCGGTCGATGATTTGAGAAACCTTTGATAACCTACGGACATACAAGATGATGCTCAACCCGCCAAGTGTGTTTTGGTGTCAAAGCGGACAAGTTATTGGGTTTTCTGGTGTCCAACAGGGGAATTGAGGCTAATCCGGAGAAGAACACAGCTATCACCACCCTGGCTAAACCAAAATGTATCAATGATGTCCAGTGCTTGGCAGGCCGGATTGCCGTGTTGAGCCGGTTTATCAGCCGCCTAGGTGAGAAGGCGATCCCTTTGTATCGAATCTTTCAAGAAAGCAGATCCCTTTATGCAGAGTCGGCGGCGATAAAGCATTGGAGGACTTAAAGCGGCAGCTAGCCAATCCGCCTATTCTTGTTGCTCCGATTGACAAAGAACCATTGCTACTATATGTGGCAGCTAATGCTCGTGCAGTCAGCATAGCTATTGTGATGGAGCGCAAGGAGGCGGGCAAGGAATATCTGGTTCAGCGTCCGGTTTATTATATCAGCGAGGTGCTTATTGAGTCCAAGCAAAGATACCCGCATTGGCAGAAGCTGGTGTATGGAGTTTTCATGGCAAGCCGGAAGCTTAAGCAATACTTCCAGGGACATCCCATCACAGTGGTCAGCTCTGCTCCTTTCGGAGATATAATTCAAAACAGGGAGGCAACTGGCCGGATTGCCAAGTGGGCTATAGAGCTTGGGCCGCATTGCTTGAAATACGTGCCTCGGACGGCGATCAAGTCTCAAGCACTTGTGGATTTCATCAATGATTGGACGCAACTACAAGCACCTGAAGTAAAGCCGGATCACACCTATTGGACTATTCATTTTGATGGGTCCAGGCAATTGGAGGGCTCGGGGCTGGAGTCGATTAACTTCCCCACGAGGTGATAAGTTTTGTTACGTTCTCCGCTTAATGTTCCCTTGTACTAACAATGCAGCTGAGTACGAAGCTTTACTCCATAGTCTCCGGATGGCTAAGGAGATGAATCTCAGCCGAGTTAAGTGCTTCGGTGACTCGGACCTGGTGGCCCAACAAGTGTCTGGTACTTGGGATTCCAAGGACCCGCTCATGGCAGCATACCGTCGTGAGGTGGATATTATTGCAGGCCACTTCAAAGGATATCAGGTGGATCACGTGGACAGACGGAAGAACGAAGCGGCGGACGCTTTAAGCCGGCTGGGCTCTCAGCGTAAACCGGTCCCGCCTAATGTCTTCTTGGATGTTCTGCATAACCCGTCGGTCAAGCTCCCTGGCGAAGAGGATTTGGCTATTCCTGATCCGGAGGCTCAATTGGTGGCGGCTCTGCATGTCATTCCGGATTGGACGGTTCCTTATCTTGCGTACATGAACCGGGGCGAGTTACCAGAGGATGAGACGCTGGCCAGGCAGATAATCCGGCGATCCAAGTCCATGACTATTGTCAACGGCGAGTTGCATCATTGCAGTGTGTCAGGAGCGTTTCAACGTTGTGTGTCGCCGGAGGAAGGTTGTGAAATCTTGTGCGAAATCCACGAAGGAGATTGTGGTCACCACGCCGGTTCAAAATCTCTGGTGGCTAAGGCATTCGTCACGGTTTCTATTGGTTGACTGCTCATGCTGATGCGGAGGACCTGGTTAGGCGATGTGATGGCTGTCAGAAGTTCTCAAGACGCGCTCATGTGCCGGCTCAAGAATTGAGGATGATTCCAATTACTTGGCCGTTTGCGACTTGGGGGCTGGATATGGTTGGGCCTTTCAAACAGTCCAAGGACAAAAAGACCCACCTTTTGGTGGCGGTTGACAAGTTTACAAAGTGGGTGGAGGCAGAGCCCGTCAGCAAGTGTGATGCAGCCACGGCGGTTCAATTCATTAAAAAGGTGATTTTCCGGTTTGGCTTTCCACACAGCATCATTACTGATAATGGTACCAATTTGTCTAAGGGTGCTATGAAGGAGTTCTGTGAACGTGAGCACATCCGGCTTGATGTTTCATCAGTAGCTCACCCACAGTCCAATGGCCAAACAGAGCGGGCTAACCAAGAGATCTTACGAGGTATCAAACCCCAGCTTATGGTTCCTTTGCAGCGGACGCCAGGTTGTTGGGTTGAGGAGTTACCATCTGTATTATGGAGCATCAATACTATGCCCAACAGATCAACAGGATACACACCGTTCTTCATGGTCTATGGAGCGGAGGCGGTTCTCCCCAGTGATATCCGTCATGATTCACCTCGTGTAGCAGCTTATGTTGAAGCGGACAACGAGGTGGCACGGCAAGACGCTTTGGTCCTGTTGGATGAGGAGCGTGACATCGCAGCTGCCCGTTCGGCAATTTACCAGCAGGATCTTCGTCGCTATCACAGTCGTCGAGTTAGAACCAGAACCTTTCAAGAAGGAGATTTGGTGCTCCGGCTCATCCAAGACCAGACTGATATGCACAAGCTATCCCCACCTTGGGAGGGACCTTTCGTGGTCAGCAAGAGTCTGCACAACGGGTCGTCCTATCTGATCGATATTCGAGAGCATAAAGACTCACGTACATCAGAGGAGGAGACCAACAGACCGTGGAACATAGCTCATCTTCGGCCCTACTATACTTGAGCCATAGGCTCTACTTATGTACATATTATGACAATGTATATATTATGATCAATACAATAAACCGGAGCCTTAGCTAAAGCGGGGTCTCTATTATTTTTACATCATGTGTGGTTACACGGAGTTTTATCTTAAAGCGGCCTCCGGTTTACCCCTTGAGTTAGCTTTTTAACAAGCTTTATATCATATCACTTGGGGGCTTGGTCGTGTCCGAACCAATGCAACACCTTTTGATAGGCGAAAGCCACGGAATCACTTGGGGACTTGGTCACGTCTGAACCAGTCACGCCTCTTGATCGACCTAAGGCCACAGAATCACTTGGGGGCTTTGGTCGAACCCGAACCATTGCTACACCTCTTGATCGGCGTAATGCCACTGCATCATTTGGGGACCTGGCTGACTTGAACCATAGCTACGCCTATCGGGGGCTTGGTCGTGTCCGACCATGGTAATGCCACTTGATCGGCTCAAACAGCCTCTTTTCGCAAATGATCTTATCTTTGCCTTTGCTTGAAATTCGTTTCTCTTTTTGCACATTTCTCTTGTTGTGTTTTAAACCGACAACTCTTAAACCGGTTCGACTGTCAGTTGACGGAACTCGGTCTATTCTTCATCCGGAGACGCTTTGCCCTGTTTGATTTTTTATAACATCCTATTTTGGAGTAACACCGGTGTTCATCGCAACCCGGAATGGTTTACCTGGTAAACCGACCCTATATACTGTCACGCCCAATATGCGACCCTATCCAAAAGGAACTCGACGGTCCCACCAAGGATAGACCCGCATATTGAAACGCTTTTGCAAGGTGGATATCATTACATCAACATTACATAATACATAGGGATACAAACACGAGGCACAACTGCCACAAGAATACATCAACATCATATACAAGAGATCAACATCCGACTACGGATGGAACATAAACAGAAACTCAAACAATATCCACCCTGCTAGCCCAGGCTGCCGACCTGGAACCTATCCCCTGATCGAAGAAGAAGCAGGAGAAGAACTCCAACACAAGCAAACATCGCTCTCGCGTCATGATCATCGCAAAACCTGTACCTGCAACTGGTGGTGTAGTAATCTGTGAGCCACGAGGACTCAGCAATCCCATTACCATGGGTATCAAGACTAGCAAAGCTTAAAGGGAAAGGAAGGGGTAAAGTGGTGAGGTTGCAGCAGCGGCTAAGCATGTATGGTGGCTAACATACGCAAATGAGAGCGAGAAGAGAAACAAAGGAACGGTCGTCAACTAGTAATGATCAAGAAGTGATCCTGAACTCCTACTTACGTCAGACATAACCCAGAAACCGTGTTCTCCTCTCGATCAACCCCAAAAGAGAAACTCACAGTTCACGCTTTACGGTTGGTGTATTTTAGTTAAGATCAACTTCGGGTTTTCTACAACCGGACATTAACAAATTCCCATCTGCCACGTAACGCGGGCACGGCTTTGAAAGTTCAAACCCTACGGGGTGTCCCAACTTAGCCCATGATAAGCTCTCGCGATCAACGAAGGAATAGACCTTCTCCCGGGAAGCCCGATCAGTCTCGGAATCCGGCTACAAGACATTCACAGCAATAAAACAAGTCCAGCAAAGCCGCCCGATCGCCGACAATCCCGATAGGAGCTGCACATATCTCGTTCTCGAGGCAACACGGATGAGACATCCTACGAGTAAAACCAAACCTCGAGTTGCCACGAGGGGCCCCATGATCTACTCGGTTCGGGCCAGCACTTAGAGGAGCACTGGTCCGGGGGGGCTAAATAAAGATGACCCTTGGGTTAATTACTCCCAAGGGAAATATAGGTGGTGGTGAGGCAAATGGTAAGGGCCTTGCTGGAAAAGTCTTATTCAAAGCGAACTGTCAAGGGGGTCCCATAAATCACCCGACCGCGTTAGGGACGCAAAATCCGGGAACATAACACCGATATGACGGAAACTAGGGCGGCAAGAGTGGAACAAAACACCAGGCATAAGGCCGAGCCTTCCACCCTTTACCAAGTATATAGATGCATTAATTAAATAAGATATATTGTGATATCCCAACAAGTAAACATGTTCCAACAAGGAACAACATCTCCATGTTCCAGCAAGCAACAAACTTCATCTTCACCTGCAACTAACAACGCTATAAGAGGGCTGAGCAAAGCGGTAACATAGCCAAACAACGGTTTGCTAGGAAGGGAGCAAAAGGTTAGAGGCTGACATGGCAATTGGGATGGCTTGATAAACAGGTAATGGGTAGCGCAGCATAGCGATAGAACGAAGCAACTAGCATAGCAATGATAGTAGTGAGATCCAGGGTAGCGGTCATCTTGCCTGAAATCCCGCAAGGAAGAAGAACGAGTCCATGAAGAAGACGAACGAGTCCATGAAGAAGATGAACGGATGAAGCCGAACCAAACGTAGACGAACGAATCCTCACGATCGCAATGAAACAGGAACTAACAAGAAGAAGCACACAACATAGTAAACACATCACACATGAACAAGACATGATGCACAACCAAGCATGATGCATGACAAAGCTACATGAAGATACTCATGGCAAGGGATGATGCAAAAAAGAACAACACATCAAAGCAAGTTTAAATGAGGCCGGGAACATCATATAACAATTCCGGTAAGTCCTCATATGCAAATTTCGAAATTGGTCCAGATCTGGATAACCCTTAAGTTCAAGTTGTTAAACAGCAAGTTAAGATGCACCACGATGATCTACACGAAATTCTAGTCAAGTTACATATAAAGTTCATTAGATTCGGAGCTACGGCCTAGAAGATATGAGCAAAACAAGATAAACATGGCATTGATGCAAAATGCACAAACATCAAGCAAAACACCTCAAAACAAGGATCCAACATGATAATATGAAGCAACATGCAAAATCAAGCAAGTTACATATAGAGCACACTCAAAACGGAGCAACGGTTCAACACATACACCCTATACAAGTTTAAGGGATAAGCTGTCCAAAACAGCAACTAGGCATATTGCAAGCATCAAAACAACATGCTACAGCACCCCAACATAATAACAAAAGGCATGGGCATGATCTACAGGTAAAGCATTACAAAACATGAACACTGAGCTATCTCCAGAAATGACTAGAACATGCTCAAAAACACATGGCAAGATTGCAAGTAATAACAGTTTCAGACTTTAGCAGAAATAACATCAGGTTGCAATGTTTAGAGCTATGAAACAACATGTTACAGGAACTTATCATCGCAAACAAAGGCATGGCATGAATCTACTCAAAGCATAGAACAAAAGTCCTTTAGTGACCATGAGCCAAAAAGGATCAGAAAATATGATGGCACCCATGTCAATATTGAAAGTTTCGTTAACAGATTCAGCAACATGTTAAAAACTGATAACAAGAAGGCATGTTTACAAGCTCAATGCACTCACTACAGAGCCTCATATGATAAACTAAGCATACATACATCAAGAATACATGGCATAGAATACATACATGGCAAGAACAATAACATAGCATACATGGATCAATCACAACAAACTTGGCAAAATTGAATAACATGTAAACAATCTGCCAGGAAACATTTGATAGCAAAAGTAGAGCTCGATTGACTCAAGCTAGACTACTCCATAATTGCAAACAAGGGCATGGATGGATAGAGCAAGACATGTATAACAAAACATCCTTACTGAAGTATCTCAAAATATGTATGGATCTCTTGGTAGCATCAAGCTAACATGGCATCAAAATAACAGCAAACAGGGCTGAAATCAGCAACAACAAGACACCTAGTTTGCATGCTTGTGCTAGTCACCACATAGATCACAAAAATACATAGCAAGCACCATTGGAAAGATGGAATGGCATATTTCAAAACACATGTAGGACTCAAGTCCATAGGAGGCACACATCAATCATGGCAAAAATGACAAAAGTGCAAGTTCTGATAAAAATCAGAAACTAACATCACATAGCACTCTTCCAACAGCATTTCGGGCATCAAGATGAGCTCAAATTAAAATGATGCAATGAGATGAAATGATCTACTCTTCGAGACGAACATTTTGACATATTATACACGCAAAACTGAGCTACGATGACAGAGATATGATGCAATGAAAATGGCACAAAATATCGCATATTAGAGGACTTAGACGAATTTAGAGGAGGGGAAAGTCAACCGCGGCACGGGTTTCGATGCTCGGGCTCGGGCCTCGCCGAGCCGAGGAGGAGGACAGCACGGGCTCGGGCGGCGGGAGAAGCTTCGCCGAGGGGCGGAGGAGGCGGGGGCACGGCGCGGGAGATGGCCGGGACGGATCCGGCCGGATCCGCCGCGGCGGCGACCACGGGCAGCGAGGCAGCCGGCGGGCTCCGGCAGCGGCGAGCCTTGGCCGAAGCGTGCGGCGACGACCAGGCCTTGGCCGTGGAGAGGACCTGGCGGCGGCGGGAGGCAATGGCCGGCGGCCACGAATGCCAGACGAGAGGCGGCCAGCCGGAGGCGCGAGGCGGCGGGACGAGCGGGCAGGCGGCGCGGATCTGGGCCTTGCCCCGGATGGGCTCCACAGGCGGGCAGGCGCGGGGCGGCAGCGGAGAGACACGTGGCGCGCCCTGGATGGTTCTTGGCGGCGGCGGATCTGTCCGTGGCCTTGGACATGTCCGGCCATGGAGGACGAAAGGGACTAGGGTTAGGGGTGGATTGGACCGCGAATTTCGGGAGAGAGGGCATATTTATAGGTAGAGGGAGCTAGGAGAGTCCAAATGAGGTGCGGTTTTCGGCCACGCGATCGTGATCGAACGACCGAGAGCATGGAGGGGAGTTAGGTGGGTTTTGGGCCAGTTTGGAGGGGGTGTTGGGCTGCACACAAAAGAGGCTTTTGCGGTTACCCGGTTAACCGTTGGAGTACGAAACGACCTCCAAATGGCACGAAACTTGACAGGCGGTCTACCGGTGCTATACCAAGGCCGCTTGACAAACCTCGGTCCATTCCGAGACCGTTTAATACCCGCACACGAAAAGAGGTAAAAGGGAGCGCCGGGAGACATAGGAGTGCCGGATTGCAAAACGGACAACGGGGAAAATGCTCGGATGCATGAGACGAACCCGTATGCAAAATGAAATGCACATGATGACATGATAAAAATGCAGATGATGACATGGCAAAGTGCAACACGCAAGCAAATGACATGGCAAAGACGGCGAATAACTGGCAGACACCTGGCGCTTCGAATCCGGGGCGTTACATATACACAGGAACTGTTTTCTCCTCCAGCAGAGCGAGTTTCTTACAACTCCGCTTCAAGATTGGCACAACCAACTTCATACCCTACAATGGCAGGTATCATATATTCACATGTTTCATCATATGCTTAAACCTAAAGATATTATCTTTGATTTTATACACGTGGATATTATGACCCGCCTGGTGACACAACCACAGCGGCATTTTAAGCTTTTTTGCTGTAGACAACAGTTTAGCATCGGTGATTCAACAGAAGCATAAGTTGCAATAAATATGCACGAAGGCATATCAACACCAAGTGTGGCAGCTAGTCTATTACAAGGCAACACGGTGCCCAGATAAGATAATTGTTTTTCTGCATAACATAAGGAAGCAGTAAAGTAAACTGGCTTCCGATTCATGCTTGGTCGCCAGCTTGGCCTGATGGTTGTGGGTCATCATGCGCCGCTTCAAATTCTGATTCCCTACCTAGCGGCTGGAAATCAACAATTGTCCAGTCGATCCCCATTAATGCTTGGAATACAGCTTCATCACTGATCAGCAACGACGGTTCAATATCAGGAGCGTAAGTATGCTTATGGATTGGAGGTATAAGGTTCTCCGCTTCAGGAATCGGTGCAGCCACTCGTTTATTTTCACCATCATATTGAGCTTGATAGTGAGACAGATTTTCCTCTTCAGCCAATTGACAAGCCAAAGGGCGCACTTCCCGGTTTATAGCTCGGAGATCCTCTTCACTGAATTCTATCCCGTCTTCCTTCAAGCTTGAGAAACCCTGGGCCACTTCAACAGGATCAAAATCCGGTACCCATGCTTTCTTTAACTCTTCAACCCGGGCAGGAAGCATTGACAACCTCTTAATGGTGTCCTGGATCAAGGTCGGTGCCGGGTTGTTGTGAGAAGTAGTGCTGATGATCCGTTGCGCACCAGTATACAGTTGTTCTATCAATGTGTAAGCGGCTTTCAATTTCTTCCGCACATCTGATCCCAAGTGACCAATACGTGTCCCTGTATCATTCAAAGGGTTTATAAACCGGCAATTACATGAGAAGGCCTCATTACGTCAGAAATCAAGAAGACTTACCAAAAAAAGCAGCGGTCATGGCATGCACTTGCCGCTTTACACTGGTCAGTTCATCAACCACCGGTTTGAGTGCAGCTTCAGCATTCTCTACCCGTTGAGTTAAAGCGGTCTTTTCAGTGGCCCAATCCGCCCGCTCCTTGTTGAAACCCTCCTTAAGCTTTTCCATGACGCTTAAAGCGCTTGTTAATTCATCCTTTGCTTTAGAGGTTTCAACTTGCTGGGATTTCAGGTTTTCTTGAAGATCAGCGATTTGGTTTTCTTTCTTTCTCAGATCAGCCTACATACAGATAATCATTGGATAAAGATTAAGGTACAGAGTTGAAGTACCAACCCCATAACGAGTTATGCCCTTGGTACTTGGGGGCTAATGCATATTTTCTTTTCATCCTACAATTTCTATATAAAGTCCCAAGCTCAATACAAGCATTTAACTTGGCACTTGGGGGCTAATGCCTATTTTCTCTGTCCTTGAAGTGATACTGGAATTCTTATGGTATAAAATTCCCGGTTTAACTACATCAAGTTGAACCGGCCCTTGGGGGCTACTGTCCCAAAAGTTCAGCTTTGCTCAGGATTATATTGCGAAGTCCCGGTTTAAGTTGAGATCTTAAAACCGTCACTTGGGGGCTATTAGAGTTGACAGATTGAAATGTACAAGCAAAGAGTCATATGGAATTTACCTCATATTTGTCCTTCATCATGTTTACCAGACCGGCTTCGTAATCACGGCTGGTATATAGCCGATTCAGATAACCGGAATGAAGATCTTGGGGATTCAGAGCGGCATAATTAGCCAAATCGGCATTCCATTTGCCTTTACCAAACGCAGTAAATTCATCTTTGGCAGTGTGCTTGGACAAGGCGACAGGATTGCCTGGCTCGGAATGACCAAAGCCAGTAATAACAACATCATCATCCTTGGCTTCGCCTGTCCGCATTGGGGTCGCTGGTTTATCAGTATGCTTTGATGGGCTCCCTGTTTTGTCAGTCTGAACAAGACTTGTGGGTTGATTAAGAGGGCATGTGGCATCAGCATGTGCCTCTTCAACATTAACATCTTGATCTGGCAATGGTGGGTTGTTCAGTTTATCATTGTGGATGTGTTCTTCGGGATCTGGTATTTTCGTCGGTTCAGGAGCGTCGTCTTCTTCTGCCACTTTGTCAAGACGAGCTTTCTTGCTTGGCCTAGGCTTGGCCCTGAAAGGAAAAAGACGAATCAGTCTAGTAAACATTGAAAGTGATATATCAAATAGCATTATCAGGAATATGGCTCACCCAAGCACTGTCTTGAGTGGTGGTAGCTGGGTGGCTGACGACTCGTGGAGGAAGAATGAGAAGTCACTTGATAATCGGAGTCAGATGGATTAAGAGGTTGACGAACACAACCCGCTTTAGGATAAGCATTGACGAAACAGTTAGAGACCTCTGAACGGCGTTTCGACTGTTGTTCGATAAACCGCGGAGGTAACTACCGGCCATTTGTGCCGGGTTGCGCGACGAGCTTCATGCTGTTGTGTCTTCATAAGAAAGTTTCGGTCCAAATAAGCAAGAGGATGAGAAAATTTAACTTTCCGGTTTGCCCGACGGATTTTTACTGAAGGTAAAGGGTTTGAATCGGAAGAAAGAGCGATTACCTCTACAACATCAGCGTGGTGACTTCAAAGATCATCATCGACAATAATCATTATCAATAAGGCGTGTGAAAAATAAACCAAGTGAGTCAAGCTCTACCTCAAGATCCGGATTACCCACATCATCGTCAGCTGGTGCATCAGAGGAGGCAGTGGTTCTCTTTCTATTGGCCGGTTTCTTCACAACTCTGGTCTTGGGCCGGGTTGTTTTCTCCGGTTTCTCTTGTGGAGGCTTCTTGCTCCAAAATGCATCATCACCCTGTTTGAAAGATGTTCATATCAACAAAGAGTATTTAAACATAGTCAGATTTCATGAAAGCATAAGATAAGAGTCTTACGGCTGGCGGTTTGTTAATGGCAGAAAAGGGACGCAGGCCGGTTTGAGCGCAAGCGGCTTCCGGTTCATTTAACATCCTCTTAACAGCCTCAGTAACTTCGTCCTCTGTCAGCTGGATCTCAATATGCCGTAGAGGGTCTTTTACATCTTCTGTGTATTTGCACATCAAATCGGAGTGCAGGCTTAAGGGTAGTATACTCCAAGATATCCAGCAGCGAGCAAGGTCAATTCCAGTCAACCCGTTAGCCATGAAGGCCCGGAGCTTGGATAGTTGAGGGGCATATTTGCTTCTCTCCTTGGCAGTCAGCCTTTGAGGGAAGGGATGTGTGTTGCTTAGCCTCTCCGGACGGTAACCCGGTAAAGGATTTTCTCCATCAGGAGAGGTATCTTTGTAGTAAAACCATGTTGAATTCCACTCTTTGGGATGGCTGTGTAGTTTGGCGTGAGGGTAAGTGACCTCTTTCCTCTTTTGAATTGCCATACCACCTAACTCGGTGTTGGGACCGTCAGTAAATTTAGTGCAGCGGTTTAGATGGAAGCAATCTCTGAATAATTCAACTGTGGGCTCCTCTTGAAAGAACACCTCACAGAGCACTTGAAAGTGACAGATGCTGGTTACGGAGTTGGGGCCAATATCTTGTGGACGCAGTTGGAAGTTGGCCAAGACGTCCTGATAAAACTTTGAACCGGGCGGACTGAAGCCCCGGGCTAGATGGTCAGCAAAAACAACAACCTCTCCATCCTTGGGTTCTGGAGTACATTCCAGGCCAGGGACCCTCCAGTGAATGGTGTCTCTTTTGCCTAAAGTGCCGGTGCTGACTAAGTTATCCAGTTGAGTTTCACTCACCCGAGAAGGGACCCAGTTGCACTCGTACACTTGCTTGGCCATGGTGCAATCTGCAAAGCGGTAATACCGGTTCAGGAATATGTTGGAAGGCTATACATTGATACATTCATTGCTAAACCAGAAGAAATTACTTATAAGCCGGAGTTCTGCAAGGTGGCAATACATAGCTAGGAATTCCTGGCGGTTCAACAAGGGGACTAATGGTATATGCCGGGTTGTCAAGTTTTCTACAAGGTTAAACCACCTGGTCTGAAACATTGAAGAATCAAGATTGCAGATGAGTGGGTATGCAAAAACATGTTTCACAAAATTATTTCACAGTTTTGGATCTGGAGCATGTTCAGAAAAGAAATAAATATTCAAGGTCCAAAAGGGAGCGGTACTGAATCAATGAGCAAGGATACAGGGAGATCTATGGCTTTGAGATGCGCAAGTGACGACGGATGCTAAAAACTACCGCTACGCAGAACAAGGATTTACAGACTTGACTAAGAGTTATCATATGAACAAGAAGCAAGCGATGAACGCTGAAGAACATGGAAACCCTAGAACAGATCTATGGTGAAAAGATAGAAGACTTACCAGAGCTGAGGAAGAAACTGAAGACCGCCGCGATGCTCTGGTATACTCAGGGTGATGCAGTGGCCAAGGTTGGTGCAGAAGTCGACGGCGGTGGCGGAGCTCCGAAGTTGGGCAGCGCGAGGAAGACGAAGCAGAGGGGCACGAAGGGGAAAAAGAAATGACCCTTCGGTCTTATTTATAAAGCAAGGGACATGTGTCAGGCGCGAAAATCAAAGGGCCGTGAGTTTGGAAACAGAGCTGTCGCCTCGATTGTCGGAGATCTATTAAACAAAAAAGGTATTGTGGATAGTTTTTATGACAGGTGACGTCACGCCGGTTTACGACGACCAAAGAAGATGACATCATGGCGGTTCACCCAATTACACAAAGATGCTGAAGACGAAGTTTCTTGCTGAGGATTGACATGAACCTGTTCAAATCAATCTGGGGCCTAATGTTGGGGATATTACCACTTGGCGTAAACCGGCCAGGACAGGCCGGGTTAACTTCATCAGTAGTTGAGTATGTTAAAGCCCAAGTAGGCAGATGAGGGCTTAAGGCCCATAGCTGGTTTAAGTCCTGTAGCCGTAAACCGGCGTCAGTATGTAACTTGTATTGTAAGTTAGGAATAGCAGAGACCGAGCCGGATACATCTATAAACCGGCGTCGGGACTCTTTGAACCGACGGGCGCCACCCATGTATATAAGGGGACGACCCGGAGGCGATTTAGGACAACAGACAACAACTCGAGACTTAGGAGAAGCTTGTTTGCTCCCTAGTCATCGAACCCCCATCAATTCTATCACAACTAGACGTAGGCTTTTACCTTCATCGAAGGGGCTGAACTAGCATAAACTCTCTTGCGTCCTTGTGTCCGCTTTAACCCCTTCAAGCTAACCCATAGCGACGGCTCCACGACTAAGTCCTTTCATGAGGACATCTGCCGTGACAAAACCACGACACAGTATCTAGCAGAATAAAAACACGGTCTTCAAATAAAACAGTGCTACCTCTTGGTGGAGATAGCACCCCGGTTGTACATGCACAAGACCAGCCCTACCATACATAACCCAAACTCTCGTAGATTGTACCCCTACTGCGATGGACAGTGAACCAGCTTCACCCAATCTAACCCCAACCCCAGCCGATAGTAACCTACTTCCTGTTGATACAGCACCATCTCCACCATAGGGCTCCCAAACAAGAGCAGTTAGTAAGGCAGCTCCAGTGCCCAAAGGGCCAGTACTATCACGGCGAACCCCAACTCCACCAGTTAGTACGCCTATTCCTGTGGAGGAAGCACAACCAGCCAGTCATAGTTTAGGATCTATCGGATTTGATGTTGTTAAATTGTATGTGCGTATCTTCCCATCTTGGAAATATTATACTGAAGATGAAGGAAAATGCTAGTTCCAGGTGTTTGTCCAGGAGTTATGTGTAAGTAATGTTATTCATGGCAATTACTTTGCTTCGTCCCATACATCCTACCTCCATGATGGTTATAATACAGCAAATTTTCCCATTTTTCTCTATAGAGAAGGACCGATTTGGAAACTCAGGATGAGGTAACATGTGCTAATACCTCTGCTATCTTCAAGAATGCTTGGTGGCGATATCGAATTACTCAAGAAAGCGTACTTCACCGACAAAGAAACTCATCAAATTCCCTTACGTTCTCTTGAGACACATTTACTAGGCGATGGTTGGGAACGCCTTGTTACATCTTGGTCTAGAACCAAGAATGTGGTAAGGTCTATGAGCTCATTTTCTATTTTTAAGTATTTTATTCTTGCGTCTTACTGTACTCTGTTCATGTAGAACAAGTGCCTAAACCTGAAGAACAACTGTTCTAATTTAAGATTACATTGCTATCATAGTTCAAAAAAGTGTAGGCGTTAATTGTGCGTTTTGCCACCGCCTTGCGCTTTACTGACCAAAGCGCATGCTTATGCGCAGTTATGCATAGATTATGCGTAGTTATGCGCAATGCATTTTGCCAACGCCTAGAGCCTAGGCGCGCTTAAGCACTCGCTTAGGCGCGCCTTTTTTAACTATGATTGATTTGCTCTTGTATCACTGTATTTATTCATACAAACTTATTTTTAAATTGAAGGATCCAATCGAAACTCCAATGGCACAGCAGGTATGTTCACGCATGTTTCTTTAACAGGTTTGCTCTTATCAATAGCTCTGTTGATTTCAATTTCAATTGTGTATACAGTTGACTTTCATATCATGCAGATTACTAGCATCACAACAGAGCCAATAGTGTTGTTGTACATGTAGACCCGTGGTACCCATCTGAAATCTTGTTGTGCCGTGTAGTTTCCCACGCTTTGTATTCTTTCACTGTTGCTTTGTCTTGAACTGATATGATTTGAACCGTGTCTCTATTTTGATTTGGCAAGACAATGCAGTGACCATAGGACATAGATATATGTTTGTTTGATGCTTTTATTATGTACTAGTACTTGGCAATAGAAGACTTGGTAGTTTAATCCTGTCCACCTTACTAATGAACTGGTTCACCGAAATGAGTTTCATATACTAGTACATGCTAAACTTGTTATGTGTTTGCTTGTTTCTTCTTTTAGAATGCTGACAAAATATTGGGGAAGAGTGCCTTATTAAGCAATGGTAAAGGAAGTAATGCAGATAAGGTTCAGGATAGTGACACATCCTTGTTGGTCTCCAACAAAGCTGATAAAACAGCTAAGGAGACTATCTTGAAGACAATGAGACAACCCCAAAGTCTGTCTTGGTTTAGTGTTCGATTCTTGGCCACTACCGCATGCACAAGCTATTCAAACTCCTTTATGAATCAGTTCGGTTTCTTGAGTCTCAACTACAAGTGAAAGACATCGATCATTGTGTTGCGACAAGAAGCGAAAGGATGCGGAAGTCCTGGAGCATTCAGATGCATACTTTCTGGTGCAACAGCAAACATTGGAGGAATTTAGCGCCAAACATGACAAAGCTAATCAGCTTGCTAAGCTTATTGCCAGCATGGTGGATACCCAGGATAACGTTTCTTGAGATCTTCGAAGTTGTTTGATTATGCTCTTGTTTTGCTGCGCGTTTATTTGCCTTTGGTGGCCAATTTTGACGGCCAATGTATGTAATATGCTGCTTTGTTCCCTATATTTGCTTTGGTGGCAAACTTTGATGCCAGTGGATGTAATATGTAATAAGCGGTAATAGGCTAGCCTTAATTGCTTGCTTATTTATTTCCTTATTGCCTTGTTTAGTTGTTTGCTTGTAGTCACTACAGTTCTTTTTCTGTGTTTTTCTAGTGGCCACAATGGCCTATTTTTGGTAACTAGGCCAAAATAATCATGGCAACACACGGACTATTGTAACCATGGGCCTCCTGCAGGCCGTATGATCCATGGGCCTTCGTTCGGCCGTAGGACCATTGGACTTCTATGCGGGCCGTAGGATCCATCGGCCTTCTATACGGGCCTTAGGGATCAATGGGCCTTCTACGGGCCGTAGGGTCCATGGGCCTTCTACGGGCCGTATGATCCATGGGCCTTCTACGGTCCGTACTATCCATGGGCCTCATACGGGCCGTAGGATCCATGGGCCTTCTATGGGGCGTATCATCATTTCACCAATCATGGGTCGTACTATTCATGGACCATAACGGGCCGTTAATAGGCCGTATTTGATAACTCTATGAAAACAGCCCAACGGGTTTTTTTTGACATGAAAACGGCCCAACGTATTAACGGTCCGCAAACGGGCCGACCGTAATGACGGGCTGAATTTGGCCCAGAAGCAGAAAATGATAGTAACGGGCCGTATGTAACCGAATGCTGCAAATGAGCCCGAGAATCAATGGGCCCTGAGAAGGCCGAAAGATAACTTGGGCTGGAAACGGCCCAATGGAATAACGGGCAGTTAATGGGTATAAATGATACACTGTTCATTACGGGCCAGTTTCACCACGGGCCGTTAATGGGCCAAGAGTTACAGAGGTCCTCATATGAGCTGAAAGAATTCATGGGCCACACATGGGCCAGAAGTTAAAACAGGCTGAATCATATTGGACGGCCCATATGAAGCTACTGGGCCTAATTCGGATAGGGCGTAACGGGTCCTGGGTTAGCGGACTGTAAATGGGCTATATGCGAACAGGCCGTTAACAGGCTTTTCGTGGGCCGCCCCGCCACCTTTTGACCAAGTCAAACGGGCCGGCCTTTTCACAGGAATGGGACTCTGTTGGGCCATGCCACGTGTCGCCGTATCATAGGCGCCTTCGGTCCAATGAGCGGATGACATCTGTCCCAACGGTAAGCCGACACGTGTTTCCTCCACCAATGATGATTTTACACGTGGAAAATCCCCATTGGTCCGGCTGTTAACGGGTTATCGGATCCAAAACCGGTCCTGATAGCTTAACGGCGTTTTTACAGTGGAAGCCACGTGTCGATCACCCTTGACGAAAGCACTTCTGTGACGCGCAATTTATAGTCATGGAAGTGGACACTTCCGTGATGATAATTTTGGTAATGTCATGGAACACTTCTACGACAGCACATGTATGACTATCTTGATTCTGTCATAAATTTGTCATGGATGTACATGCATGACAAAAAACGCGACCTACTGTGACAAACACGTATCATCACAGAAGTGTATTTTTTTGTAGTGACTGGTAGTAGATGACGAACAGTGTGCCAGTTGCAAGGCTGCTGGCGCGCCTTGACTTGCACCGTCGGCATGGTGGTGGTGGTGGTGGTGGCGTAATTTCCCTAAAATTGGCTAGAATTTGACAGATTTTAAATAATATACAAAGGAAAATAGGAAACATCAGGTTCACACCATAGAGAATACACAACAGGTTCACATGGCAAACAAAATAACAACTAAATTGTAGTTAAGTTCAGACAGTCATAACCTAATAGAGATCATTTAACCCAAACAGAGCCTAATAATAAGATAAATGGCATATTGCCATTATTGTGCAAGCACACAAGCAAAAGTAGTTCAAAAATAGCCAAATTCTGGCCAAATTTTTGCCCATGAAGCCCAGAGCCTGTGTGAATTCAAATTTCATATAACATTTGTACATGAACATGTACATCTAAACTTTTCTTTTTTCTTTTTTTTACATTTGCAAAACCATTTTGAGCGTGTAAGAGCAAATGCTCCATGGAGCCGAATTGGATATCTGGTGGCTACCTATAAAAGGGGCAATGCAAGTGTGCATGCTCACTCAACTAACAACCCAAGTAACTACAATTAATTAAGAATCAAAGTACCAACCCCTGAATCATGAAAGGCCATCACACTACAAGTGCTCACTTGACTTAATAGCCCATAAAAGCATATACGAACAACACTTCAAGTGTGCATGCAAAATCCTAAGATCTAGTAACATATAACATGATATGTGATACTAATTAATAGTAGAATCTAGAGATGCATATGTGATACTAATCCTATTAATCCATATGTGATACTAATTAACATGATGGGATAGTGGGTCGACAAGGGAGGCGGGAGGCGGCGGCATGAGAGGGGCGGTGAGAGGGGAGGGTGATACGTCTCCAACGTATCTATAATTTTTGATTGCTCCATGCTATATTATCTACTGTTTTGGACTATATTGGGCTTTATTTTCCACTTTTATATAATTTTTGGGACTAACCTATTAACTTGAAGCCCAGCCCAGAATTGCTGTTTTTTTGCCTATTTCAGTGTTTTGAAGAAACAGAATATCAAACAGAGTCCAAACGGAATGAAACCTTCGGGAACGTGAGTTGCTCATTGAATAAGACCCAGGAGACTTGGACCCTCCGTCAAGAAAGCCACGAGGCGGTCACGAGGGTGGAGGGCGCCCCCCTAGGGCGTGCCCCCTGCCTCGTGGGCCCCTCGAAGCTCCACCGACGTACTCCTTCCTCCTATATATACCTATGTACCCCCAAACGATTAGATACGGAGCCAAAAACCTAATTCCACCACCGCAACTTACTGTATCCACGAGATCCCATCTTGGGGCCTGTTCCGGAGCTCCGCCGGAAGGGGAATCG
Organism: Aegilops longissima; assembly: GCA_021605205.1. Lineage (NCBI taxonomy): Eukaryota > Viridiplantae > Streptophyta > Magnoliopsida > Poales > Poaceae > Aegilops > Aegilops longissima. Next base: position 444,435,800 of record CM038676.1, on the reverse strand, counting down.
ATCATGGAGGGCTTCTACATCATCACCATAGCCTCTCCGCTGAAGTGTGAGTAGTTTACCTCAGACCTTCGGGTCCATAGTTAGTAGGTAGTTGGCTTCTTCTCTCTTTTTGGATCTCAATACAATGTTCTCCCCCTCTCTCGTGGAGATCTATTCGATGTAATCTTCTTTTTGCGGTGTGTTTGTTGAGACCGATGAATTGTGGGTTTATGATCAAGATTATCTATGAAGAAAATTTTTGAATCTTCTCTGAATTCTTTTATGTATGATTGGTTATCTTTGCAAGTCTCTTCGAATTATCAGTTTGGTTTGGCCTACTAGATTGGTTTTTCTTGCAATGGGAGAAGTGCTTAGCTTTGGGTTCAATCTTGCGGTGTCCTTTCCCAGTGACAGTAGGGGCAACAAGGCACGTATTGTATTGTTGCCATCGAGGATAACAAGATGGGGTATTTATCATATTGCATGAAATTATTCCTCTACATCATTTCATCTTGCTTAAGGCGTTACTCTGTTTTCATTAACTTAATACTCTAGATGCATGATGGATAGCGGTCGATGAGTGGAGTAATAGTAGTAGATGCAGGCAGGAGTCGGTCTACTTGTCTCGGACGTGATGCCTATATACATGATCATACCTAGATATTCTCATAACTATGCTCAATTCTGTCAATTGCTCAACAGTAATTTGTTTACCCACCGTAGAAATACTTATGCTCTTGAGAGAAGCCACTAGTGAAACCTATGGCCCCCGGGTCTATTCTCATCATATCAATCTCCAATCACTTTATTATTTGCTTTGATTTTTTACTTTGGCCTTTTATTTTACCTTGCATCTTTATACCAAAAATACCAAAAATATTATCTATCATCTCTATCAGATCTCACTTTCGTAAGTGACCGTGAAGAGATTGACAACCCCTAGTCGCGTTGGTTGCGTTGAGCTATTGTTTTGTGTAGGCACGAGGGACTCACGCGTGGCCTCCTACTGGATTGATACCTTGGTTCTCAAAAACTAAGGGAAATACTTACGCTACTTTGCTGCATCATCCTCTCCTCTTCGGGGAAATCCAACGCAGTGCTCAAGAGGTAGCAAGAAGAATTTCTGGCGCCGTTGCCATTTCTGGACTCCCGACAACGAGCCATTTCTGGCGCTGTTGCCGGGGAGTCTACGCAAAAGTCAACATACCAAGTACCCATCACAATCCCTATCTCTTGCACTACATTATTTGCCATTTGCCTCTCGTTTTCCTCTCCCCCACTTCACCCTTGCCGTTTTATTTGCCCTCTCTTTTCCGTTTGCCTTTTTCTCGCTTGCTTTTTGTTTGCTCGTGTGTTGGATTGCTTGTTTGTCGTGATGGCTCTACCTAGATTTGGTGATCTTCACCTTAGAAGGTTAGAGGAGATCGAAAACAACGTCAGGAAGTTTATGGTTTTGCAATTTGAGCATAATAATTTCTTTAGAAATGAGCTTACGGAACAAAAAAGTTTTATGAGTTATATGAATAAAGAGCTCAATGATATGTCTAAAGAATTTGATGGTATAAGATCCCAAATTGCTCGTCTTGAAAAGTTGACTGCTGAAATTTCGGATATGCAGGTTACCTTAGTCAATAAGATGGCTGCTGAACCGAATTCCTATGAAAATCAAGATGAAGATATAAAAGTTATTGATGTGTCCCCTATTAAATCTTTGTTTTGCAATATGAATCTTGATGAAACTGAGTATGATCCACCTTTACCTAGAAGACGTTCCAAAAATTTAGAGTTTTTAGATCTTGATGATGAAATTGATAAAAGTGGGATTGAAAGGAATAAAACCCTAGATGTTGCTAAACCCACTATATTGGATTTCAAGGAATTTAATTATGAAGGTTTCTCTTTAATTGATTTTATTTCCTTGTTGCAATCCGTGCTAAATTCTCCTCATGCTTATAGTCAAAATAAAGCGTTTACTAAACATATCGTTGATGCCTTGATGCAATCTTATTAAGAAAAACTTGAGTTGGAAGTTTCTATCCCTAGAAAACTCTATGATGAGTGGTAACCAACTATTAAAATTAAGATTAAGGATCATGAATTTTATGCTTTATGTGATTTGGGTGCTAGTGTCTCCACTATTCCCAAAACTTTGTGTGATTTGCTAGATTTCCGTGATTTTGTTGATTGCTCTCTAAACTTGCATCTTGCGGATTCCACTAGTAAGAAGCCTATGGGAAGAATTAATGATGTTCTTATTGTTGCAAATAGGAATTATGTCCCATAGATTTTATCGTTCTTGATATAGATTGCAATCCTTCTTGTCCTATTATTCTTGGTAGACCTTCCGTTAGAACGATTGGTGGAATTATTGATATGAAGGAAGGGAATATTAGATTCCAATTTCCATTAAATAAAGGCATGGAACATTTCCCTAGAAATAAAATAAAATTACCATATGAATCTATCATGAGAGCCACTTATGGATTGCCTACCAAAGATGGCAATACCTAGATCTATCCTTGCTTTTATGCCTAGCTAGGGGCGTTAAACGATAGCGCTTGTTGGGAGGCAACCCAATTTTATTTTTAGTTTTTTGTTTTTGCTTCTGTTTACGAATAAATAATCCATCTACCTTATGTTTAGATGTGGTTTTATATTTTGATTAGTGTTTGTGCCAAGTTAAACCTATAGGATCTTCTTGGATGATAGTTATTTGATCTTGCTGTAATTTCCAGAAACTTTCAGTTCACGAAAACAATTATTAAAATTCACCAGAACATGATAAAATAGTGATTCCAATTTCTGATGATCAATAAACAAATTTCTTAGGTCTTCCTATTCTGGCTGAATTTTTGGAGTTCCATAAGTTTGCGTTAGTTACAGATTACTACATACTGTTCTGTTTTTGACAGATTCTGTTTTTTGTGTGTTGTTTCCTTATTTTGATGAATCTATGGATAGTAAAATAGTTTATAATCCATAGAGAAGTTGGAATACAGTAGGTTTAACACAAATATAAATAAATAATGAGTTAATTACAGTACCTTGAAGTGGTCTTTTATTTTCTTTCGCTAACGGAGCTCACGAGATTTCTGTTGAGTTTTGTGTTGTGAAGTTTTCAAGTTTTGGGTAAATTCTTTTGATGGATTATGGAACAAGGAGTGGCAAGAGCCTAAGCTTGGGGATGCCCATGGCACCCCCAAGATAATCCAAGTACACCAAAAAGTCAAAGCTTGGGGATGCCCCGGAAGGCATCCCCTCTTTCGTCTATTTCCATCGGTAATTTTACTTGGAGCTATATTTTTATTCGCCACATGATATGTGTTTTGCTTGGAGCGTCTTGTATGATTTGAGTATTTGCTTTTTAGTTTACCACAATCATCCTTGCTGTACACTCCTTTTGAGAGAGCCATACATGAATTGTAATTTGATAGAATACTCTATGTGCTTCACTTATATCTTTTGAGCTTTATAGTTTTGCTCTAGTGCTTCACTTATATCTTTTGAGCTTTATAGTTTTGCTCTAGTGCTTCACTTATATCTTTTAGAGCACGGTGGTGGATTTGTTTTAAAGAAACTATTGATCTCTCATGCTTCACTTAGATTATTTTGAGAGTCTTAATAGCATGGTAATTTTCTTAATAATAATAATATGCTTGGTATTCAAGATTTGTAAAACTTTCTTTTGAGTGCGTTGAATACTAAGAAAAGTTTGATGCTTGATAATTGTTTTGAGATATGGAGGTGATAATATCAAAGTCATGCTAGTAGAGTAATTGTCAATTTAAGAAGTGCTTGTGTTGAAGTTGGCAAGTCCGTAGCATGCACATATGGTAAGCGTTATGTAACAAATTTGAAACATGAGGTGTTATTTGATTGTCCTCCTTATGAGTGGCGGTCGGGACGAGCGATGGTCTTTTCCTACCAATCTATCCCCTAGGAGCATGCGCGTAATGCTTTGGTTTTGATGACTTGTCGATTTTTGCAATAAGTATATGAGTTCTTTATGACTAATGTTGAGTCCATGGATTATCGCACTCTCACCCTTCCATCATTGCTAGCCTCTTGATGCCGTGCATTGCCCTTTTCGACATTGAGAGTTGGTGCAAACTTAGCGGTGCATCAAACCCGTGATATGATACGCTCTTTCACACATAAACCTCCTTATATCTTCCTCAAAACAGCCACCATACCTACCTATTATGGCATTTCCATAGCCATTCCGAGATATATTGCCATGCAACTTTCCACCATACCGTTCATCATGACACATTCATCATTGTCATATTGCTTAGCATGATCATGTAGTTAACATAGTATTTGTGGCAAAGCCACCGTTCATAATTCTTTCGTACATGTCACTCTTGATTCATTGCATATCCCGGTACATCGCCGGAGGCATTCATATAGAGTCATACTTTGTTCTAGTATCGATTTGTAATCATTGAGTGTAAATAAATAGAAGTGTGATGATCATCATTCTCTAGAGCATTGTCCCAAGTGAGGAATAAAAAAAAGAGAAAGTCCATAAAAAAAGAAGGCCCAAAAAAAGAAAAAGAAAAAAAGAAAGAGAAAAAAATTGAGAGAAAAAGAGAGAAGAGACAATGTTACTATCCTTTGCCACACTTGTGCTTCAAAGTAGCACCATAATCATCATGATAGAGAGTCTCTTGTTTTGTCATTTTCATATACTAGTGGGAACTTTTCATTATAGAACTTGGCTTGTATATTCCAACGATGGGCCTCCTCAAGTGCCCTAGGTCTTCGTGAGCAAGCAAGTTGGATGCACACCCACTTAGTTTCTTTTGTTGAGCTTTCATACATTTATAGCTCTATTGCATCTGTTGCATGGAAATCCCTACTCCTTGCATTAACATCGATCGATGGGCATCTCCATAGCCCATTGATTAGCCTCGTTGATGTGAGATCTTCTCCTTTTTTGTCTTATCCACATAACCCCCATCATCATATTCTATTCCACCCATAGTGCTATATCCATGGCTCACGCTCATGTATTGCGTGAAGGTTTATGAGTTTGAGATTATTAAAGTATGAAACAATTGCTTGGCTTGTCATCGGGGTTGTGCATGATGAGAGCATTCTTGTGTGACGAAAATGGAGCATGACTAAACTATATGATTTTGTAGGAATAAACTTTCTTTGGCCATGTTACTTTGAGAAGACATAATTGCTTTGTTAATATGTTGAAGTATTATTATTTTTATGTCAATATGAAATTTTGTCTTGAATCTTTCGGATCTGAATATTCATACCACAATTAAGAAGATTTACATTGAAATTATGCCAAGTAGCACTCCGAATCAAAAATTCTCTTTTTATCATTTACCTACTCGAGGACGAGCAGGAATTAAGCTTGGGGATGCGATCGTCTCCAACGTATCTATAATTTTGATTGCTCCATGCTATATTATCTACTGTTTTGGACTATATTGGGCTTTATTTTCCACTTTTATATTATTTTTGGGACTAACCTATTAACCGGAGGCCCAATCCAGAATTGCTGCTTTTTGCCTATTTCAGTGTTTCGAAGAAACAGAATATCAAACGTCGTCCAAACGGAATGAAACCTTCGGGAACGTGATTTGCTCATCCGAAAAGATCCAGGAGACTTGGAACCTCCGTCAAGAAAGCCACGAGGCGGTCATGAGGGTGAAGGGCGCCCCCCCTAGGGCGCGCCGCCCTGCCTCGTGGGCCCCTCGGAGCTCCACCGACGTACTCCTTCCTCCTATATATACCTACGTACCCCCAAACGATTAGATACAGAGCCAAAAACCTAATTCCACCGCCGCAACTTTCTGTATCCATGAGATCCCATCTTGGGGCCTGTTCCGGAGCTCTGCCGGAAGGGGAATCGATCACGGAGGGCTTTTACATCATCACCACAGCCTCTCCGATGAAGTGTGAGTAGTTTACCTCAGACCTTCGGGTCCATAGTTAGTAGCTAGATGGCTTCTTCTCTCTTTTTGGATCTCAATACAATGTTCTCCCCTCTCGTGGAGATCTATTCGATGTAATCTTCTTTTGCGGTGTGTTTGTTGAGACCGATGAATTGTGGGTTTATGATCAAGATTATCTATGAAGAATATTTGAATCTTCTCTGAATTCTTTTATGTATGATTGGTTATCTTTGCAAGTCTCTTCGAATTATCAGTTTGGTTTGGCCTACTAGATTGGTTTTTCTTGCAACGGGAGAAGTGCTTAGCTTTGGGTTCAATCTTGCGGTGTCCTTTCCCAGTGACAGTAGGGGCAGCAAGGCACGTATTGTATTGTTGCCATCGAGGATAACAAGAAGGGGTATTTATCATATTGCATGAATTTATTCCTCTACATCATTTCATCTTGCTTAAGGCGTTACTCTGTTTTCATTAACTTAATACTCTAGATGCATGATGGATAGCGGTCGATGAGTGGAGTAAAAGTAGTAGATGCAGGCAGGAGTCGGTCTACTTGTCTCAGACGTGATGCCTATATACATGATCATACCTAGATATTCTCATAACTATGCTCAATTCTGTCAATTGCTCAACAGTAATTTGTTTACCCACCGTAGAAATACTTATGCTCTTGAGAGAAGCCACTAGTGAAACCTATGGCCCCCGGGTCTATTCTCATCATATCAATCTCCAATCACTTTATTAATTGCTTTGATTTTTTACTTTGGCCTTTTATTTTACCTTGCATCTTTATACCAAAAATACCAAAAATAATTTCTATCATCTCTATCAGATCTCACTCGCGTAAGTGACCGTGAAGGGATTGACAACCCCTAATCGCGTTGGTTGCGTTGAGCTATTGTTTTGTGTAGGTTCGAGGGACTCGCGCATGGCCTCCTCTTTGGATTGATACCTTGGTTTTCAAAAGCGAGGAAATACTTACGCTCTTGTGCTGCATCATCCTCTCCTCTTCGGGAAATCCAACGCACTGCTCAAGAGGTAGCAAGGAGCGCGCGAGAAGCGGCAAGAGGGGGAGGCGTTGCTTAGGGAGGACGAAGCGTTACTGCGCGGCCGGAGGCAGCGTGGTGGCTGGGTGCTGCTCTTGGCGATCTGCCGTCGGCTGAGGTGGTGGCCAGGAGGAACCCTAACCACGGTGGCGGAGGAGAGGATCGATGTAAGAGTGAGAGAGGGGTGAGGAGGGGCTGTTTTCTTTTTGCTTTTTGTGTAGTACTAGCGCTGCGTACGGGCCAGCGCTGCTGCTAAGCCCACTAGCTGTAGCGCCCGTTCAAAGCAAATGCTACAGCTAAGTGGGCTACCGTTTTTGCCCTGCGGCCCACGTAACAGCAGCGCGGCCCAAGCTAACAAACGCTACTGTTATTAAGTAGCAATAGCGCGTTCTTTACCAGGCGCCACTGGTAAATACCAGTAGCGCGGGGTATATAACCCACGCTACTGCTAAATGTCTACCTATAAGCATTTTCCTAGTAGTGCACCCCAAGAGTAGGTGGCTCCCTCGATACGATGGCAGGGCGTTGGAGCCCACATCACCATCAAACAACACGGTGAGCCGACCAAAATTTGGTCCGGACAAAGCAGCAGCCCAAGAAGAGCACCATACCAACCCATCCAGCCACCCGAGCAAGAATAAAGAAGCTCGGGGGAACACTCGCAACATCCAACAAGACCTGGAGGGTAGAATAGGACAAACAAAACCGACACCCAGATCGCGGGGTCATGCCCCGACCAGTAACGACGGTTATATATTCGGACACAACAGACCCGACCATGCTCGGTCTGGAAACCGTAAGAGGAGTCCGCCGGAGGTGCTCCACAGCGCGGCCCAACATAGAGGAGCCGCACACCCTCTCTGCTTCACCGACGAGGTAATGGAGCATGAATTCCCAGACGGGTTTAAACCCATTAACATCAAATCATACGACGGAACAACAGATCCCGCGGTATGGATAGAGGATCACCTCCTCCATATTCACATGGCTCGCGAAGACGACCTTCATGCCATTAAATACATACCTCTCAAGCTTAAAGGGCCAGCTCGCTACTGGCTAAACAGTTTACCAGAAAATTCTATTGGTAGCTGGGAAGATATGGAAGACGCCTTTCGAGACAACTTCCAAGGAACATATGTCCGGCCACTAGATGCCGATGACTTAAGTCATATTGTCCAGAAGCCCGACGAGTCAGCCAGGGAGCTCTGGACTAGGTTCTTAGTCAAAAAGAACCAAATTGTCGACTGTCCGGACGCAGAAGCCCTCACAGCCTTCAAACATGGCGTCCGAGATGAATGGCTAGCGCGTCACCTCGGCCAGGAAGGACCCAAGTCCATGACAAACCTTACCGCTCTAATGACTCACTTTTGTGCGGGAGAAGACAACTGGCTCGCTCGTAAAAGCAACAACGCCCGGCTGACCGGGCACTTCGAAATTGAGATGGCAGCGGCAAGCCACGACGAACCGAACACAACGATCGCGATAATATATGCGACACGGTTGTGACGCCGGTTCACAATTGAAGCCCGATCAGCGGAAGAAGTCACTAAAGGCAAACCAGGATGGACCATCCACCCTTGACAGGATATTGGACCGACCTTGTCAGATTCACGGTCACCCTGATAGGCCAGCTAATCATACCAACAGAAATTGTTGGGTCCTCAACGTCGATTAGAAGGGGAGGAGTCCACCAGGCGATAGAGACGATGGATTGGCTCGCCAACTGAACACCAGTGGCCAGAACCACTTTCCCTCTAAAGTTCAACCACTCACAGAACAAAAATAGCAGTTCGGCTTCCGCCACCCACCTACTGTACTGGCAAAGTTTACACCACGCGTACATCACTACGCACTCAAGATACCATGGGCATCGAAGCACAATATGGACAACCCTGCAAGAATCCCCGTAACGTTTTTATCCGTTTTTCTTATTTTTCTGTATCATTTCTTAAAATAGGTGACCATCGGGACAACATCCGCGGTGTTAAGGGCAGGGGTCTCAGACTTGCACACTGCGGCCTGCGGCGTGGCTCAAGGGGTCGCCCAGCACGGCCCATCTTCATCAGCACAAGCTCAAGACCCTCGCGAGGGGCCAAGCCTCGCGGGGCGGACGACAGGAAGCTTCCTCAGGCACGGCCTCGTTAGGCTGGCTCGCGAGGAGGCGGAGAGATCAAGGCGGGGTACCTCACGAGGTGCCCATGACGCAAGCCATGACGACCAAGAGCGCCAGGCGGGCGCCAGCCCGCGCAGTGTCCTCCTTTACTCGATGGTGCAAAGGGAGCAAGCGCAGGCGAGAGCATCAAGCAAAGGCGTCTGTTTCGGTGCAACATGACCAAGACCGTCGCAACGGCAGGAAGGAAGTCATTGTGGAGCCCAAGCCGGCGTCACCACCAGAGCCTTTGACAGGCGAGGACCAACTTTAGTCAGGATAAGTGTATTAGATGTTCCCCTTCAAAATGGCCAATTGTTGGCGCCCTTCCCGCTCAATATTTGGGAAGAGGCCCGGGGCCTTTGCCTATAAATAGGACTAGCCACCCACAGGGTAGAGGCATCTGAAAAGCAGCTTGATCCGGCGTCAAGAAATCAATCAGATAGAGAGAGAGAGAGAGAGAGAGAGAGAGAGAGAAGCCACTGAACTCCCCCTAGCAGTTCATCGCACCAGCCAAGAGCAGACCCTCGCGAGGCTGTTCTTCCTTGTATTGTTCATCATCAGCCCAAGAGGCAATCCACCACACCACAAACTAGAGTAGGGTATTACACAACAATGGTGGCCCGAACTAGTATAAACCCTGTGTCCCTTGTGTTGTTCCTTTCATAGCTTAGATCCTAGCGAGGCGGCGAGGTGCAGGTGGGTAGTGAAGGAAATATGCCCTAGAGGCAATAATAAAGTTATTATTTATTTCCTTATATCATGATAAATGTTTATTATTCATGCTAGAATTGTATTAACCAGAAACATAATACTTGTGTGAATACATAAACAAACTAAACGTCACTAGTATGCCTCTACTTGACTAGCTCGTTAATCGAAGATGGTTATGTTTCCTAACCATAGACATGTGTTGTCATTTGATTAACGAGATCACATCATTAGGAGAATGATGTGATTGACATGACCCATTCCATTAGCTTAGCACCCGATCGTTTAGTATGTTGCTATTGCTTTCTTCATGACTTATACATGTTCCTGTGACTATGAGATTATGCAACTCCCGTTTGCCGGAGGAACACTTTGTGTGCTACCAAAGCGTCTGGCGTAACTGGGTGATTATAAAGGTGCTCTACAGGTGTCTCCAAAGGTACATGTTGGGTTGGCGTATTTCGAGATTAGGATTTGTCACTCCGATTGTCGGAGAGGTATCTCTGGGCCCTCTCGGTAATGCACATCACTTAAGCCTTGCAAGCAATACAACTAATGAGTTAGTTGCGAGATGATGTATTACGGAAAGAGTAAAAAGACTTGCCGGTAACGAGATTGAACTAGGTATTGAGATACCGACGATCGAATCTCGGGCAAGTAACATACCGATGACAAAGGGAACAACATATGTTGTTATGCGGTCTGACAGATAAAGATCTTCGTAGAATATGTAGGAGCCAATATGAGCATCCAGGTTCCGCTATTGGTTATTGATCGGAGACATGTCTCGGTCATGTCTACATTGTTCTCGAACCCGTAGGGTCTGCACGCTTAACGTTACGATGACAGTTTCATTATGAGTTTATATATTTTGATGTACTGAAGGTTGTTCGGAGTCCCGGATGTGATCACGGACATGACGAGGAGCCTCGAAATGGTTGAGACATAAAGATCGATATATTGGACGGCTATATTCGGACACCGGAAGTGTTCCGGGTGATTTCGGAGAAAACCGGAGTCTGGGAGGTTACGGAACCCCCCGGAGAAGTAATGGGCCTTATGGGCCTTAGTGGAGAGAGAGAGGGGCGGCCAGGGTGGGCCGCACGCCCCCTCCCCCTCTGGTCCGAATTGGACTAGGAGAGGGAGGGCGGCGCCCCCCTTTCCTTCTCCCTCTCCCCCTTCCATTCCCACTCCTAGTAGGAGTAGGAAAGAGGGGAGTCCTAATCCTACTAGGAGGAGGACTCCTCCTCCTTGGCGCGCCCACAAGGGTCGGCCGGCCTCCCCCCTTGCTCCTTTATATACGGGGGCAGGGGGGCACCTCTAGACACACAAGTTGATCTTCGTGATCGTTCTCTTAGCCGTGTGCGGTGCCCCCCCTCCACCATAATCCTCGATAATATTGTAGCGGTGCTTAGGCGAAGCCCTGCGACGGTAGAACATCAATATCATCACCACGCCGTTGAGCTGACGGAAATCATCCCCGACACTTTGCTGGATCGGAGTCCGGGGATCGTCATCGAGCTGAACGTGTGCTAGAACTCGGAGGTGCCGTAGTTTCGGTGCTTGATCGGTCGGGCCGTGAAGACGTACGACTACATCAACCACGTTGTCATAACGCTTCGCTTGTCGGTCTCACGAGGTGCGAGACAACACTCCCCTCTCGTTGCTATGCATCACCATGATCTTGCGTGTGCATAGGAAATTTTTTGAAATTACTATGTTACCCAACAGTGGCATCCGAGCCTAGGTTTTATGCGTACATGTTATATGCACGAGTAGAACACAAGTGAGTTGTGGGCGATACAAGTCATACTGCTTACCAGCATGTCATACTTTGGTTCGGCGGTATTGTGTGATGAAGCGGCCTGGACCGACATTACGCGTACGCTTACGCGAGACTGGTTCTACCAACGTGCTTTGCACACAGGTGGCTGGCGGGTGTCAGTTTCTCCAACTTTAGTTGAACCGAGTGTGGCTACGCCCGGTCCTTGCGAAGGTTAAAACAACACTAACTTGACGAACTATCGTTGTGGTTTTGATGCGTAGGTAAGAACGGTTCTTGCTAAGCCCGTAGCAGCCACGTAAAACTTGCAACAACAAAGTAGAGGAAGTCTAACTTGTTTTTGCAGGGCATGTTGTGATGTGATATGGTCAAGACGTGATGCTATATTTTATTGTATGAGATGATCATGTTTTGTAACCGAGTTATCGGCAACTGGCAGGAGCCATATGGTTGTTGCTTTATTGTATGCAATGCAATCGCCCTGTAATGCTTTACTTTATCACTAAGCGGTAGCGATAGTCGTAGAAGCATAAGATTGGCGAGACGACAACGATGCTACGATGGAGATCAAGGTGTCGCGCCGGTGGCGATGGTGATCATGGCGGTGCTTGAAGATGGAGATCACAAGCACAAGATGATGATGGCCATATCATATCACTTATATTGATTGCATGTGATGTTTATCCTTTATGCATCTTATCTTGCTTTGATTGACGGTAGCATTATAAGATGATCTCTCACTAAATTTCAAGATAAAAGTGTTCTCCCTGAGTATGCACCGTTGCCAAAGTTCGTCGTGCCCAGACACCACGTGATGATCGGGTGTGATAAGCTCTACGTCCATCTACAACGGGTGCAAGCCAGTTTTGCACATGCAGAATACTCAGGTTAAACTTGACGAGCCTAGCATATGCAGATATGGCCTCGGAACACTGAGACCGAAAGGTCGAGCGTGAATCATATAGTAGATATGATCAACATAGTGATGTTCACCATTGAAAACTACTCCATTTCACGTGATGATCGGTTATGGTTTAGTTGATTTGGATCACGTGATCACTTAGAAGATTAGAGGGATGTCTTTCCAAGTGGGAGTTCTTAAGTAATATGATTAATTGAACTTAAATTTATCATGAACTTAGTACCTTATAGTATCTTGCTTGTTTATGTTTGATCGTAGATAGATGGCCCGTGTTGTTGTTCCGTTGAATTTTAATGCGTTCCTTGAGAAAGCAAAGTTGAAAGATGATGGTAGCAATTACACGGACTGGGTCCGTAACTTGAGGATTATCCTCATTGCTGCACAGAAGAATTACGTCCTGGAAGCACCGTTGGGTGCAGGCCTGCTGCTGATGCAACTAACGACGTTAAGAATGTCTGGCAGAGCAAAGCTGATGACTACTCGATAGTTCAATGTGCCATGCTTTACGGCTTAGAACCGGGTCTTCAACGACGTTTTGAACGTCATAGAGCATATGAGATGTTCCAGGAGTTGAAGTTAATATTTCAAGCAAATGCCCGGATTGAGAGATATGAAGTCTCCAATAAGTTCTATAGCTGCAAGATGGTGGAGAATAGTTCTGTCAGTGAGCATATACTCAGAATGTATGGGTATAATAATCACTTGATTCAACTGGGAGTTAATCTTCCGGATGACTGCGTCATTGACAGAATTCTGCAATCACTTCCACCTAGCTACAAGAGCTTCGTGATGAACTATAATATGCAAGGGATGGATAAGACAATTCCCGAGCTCTTCGCAATGCTGAAAGCTGCGGAGGTAGAAATCAATAAGGAGCATCAAGTGTTGATGGTCAACAAGACCACTAGTTTTAAGAAAAAGAGCAAAGGGAAAAAGAAGGGGAACTTCAAGAAGAACAGCAAGCAAGTTGCTGCTCAAGAGAAGAAACCCAAGTCTGGACCTAAGCCTGGCTGAGTGCTTCTCTGCAAGCGACTGGTCCGAAGCGGAACTGCCCCAAGAATTTGGCGGATAAGAAGGATGGCAAGGTGAACAAAGGTATATGTGATATACATGTTATTGATGTGTACCTTACTAGAGCTCGCAGATAGCACTGGTATTTGATACTGGTTCTGTTGCTAATATTTGCAACTCGAAACAGGGACTACGGATTAAGCGAACACTAGCGAAGGACGAGGTGACGATGCGCGTGGGAAATGGTTCCAAAGTCGATGTGATCCCAGTCGGCACGCTACCTCTACATCTACCATAGGGATTAGTATTAGACCTAAATAATTGTTATTTGGTGCCAGCGTTGAGCATGAACATTATATCTGGATCTTGTTTGATGCGAGCCGGTTATTCATTTAAATCAGAGAATAATGGGTGTTCTATTTATATGAGTAATATCTTTTATGGTCATGCACCCTTGAAGAATGGTCTGTTTTTGATGAATCTCGATAGTAGTGATACACATATTCATAATGTTGAAGCCAAAAGATGCAGAGTTGATAATGATAGTGCAACTTATTTGTGGCACTGTCGTTTAGGTCATATCGGTGTAAAGAGCATGAAGAAACTCCATAATGATGGAATTTTGGAACCACTTGATTATGAATCACTTGGTACTTGTGAACCGGGCCTCATGGGCAAGATGACTAAAATGCCGTTCTCCGGTACTATGGAGAGAGCAACAAATTTATTGGGAATCATACATACAGATGTATGTGGTCCAACGAATGTTGAAGCTCGTGGCGGATATCGTTATTTCTCACCTTCACAGATGATTTAAGCATATATGGGTATATCTACTTAATAAAACATAAGTCTGAAACATTTGAAAAGTTCAAAGAATTTCAGAGTGAAGTTGAAAATCATCGTAACAAGAAAATAAAGTTTCTACGATCTGATCATGAAGGAGAATATTTGAGTTACGAGTTTGGTCTACATTTGAAACAATGCGGAATAGTTTCGCAACTCACGCCACCCGGAACACCACAGCGTAATGGTGTGTCTGAACGTCGTAATCGTACTTTACTTGATATGGTGCGATCTATGATGTCTCTTACAGATTTACCGCTATCGTTTTGGGGTTATGCTTTAGAGACGGCCGCATTCACGTTAAATAGGACACCATCAAAATCCGTTGAGAGGACGCCTTATGAAGTGTGGTTTGGCAAGAAACCAAGATTGTCGTTTCTAAAAGTTTGGGGCTGCGATGCTTATGTGAAAAAGCTTCAACCTGATAAGCTCGAACCTAAATCGGATAAATGTGTCTTCATAGGATACCCAAAGGAAACTATTGGGTACACCTTCTATCACAGATCCGAAGGCAAGACATTTGTTGCTAAAAATGGATCCTTTCTAGAGAAGGAGTTTCTCTCGAAAGAAGTGAGTGGGAGGAAAGTAGAACTTGATGAGGTAACTGTACCTGCTCCCTTATTGGAAAGTAGTGCATCGCAGAAACCGGTTTCTGTGACGCCTACACCAATTAGTGAGGAAGCTAATGATAATGATCATGAAACTTCAGAACAAGTTACTACTGAACCACGTAGATCAAACAGAGTAAGATCCGCACCAGAGTGGTACGGTAATCCTGTTCTGGAAGTCATGCTACTAGATCATGATGAACCTACGAACTATGAAGAAGCGATGGTGTGCCCAGATTCCGCAAAATGGCTTGAAGCCATGAAATCTGAGATGGGATCCATGTATGAGAACAAAGTGTGGACTTTGGTTGACTTGCCCAATGATCGGCAAGCAATTGAGAATAAATGGATCTTCAAGAAGAAGACTGACGTTGACGGTAATGCTACTGTCTACAAAGCTCGACTTGTCGCAAAAGGTTTTCGACAAGTTCAAGGGATTGACTACGATGAGACCTTCTCACCCGTAGCGATGCTTAAGTCTGTCTGAATCATGTTAGAAATTGCCGCATTTTATAATTATGAAATTTGGTAGATGGATGTCAAAACTGCATTCCTGAATGGATTTCTGGAAGAAGAGTTGTATATGATGCAGCCGGAAGGTTTTGTCGATCCAAAAGGAGCTAACAAAGTGTGCAAGCTCCAGCGATCCATTTATGGACTGGTGCAAGCCTCTCGGAGTTGGAATAAACGCTTTGATAGTGTGATCAAAGCATTTGGGTTTGTACAGACTTTTGGAGAAGCCTATATTTACAAGAAAGTGAGTGGGAGCTCTGTAGCATTTCTGATATTATATGTAGATAACATATTGTTGATTGGAAATGATATAGAATTTCTGGATGGCATAAAGGGATATTTGAATAAAAGTTTTTCGATTGAAAGACCTCGGTGAAGCTGCTTACATATTGGGCATCAAGATCTATAGAGATAGATCAAGACGCTTAATTGGACTTTCACAAAGCACATACCTTGATAAAGTTTTGAAAAGGTTCAAAATGGATCAGGCAAAGAAAGGATTCTTGCCTGTATTACAAGGTGTGAAGTTGAGTCAGACTCAATGCCCGACCACAGCAGAAGATAGAGAGAAAATGAAAGATGTTCCCTATGCTTCAGCCATAGGCTCTATCATGTATGCAATGCTGTGTACCAGACCTAACGTATGCTTAGCAATAAGCATGGCAGGTAGGTACCAAAGTAATCCAGGAATGGATCACTGGACAGCGGTCAAGAACATCCTGAAATACCTGAAAAGGACTAAGGATATGTTTCTCGTATATGGAGGTGACAAAGAGCTCATCGTAAATGGTTACGTTGATGCAAGCTTTGACACTGATCCAGACGATTCTAAATCGCAAACCGGATATGTATTTACATTAAATGGTGGAGCTGTCAGTTGGTGCAGTTCTAAACAAAGCGTTGTGGCAGGATCTACATGTGAAGCGGAGTACATAGCGCTTCGGAAGCAGCAAACGAAGGAGTCTGGATGAAGGAGTTCATATCCGATCTAGGTGTCATACCTAGTGCATCGGGTCCAATGAAAATCTTTTGTGACAATACTGGTGCAATTGCCTTGGCAAAGGAATCCAGATTTCACAAGAAAACCAAGCACATCAAGAGACGCTTCAATTCCATCCGGGATCTAGTCCAGGTGGGAGACATAGAGATTTGCAAGATACATACGGATCTGAATGTAGCAGACCCGTTGACTAAGCCCCTTCCACGAGCAAAACATGATCAGCACCAAGGCTCCATGGGTGTTAGAATCATTACTGTGTAATCTAGATTATTGACTCAAGTGCAAGTGGGAGACTGAAGGAAATATGCCCTAGAGGCAATAATAAAGTTATTATTTATTTCCTTATATCATGATAAATGTTTATTATTCATGCTAGAATAGTATTATCCAGAAACATAATACTTGTATGAATACATAAACAAACTAAACGTCACTAGTATGCCTCTACTTGACTAGCTCATTAATCGAAGATGGTTATGTTTCCTAACCATAGACATGTGTTGTCATTTGATTAAGCGAGATCACATCATTAGGAGAATGATGTGATTTACATGACCCATTCCATTAGCTTAGCACCCGATCGTTTAGTATGTTGCTATTGCTTTCTTCATGACTTATACATGTTCTGTGACTATGAGATTATGCAACTCCCATTTGCGGAGGAACACTTTGTGTGCTACCAAAGCGTCACAGCGTAAGCGGGTGATTATAAAGGTGCTCTCTGGTGTCTCCAAAGGTACATGTTGGGTTGGCGTATTTGAGATTAGGATTTGTCACTCCGATTGTCGGAGAGGTATCTCTGGGCCCTCTCGGTAATGCACATCACTTAAGCCTTGCAAGCAATACAACTAATGAGTTAGTTGCGAGATGATGTATTGCGGAACGAGTAAAGAGACTTGCCGGTAACGATATTGAACTAGGTATTGAGATACCGACGATCGAATCTCGGGCAAGTAACATACCGATGACAAAGGGAACAACGTATGTTGTTATGCGGTCTGATCGATAAAGATCTTCGTAGAATATGTAGGAGCCAATATGAGCATCCAGGTTCTGCTATTGGTTATTGATTGGAGACATGTCTCGGTCATGTCTACATTGTTCTCGAACCTGTAGGGTCCGCACGCTTAACGTTACGATGACAATTTCATTATGAGTTTATATATTTTGATGTACCGAAGGTTGTTCGGAGCCCGGATGTGATCACGGACATGATGAGGAGTCTCGAAATGGTCGAGACATAAAGATCGATATATTGGACGGCTATATTCGGACACCGGAAGTGTTCCGGGTGATTTTGGAGAAAACCGGAGTGCCGGAGGGTTACCGGAATCCCCCTAGAGAAGTAATGGGCCTTATGGGCCTTAGTGGAGAGAGAAGAGGCGGCGGGGTGGGCCGCACGCCCCCCCTCTGGTCCGGTGGACTAGAGAGAGGCGGCGCCCTTTCCTTCTCCCTCTCCCCTTCCTTTCCCCTCCTAGTAGGAGTAGGAAGAGGAGTCCTAATCCTACTAGGAGGAGGACTCCTCCTCCTTAGCGCCCACAAGGGCCGGCCGGCCTCCCCCCTTGCTCCTTTATATACGGGGGCAGGGGGGCACCTCTAGACACACAAGTTGATCTTCGTGATCGTTCTCTTAGGTGTGTGCGGTGACCCCCTCCACCATAATCCTCGATAATATTGTAGCGGTGCTTAGGCGAAGCCCTGCGACGGTAGAACATCAAGATCGTCACCATGTCGTCGTGCTGACGGAACTCATCCCCGACACTTTGCTGGATCGGAGTCTGGGGATCGTCATCGACCTGAACGTGTGCTAGAACTCGGAGGTGCCGTAGTTTCGGTGCTTGATCGGTCGGGCCGTGAAGACGTACGACTACATCAACGCGTTGTCATAGCGCTTCGCTGTCGGTCTCACGAGTGCGTGAGACAACACTCTCCCCTCTCGTTGCTATGCATCACCATGATCTTGCGTGTGCATAGGAATTTTTTTGAAATTACTACGTTACCCAACAGGTAGAGGGCGAGATCTCCGCACGCACCCCAGTGTTCGAACCTAGAGGGTCTGCCGGAACCTAAAATCTGACATTTGGCGCGCTAGGTAGGGGTGCGCCGGAATTCGTCTTCCGCCGCCCTGTTCTTCGCCGACCACCGCATCCATGTCGGGCGCTCGTCGGGCCCAGCGGCGGCTCGAGCCGCTCGCTTCCGTGTCGCCCAGAGCGGCCCGTCGGCGGCCGCCCCGCCGTTCCCGTCGCTTGCCGTCAACGCCGCCATCGCCCGGCGAGAAACGAGCAAGCAAGCATCATCAGCATCCGTCCGTGAGGCGAGGCGGCCGCACCGCCCCTCCTTCACTCGCCCCAGCTGGTTCTTCGTCTCGCGCGCTCCGCGCGCCCATGGAGGCTCGTGCTGCACTCATCGCGGCAAGCGAGCTCCTGCGCTACCGCCACGACGGCGTCTCACGAAGAGTGGCTCGGCCGTGTCGCCGAAGCTCGCCCGCGCGCGCGAAGGCTCCCCAGCGCCGTCCTTCTCGCTGACGGTGCCCGCCTGTGCGGGCGATGAAACTCGAGGCGCCTCAGCCGCCTCCCCCTCAAGAAGGCGCCTTGGCCCCAAGGTGCGTGGCCCCTGGGCGGAACCCACTCCGTCCGGCGCCAGCGCAGCAAGAGCAGAGCTGTCAAGAGGTCCCTCGCCCCCAAGAAGCCGCCTGAGTGCTCCCTGCACCGACTCGTCACGACCACGCTCCAGCTCCAGCACGCAAAGACCCTGCGCTGCTCCCAGCTGCAGCGCATGGGGACCCGCAAGACAAGGCTCTTCGTCACCAAAGGCCTCCCGTGGCCACAGCAGGCTGCCGCGCTTTCACCAGCGAGCTACGCAGCGTCGCGTGGCCCGGCAAGTTCAAGCCAGACCTGCCTCCTCGCTACGATAGCACGGCCGACCCTGCGGAGTTCCTCCAGCTCTACGAGCTGGGCATCGAAGCCGCCAACGAGGACGAGAAGGTCATGTCGAACTGGTTTCCCATTGAACTCAAGGATGGAGCCCGCACCTGGCTCCTGAACCTGGCTCCTAGCACGATCTCCTCCTGGGACGATATGCGCACCCGCTTCATCACCAACTTCCAAGGTACTCGCGACCGGCCTCCTGCCGTGAGCGACATGCGCCGCATCAAGCAGCAACCAAGGGAGACCCTGCAGAAGTACATCCAGCGCTTCCAAAATGCACGCCTCAACATTCCCAAGGTGACCGAGGAGGCCATCATCTCTACCTTCTCCGATGGTGTGCGTGACGTCAAGATGAAGGAGGAGCTGGCGATGCATGAAGATCTGTGCACTTCCTTGGAGCTGTTCAACTTGGCGACCAGGTGCGCCAGGGCTGAGGAAGGGCGCCTTTCCCTCCTCGAGCTGCCAGCCGCGGACCCAGAAGAGAAGAAATCCAAGGCCAAGGATGTGAAGCGCAAGGGGGCTGCCGTGCTCGCGGCAGAACCAGACACCAAGCGGGGCAGAGATCAGCCCGAGTCTTCCTAGGGCAGCCGGTACTGTGTTTACCACGACCTCCACACCCACAACACCAATGAATGTCAAGAGCTCTGGGCCGTGCAAGAAGGAAGGATCGGCCGACGCCCCGACCGCAACGATCGAGGCTACGGCCGAGGAGGAGGAAGGAACGCAGGACGCTGGGAAGACCGTGGCCCTCGCCAAGGGTGGCGCGACCGACCTCGCGAGGATCGCTGGCAGGATCAGCCTCGCGAGGGAGACTCGAGGGATCAGCCTCGCGAGGATCGTCCGCAAGGAAATGCAGGCCTCCCTCCTCTGCTGTCGCAGCCAAGGAGAGACGAGGACCATCATCAGGACGAGGGGGCTGGGGGCTTCCAGGAGCCGCGCGCGATCGCTTGCATCCTGGGCGGAGCTCAAGCCCCAGCCTCTCAACGCATCTTCAAGCAGTTCGCCCGCGAAGTGAATGCAGTCCTCCCCAAGCTTGAAGCCACGTGCCCTCTCAGGTGGTCAGCATGCGCCATCACGTTCAGCTCAGCGGATCAGCTCAAGTGCGCGGCCACAGCAGGAGTCCTCCCGATGCTTTGTTCCCCAATCATCAGCAACGTGCAAGTCACCAGGACCCTCATCGACGGCGGAGCAGGGCTCAACGTCCTGTCCGTAGAGACATTCAACAATCTCCAAGTGCCTTACAATCAGCTTCAGCCAACCAAGCCTTTCTCCGGAGTCATCGATGGCTCCACAGTTCCGATTGGGCAGGTCCGCCTCCCTGTCACCTTCGGGGCGCGCGACAACTACCGCACCGAGCTCATCGACTTCGATGTCGCCCACATTCGCCTGCCATACAATGCCATCCTCGGGTACCCAGCTCTGGCCAAGTTCATGGCCGTGACTCATCACGGCTACAACGTCCTCAAGATGCCAGGAAGCGGCGGAGTCATCACGGTGCCTTGTGAAGAGAGAGACGCAGTGTGCTCCCTAGAGCGAGCCTTTCAAGCCGCATCACTTGAAGACCCAGATCGCGGGAGCATCAGGCTCCCCGAGACCGCTCCCAAGAAGAAGAAGACATCGCCAGGCCCGACCCCTCGGGAGGCAGGCCCCTCAGGGTCCGCGCCTGCTCAGGGGGCACCTCCTTCTGTCGCATAGGAAGGCGCGCCCGGCGCCCTCCTCAAGCAAGGCTCGGGGGCTCTCTTCTGGAGGGCCACCGACCTTGCTAAGGTCACGAGGGAGGCGCTTGGGCACCACTTGGAGGCATGTTTCAAAGCACGTTTCCCTCAGGAAGGAGCAAGGCAAGGAGGGCCAAACCCTCAGGAGTTCGTCAGTCAGATCACGCAGGAGCTGCATGAGTCAAGAGTCATGAGTGGCAGCCGCCGCTTACCCGCCGTAGCTCCCCATCCAGGCGAGGATGGTGGGCTGCGCGTCTGCATCAACATACTAGGGCTCAACCGAGCCGCCTCTCAGGAGCGCTCCTGGCCCTCACGCGTGGGGCGCTGCAAAGATCCACCTCAGAGCTATGTTCGCATGCCCAACGGCCTGCCGAACGCGGCCGCCGCGTACCAGCGCCTCATGGGGAGCATCCTGGAGGCTCAAGAGGCCAGGCGTTCTGAAGTCCTGGCGGAGATGGAGGTGGTCCACGAGGAGCCACCAGCGCCTCCGGAGCCTCCCGAGGCTCTGGGCACTGGGGCTCGTGAAGATCGGCTTCCGCAGCCCACGACGTCCGCTACTTCAACATCCTTTCGTCTCCAACGTCATCAGGTGACATCCTTCAAGTTTCATTTCCAGCTGGGAGCGCCCCCCAGGGCTGCATTATTCCCAGGCCGCGTGGGTCCGTCCCTGCGGCGTGTATCCCCTTTTACTTCATGTTCCTAGCTTACTTTGTTGGGGGCGCCCCTCGGGCTGCATCATCCCCAAGTCGCTCGGGCCAGACCCAGCGATGTCTGCCTTCCCTGCATCGATCTAAATGAACTTGCTTCTTCGTGGTTAACGTACTTGACCAAGTTGCCCGCTCAACTGACACCAACTGATGGAGCTGCTCCCCAACGGCACGGCGCTTGCGCATGGTTCCGTCCCTGCAATGCCGACAAACCTGAATGGCTGAGCTCGGCGCGGCAGCCCGCCTGGCGCCACCTCGTCGGGCCTTGATGCCTCGTCACCTCTCCAAAGCAACCAGCGGCTGACCGTCACTTGTCATAGCGGACTCTTGTTCTTTTTGTGGTGAGCCTGCAGGATCCCTTCAAGGAGCAGCGCCAAGCAAGGCCCTCACGGCGTCTTCTTCACTCTCGTCCGTGCGAACTGCTTGCACGTTAAAGGGGGGGGGGGTACCTGAGCATCGCGACTCATGGGCTCCTACTGGCTCTCCAGCCCTCACCCTCTGGCCTTGTCCACGGTATCGCGACCTGGCATACCAGCGACGGCTGAGACCCGCTCGAGGGCCGGGACCCGAGGACGTAGAGCAGAAAGGGGAGCAAAGGTGCGAGGGAAGAGGCACGCGGGGACCTCGCTAGGCAACCCCTCGCCTGCCGATGCGCGGACCTAGCATCGCACAGGGAAGCGGTTCCTGACTCTCGAGATAAGTCACCCTCCAGAAACACTAGCTATCGCAGCATCGGCCCCGCACCCAATGCAATCCCGTGATTAGCAACATCGTGCTCCTTTCTCACCGAACGATGGTTGCTTGAGCGCTAAAGGGGACCTCCTGAGCATCGTGACTCAGGGGCTCTTACTGGACCCCGGGCCGCTCACCTGCTGGCCTTGACCACAACATCGCGACCTGGCATACCAGCGACGGCTGAAGCCTGCCTTGGGACCGGGACCTGTTGGCGCAGAGCACCAAGCCCTCGTGAGGTTCGAAAGGAAGGACTAAGCTAAGAAGGAATGAGCATTTCGCACTACTTCATGGCAAGGGCTATATTAACAAACAGAACCACAGGCACCTTACAAGCTCCCACGGGGCGCGCTTTTCGATTCCTCACAGGGAACAGAGGAAAGCAAAGCCTAGACAGACGCCGCTCTTTTGACGATTCACGCAGTTGCTATGGCGCCCACGTCCAACCAACCGCCACGCGGCGCCCAAGGCCGTAGGCTGTTAGGGACAGTAGGCCAGACTTGCCCCCGCTTCTTTGCTCAACCAAGTCGAGGCGCCTTGGGATCGGGGTTCTTATGCGATGCAGGAGCAGGGGTCCCAGACTTGCTGCCTGCTGCTGTGGCGTGGCTCAAGGGTGGCCCGGCATGACCCGTCTTCATCGGCACAAGCTCAAGACCCTCGCGAGGCCCAAGCCTCATGAGGCGGACGATAGGAAGCTTCCTCGAGCACGGCCTCGTCGGGCTGGCTCGCGAGGAGGGAGAGATCAAGGCAGGGTACCTCACGAGGTGCCCATGGCGCAAGCCATGACAACCAAGGCGCCCGGCAGGCGCCAGCCAGCAGATGTCCTCCTTTCCTCTTTGGTGCAAAGGGAGCAAGCACAGGCGAGAGAATCAAGCAAAGGCGTCCGTTTCGGTGCAACAAGACCAAGACCGTCGCAACGGCAGGAAGGAAGTCATTGTGGAGCCTAAGCCGGTGTCACCACCAGAGCCTTTGACAGGCGAGGACCAACTTTAGTCAGGATAAGTGTACTAGATGTTCCCCTTCAAAATGGCCAATTGTTGGCGCCCTTCCCGCTCAATATTTGGGAAGAGGCCCGGGGCCTTTGCCTATAAATAGGACTAGCCACCCATAGGGTAGAGGCATCTGAAAAGCAGCTTGATCCGGCGTCAAGAAATCAATCAGAGAGAGAGAGAGAGAGAGAGAGAGAGAGAGAGAGAGAGAGAGAGAGAGAGAGAGAGAGAGAGAGAGAGAGAAGAGACTGAACTCCCCCTAGCAGTTCATCGCCCCAGCCAAGAGCAGACCCTCGCGAGGCTGTTCTTCCGTGTATTGTTCATCATCAGCCCAAGAGGCAATCCACCACGCCACAAACTAGAGTAGGGTATTACACCACAATGGTGGCCCGAACTAGTTAAAACCCTGTGTCCCTTGTGTTGTTCCTTTCATAGCTTAGATCCTAGCGAGGCGGCGAGGTGCAGGTGGGTAGAGGGCGAGATCTCCGCGCGCACCCCAGTGTTCGAACCTAGAGGGTCTGCCGGAACCCGAAATCCGACAGCATCTACATCGGACTCTATCGAAGTTCGGATCCTCACACTCACCTAAGGGGCCACTCCCGTTAAGGATTCCCCTCCCCGAGGACGGGCGGCGCAGACGTGCGACAGGAGGTCCAAAATAAGCTTTTGTAGGCCGCACTCTTCCTTTTGAGCCTGTACCATGCCCTTCTCCTCTGTTCCCAACCCCGAGCATGTCAAATAGCTGGGTTGTGGTTTTTAATCTTTATATATATTTATCATTGGCATATTGCTCCGCTCCCAATAAACTTTATCCGAACTAATCTTTCATGCTCTTTCTACAATGAGTCCGGCCATAACGGCTGCCTTACAAGACGCACCTCGGCATAACTTGCCAGGGGCCGGTTATGGGAACAAACAAGTTGCCAGTAAAAGTCCGAACAGCTCTATAGCGTACTTCGGCGTCGCAAGTTTGGCCTTATATGCATCAGCTCCGAATCATTGTCTTTGGTCAATAGTTGGGTTGCCCGGCTCCTTTTCTTGCTAACCTACGTTCCGTTCTATCGGCTAGGATAGTAAAGGGAGAACTACTGCGATTGTGCCCTGGCTTAGACCGGATGAGCATCTCAGTAGAGAAAGCCGAAAACTGACTGTCATGATGCGGCAAGAGCTGGTCAACCACTTGACGACCTATTCGAATCCTTAGTGATTCTCCGTGTCACACGAGGGATCTTTTTTAGATCAACCTATGTAAGGCACTATGCGCCGTATACATGCCAAGGGCTATGTCGTAGCCCCACCATAAAACTCCTATGGCTAAGTGAAAGTGTTAACGCCTTATAGTCCGATTGCCTGGTTCGCTGCATTATCACCTCCTTTACGGACCAAGACGTTGGATAAAGATTGATTAAATGCTTTTCCGAACACCCCCGTACTTCCTACGAGGGGGCTGAAGCCGATGACTGGAAAACTTTTAGATTATATTAAAACGGCTGCACAGGAGGAAGTCAAGCTTTGGAACAAAAATATAAAATAGATCAATTATACAATTGTCTTTTACAATTCTAATACACCTCACTCGAACATTATGTTCTTCGAGCATTGACCCTCTATCAGGCGGGCGGCTTCCAGGACGTCTTCAAAATAAAGCTCCGGCTCATTACGATCCTTTCCCTTGGGCAGACTCTTTGCTGCAACGTCGACGGCCTTCATCCTCCCCCAGAAAGTCTTGACTCGGTCAAAGGCCATCCGTGCACCCTCAATACATGTTGACCGCTTCACAGCATCGATACTCGACACCGCATCAATAGGACGTCGCACCAGGCCAAAATAGCTCTTGGGAACAGGCTCACTCGGCCACAACCGGATTATGACATTCTTCATAGCGCTGCTGGATATCCTATGAAGCTCGTCCCACTGGGACATCTGTTCACTTAGCAGCAGAGGGCGCTTTGATGCGCCAAATTGTGACCAGAAAAGCTTCTCCGTTGCATACCCCTCTCGCGCTTGGTAAAATTGCGCTGCATCGGAATAACTCTTCGGCAAGTCCAAAAATTCAGCCGGAGAACTCTAGACCTGGTTTAGCTGAGCATAGTTGGGATCGCTAAACTTAGTCTGAAGCAAAAAGAGCTTACCGGCCGCTATCTCCTTAGCCTGCTGAATCTCTTCACGAGCTGCCCTAGATTCAGACCAAGCTTCACTCGCCTCTCATACGGCCCTATCAAGTTCAGCCATCTTGGCTTTATTCTCCTTCTCAAGGAATTCACAGCGGCTGGCAGTATTCTTCCATTCAAGCGCCAGTGCGGATATTTTCTCCTCACTTCGGTGCCGAGCTGCCTGTTCGGCTGTTAGATCAGCCGATGCCTTCTCGGCAGCTGCATTACTACTGGGCCTGCTCCTTGGCCCAGGCTAGCTCCGCCCGAAGAGCTTCAATGGCGGCAACACCATCTGCAATCATGCACATTTCATATAAAACCCTTTTCGGTGCCAGACCTACATTACAAGAACATCGGTGTAGGGAATGCTCAAACTATATACCTTGCGAGTCATCAAGACGCTTGTTGATCAATGCAGTATCATCCTCTGCAATACCCAGCTTTGGCCGCAGTTCAGCCACTTTCGTATTTCGAGTAGCCGCATGAGGGGAGGCAGCCTATATTCCAAGTTAAATCAACGTTAGTAACTGAGCATATCTTTTTGATCCTCCGATCGCTTCCTTCGGAAGGCAATCCGAGTCTCAGGGGCTACTACATATACAACAGGTGCATTCTGTCAATATCATTCAATTGGCAAAACTACATCACAAACCTCAAACCTCTTAGAAGGCTCGAGAAGGCTTCGTTCAACACGCTTTTCGCGGATAGAACCTTTCCGACCACCGTAACCATCAAGGCACGGTGCTTCTCTGAAATGGACGCTCGCCGCAGCATGTCCATCAGCATTTCCGGCGCTCTGGGGTCTTCGGAAACCGCTGCCGGAGTACGGCATTCCTTTGAAGGAATCTGACTATTCTCCCCCAGAATCATCTCCAGCTATAAACCGGACGGTTCGGGGCCATCATTATTGATTCCCGAACCTTGGGTGACAGAGGCACCACCTTCGGGTAACGTCTTCTTTGTTTCCTGCACCGCTTGACGATGGGGAGGTGCTTTTCGGGACGATACCTCGGTATCATCCCCCCTGTTGGGCGAAGAAGCCGGAGATAGTGTGTCACTCTCCATCATCTCTGGAAGAAGGTCTCCTAAGGAGGAGGACGATTGAGAAACACCAGGCATTAGCCAGCGCGGATCTGCATATGTTGGATGATTACTTCACTAATAGGGAAAGAATGAGGTACGTTTAAAGTGCCCCAGCCTCACTTACGGTTTGGCCAAAGGTTCGTCCTCGCCAGAAAGCCTTACGGCAGCATCACTCGCCCGGCCCAAACTGCCCGGCGATGGCATTTTTTCCTCTCTTGGAAGGCTTCCCCTCCTGATCTTCGCAAGCAGCCCTCTTTTTTCCATGGAGAGCTTCCTCTGCACCTTTGCCCTTGGGTAAAAGAGTTTCGGTTTCCCCGAACACAGCGTCTAATTCATCCTCAACATGGGTATCACCTTCGGGCTCCCCGCTCTCGCCCCCCTCTGCAGACACTTGGTACGGCGTGGGAATCAGCATTCTCGTCAGCAGGGCGGTCGCAGAGACTTCGGGAAGGGGCGCTGGATACCAGATTAACACCGCTTTGTTTATCCAGTCCTGTATAGGGATGGATTGTTCAGTATCTTGTCAAGTGATGCTTGAATGGAAGGTATTCGGAGTTTGAATACTTACCGCAGTGTCGAGATGATTGCAGTCAAGGCCGATGTCTTCGGTGGTGTCCGGCCATTGCTCTCGTTCCCCGAAATATAATTTCCACATTCCTTCATGCATGGTGCCGAAGAAGTGCTGAAGAGGCCGCCGCCCTTCTGAATTAAACTCCCACATACGGAGAGGCCGCTGCTGACATGGCAGGGTCCGGTGGACTAGCATTACTTGAATGACGTTCACAAGACCGATGCCCTTCTCGATAGGCTTCAGATGCGACCTTGCAGAGTCTGCAGTTCATTGACGGATCCCCAGCCCAGCCCCTTATTGATCCATGAAGCAAGATGAATTGGAGGGCCAGGTCAGAATGCATGCGTAGCCGCCCACTTGGAGCTCCGCATCTCATTGATATAAAACCACCCCTGCTGCCATAGGTCGGAAGACTTGGCGAAAGATCCTTCAAACCAAACCGCACTGGCAAGCTTGCCTATTGTGACGCTGCCGCACTCTGCCTGGTCCTCCTCTGTCACCTGCGGACTCACGTCAAAAGTTTTGAGCCATAACCCAAAGTGCAGAGGGGTCCAGAGGAAGGCCTCACACGTGACGATAAATGTCGAGATGAGGAGAATAGAGTCCGGGGCCAGATCGTGAAAGTCTAGCCCATAGTAGAACATGAGCCTCCGGAAGAAAGGGTTAAGCGCGAACCCTAACCCATGGAGGAAGTGGGACACAAACACTACCCTCTCGCCGGATTAGTGGGTAGGAACGACCTGCCCCAGTGCAGGAAGTCGATGAAGAATTTCAGGGGTGAGATACCTCGTTGCGCGGAGCTTCGCAATATCCTCCTCTGTGACAGAAGAAGCCACCCATCGGCCTTGATGGCTGGATCCGGACATGATTAGGGCTGGTGGCGATGGGAACCCGAGGGTTGGAACTGGGGGTGGCTAGGGTTGAGGAAGAAGCAAGCGCAAAGGAAGAAGACGAGTCTGGGACCCCATATAAAGACCCCAGATACTAAGCGTATCCACCTGGGTCTCAAAACTTACCTATCCCCAAAGAGTTGTACCTAGGGAATGGTTGGGTTACCCACGCTTGCATTAATGAAAATCCCGTGAATAAGGGAACACGATCTCTGCCTTGGCAAGACGTGCCAGTGAAACCGCGTCCTGAGACGTGGGGCGACGTGCCAACAAACGGTTGGAAATAGTAACCAGGCAGGCGTGATGCGATGTCATAAATAGTTATCAACAAATCAGACTCGTGGAATACTGTATTTTCTGCAATTATATATGCACAGGTCCGAATATATCTACTACATCCGAAGACTATCTTGGAATTCGAAGAAAGGGGAACCTGCCTTGCAATGCCGAAGACAATCTGCGCGACGGACTCCTCATCATTGAAGCCAGGTTCAGGGGCTACTCAGGGAGTCCTGGACTAAGGAGTCCTTGGGCGTCCGGCCTGTTATTCATTGGGCCGGACTGATGGGCTGTGAAGATACGAAGGTCGAAGACTATACCCGTGTCCGGATTGGACTTTCCTTGGCATGGAAGGCAACTAGGCGACCAGCTGCGAAGATTCCTTCTTATGTAACCGACTCCATGTAACCCTAGATCTCTCTGGTGTCTATATAAACCGGAGAGCATGGTCCGGATAGGATACATTCATTACCATATACACATAGGCTAGACTTCTAGGGTTTAACCATTACGATCTCGTGGTAGATCAACTCTTGTAACACCCATATTCATCAAGATCAATCAAGCAGGAAGTAGGGTATTACCTCCATAGAGAGGGCCCGAACCTGGGTAAACATAATGTCCCCCGTCTCCTGTTACCATCGATCCTAGACGCATAGTTCGGGACCCCCTACCCAAGATCCGCCGGTTTTGACACCGACAGCAAGCACTCTAGGGGAGGGCAGCTGGAGTGGATGATTTTGTGCAGTGCGGCCTC
Source organism: Aegilops longissima (assembly GCA_021605205.1). Classification (NCBI taxonomy): domain Eukaryota; kingdom Viridiplantae; phylum Streptophyta; class Magnoliopsida; order Poales; family Poaceae; genus Aegilops; species Aegilops longissima. The sequence continues at coordinate 444,406,514 of CM038676.1, read as the reverse complement.
CGACAGATCAACCACCACAAGCGCAGGTTTTTTAGCAGTGGGAGTCGAAGCATTTGTACCAGATTTTCTATTAAATGACACCGGGCAAAGGTGGCGGTGTGGAGAGAGGAGGAAAACCACGTGATGGACATCGGTGGTGAGGGCACAGATACATCGGTTTGTGGTATGTTACATACATAGTCATGGTAGAACTCAAGCTGCTGGAGTTTATCGAATTGACGGGATGTCAGCCAGGCGGCCACCATGCAGGCTATGTCCAGCAGGTAGCATGCCGGGATGCAGATGCGTTGAACGGAGCCCTGGTGGGAGGAGATGATGGCTCCGGGGAGTTTAAAATCATCATTGAGATATAGCTGACGGCAGTCGAGATTAAGAGGCGCGGTGCACCAGAGAGTGCCACCGAGATGCGAGGACTTGTGTGCGGTAGCCATCCTTGGTGGGAAGAAGGGATATGATCTCCCCAAGGATGCTGTCCGGGAGATCGCTGATCCGGTCCGCAGGAGATTCTATTGGTTCCTCAAGTCCAGGGGCGCTTTTGGCTGCATAGCCAGGTCCAAGATCTACATCCGGCGGCGGCGCTGGCCGGAGCCTCATCTGTGTACATACCAATCTGAATGAAAAAAATTGGCATAACATGTAGGACATTCAGAATCAATTCTCAAGATCAGGAAGAAAAAAGGCACAAACATATATGTAGGACATTCAAAATCAATTCTCAAGATCTGGCCACGAATTATTAGCACGCAAGCTAACCTAGTCGGATTATTAGCAAAAATCATTTGTACAGAATAAACAATTAATCACTAACTCTATACGAATAACATTGGGTATATAGATGGGTATATAGATGACTAACCGGTTTTCCGTTGGAGTCGCAGTCGTTGCCGGAGTTGTTGTTGACCTCCGGCTCTGGCTGGGGGGGGGGGGGGCACGACGGTGCCGACGAAGTCAAGGTCGTGCCGCTGCCCGCGCGAGACCTCGGCGGCGGCGACGAAACCTTTGTGCTCAGCTTCACGCGTTGCGCGGGTGCTTCACCAGCCCCGGCGTCACCACTCCCTCCGATGGTGCGCTTCAGCGGCATCGTCATACACTCTAGAGTCCGGATGTTGGTGACCACTCTGGACCAGGAATGCAGCCGCCTATTATGGCAGGCGGCTCGGACGCGCCATTAATATAGACCAGTGGGAGCGAGGCAGGCTGCGGTCAAAAGTTGTCTCGCCTCCTGGTGAGCCTGCACGGCGGACTTCTGCCATTCCTACCATCATTTCACACAGCTACTCGCACACCTCCCCATCAATAAGCACACCTGCACACATGCCTCCAGGTATGCCTGCGCGGCAGACTGCTTGCATGCGTCCCGTCAACTCACGCCTGCTCGCACGGTACACGGGGCATGTGGCAGCACATATATTTTTTGGTTTATTTTCCGCCGCTTTACTTCTTAGCTGAAGCGTTTGCATTGAAGAGATGCACAAATCCTGCGTTGAACAACTCGCATGCTTCCCGGTGAACCTGCGCACCGGACGAGTTTTGGATTTATTAGAATTTAAAAACCAGGTATCTCAACGTTTTGCCAGCAATCAACAGTGCCCAAGTGTTTGAAATTCATTCCTATTTCTTGGATGGGACGTAAGCATGCACCCAAGGACACATATTTGACTTTTCAACCAATTTATATGCACTGGAGCATGTGCATGTATTTCAAATTTGAATTATGCACATTAAAATGCCTAGAAACCCCAGTTAATGTATAAAAATGTCCAAACGAACCCCGAAAATTTCCAAAATTTAACACAACACTCTTGTTGTTCTATGTTGACACTAGAAATTTTTTGAAAGCAATAAGAGGCAACAGATATCGTTTCATCCCCAAAGGTGGCACGTTCCCTACCGAAACCACCAGGCTTGTTGTGAGAAGTTCTGGTTTGTGAGAAGCTTCTGCCCAAACCTGCCCCAAATGGGACAAAAAATTTACCACGTCATGTTGATGCTGCTCCATGATACCATGCCAAGTTTCATGAATTTCAAACGAGTTTTTGATTTACTAAAATTTAAAAACCAGGTATCTCAATGTTTTGCCGGCAATCAACAGTGCCCTGGTGTTTGAAATTCATTCTCATTTCTTGCATGGGACGTAAGCATTCACCCAAGGACACATATTTGACTTTTCAACCAATTTATATGCACTGGAGCATGTGCATGTTTTTAAAATTTGAATTATGCACATAAAATGCCTAGAAAACCCAGTTAATATATACAAATGTCCAAACGAGCCCCGAAAAATTCCAAAACTTAGCACAACACTCCTGTTGTTCTATGTTGACACTAGAAATTTTTTGAAAGCAATAAGAGGCAATGGATAATGTTTCGCCCCCAAAGGTGGCACGTTCCCTACCGAAACCACCAGGCTTGTTGTGAGAAGCTCTGGTTTGTGAGAAACTTATACCCAAACCTGCCCCAAATGGGACAAAAGTTTTACCACGGCATGTCGATGCTGCTCCATGATACCATGCCAAGTTTCATGAATTTCAGACGAGTTTTGTATTACTAGAATTTAAAACCAGATATCTCAACGTTTTGCTGACAATCAACAGTGCCGTGGTATTTGAAATTCATTCCCATTTCTTGCATGGGGCGTAAGCATGCACCCAAGGACACATATTTGACTTTCAACCAATTTATATGCACTGGAGCATGTGCATGTATTTCAAATTTGAATTATGCACATAAAATGCCTAGAAAACCCAGTTAATGTATAAAAATGTCCAAACGAGCCCCGAAAAATTCCAAAACTCAACACAACACTCCTGTTGTTCTATGTTGACACTAGAAATTTTTGAAAGCAATAATAGGCAACGGATATCGTTTCATCCCCAAAGGTGGCACGTTCCCTACCGAAACCACCAGGCTTGTGAGAAGCTCTGGTTTGTGAGAAGCTTATACCCAAACCTGCCCCAAATGGGACAAAAAATTTACCACGACATGTTGATGCCGCTCCAATATACCATGCCAAATTTCATGAATTTCAAACGAGTTTTGGATTTACTAGAATTTAAAAACCAGGTATCTCAACGTTTTGCCGGCAATCAACAGTGCCCTATTGTTTGAAATTCATTCCCATTTCTTCCATGGGACCTAATTAAGCATGCACCCAAGGACACATATTTGATTTTTTCAACCAATTTATATGCACTGGAACATGTGCATGTATTTCAAATTTGAATTATGCACATAAAATGCCTAGAAAATCCACTTAATGTATAAAAAATGTCCAAACGAGCCCGAAAACTTCCAAAACTTAACACATCACTCCTGTTGTTCTATGTTGACACTAGAAAATTTTTGAAAGCAATAAGAGGCAACGGATATCATTTCGTCCCCAAAGGTGGCACGTTCCCTACCGAAACCACCAGGCTTGTTGTGAGAAGCTCTGGTTTGTGAGAAGCTTATACACAAACCTGCCCCAAATGAGACAAAAATTTTACCATGACATGTTGATGCCGCTCCATGATACCATGCCAAGTTTCATGAATTTCATACATGTTTTGGACTTACTAGAATTTAAAAACCAGGCATCTCAACGTTTTGTCGGCAATCAACAGTGCCCTGGTGTTTGAAATTCATTCCCATTTCTTGCATGGGACCTAAGCATGCACCCAAGGACACATATTTGATTTTTCAACCAATTTATATGCACTGGGGCATGTGCATGTATTTGAAATTTGAATTATGCACATAAAATGCCTAGAAAACCCAGTTAATGTATAAAAATGTCCAAACGAACCCCAAAAATTCCAAAACTTAACACAACACTCATGTTGTTCTATGTTGACACTAGAAATTTTTTGAAAGCAATAAGAGGCAACAGATATCGTTTCGTCCCCAAAGGTGTCGTGGTGTTCAAAATTCATCCCCATTTCTTGCATGGGACATAAGCATAAACCCATGGACATAAGAAGATAAAAGGTCTAGCAATTCAAACACCGTCCATTGCCGTTGTGACCCCATTATGTAACTCAAATCAAGATGGAAAATCAAGTAGATCCCACACAGTTTATTATCACCAACCGTGTGATATGCAGTACAAAATATCCTGGAGCATAGTCGGTGTTTAGTACGCCTATGGCTTACGCGAGAAGGTGCGGCGGCTATAGTCCACAGTATTACCGCCTCGTAATCTTGAAAATATCTACCACCTGGAAGGTTTTAATGTTTGATAGCACACGATTAGTATGTGTGCACCATGTGCGATGTCTGATACTCCCGCTCTGCTTCAGTCCCTTGATTCAAATTTTCAGTAGCCCCGGCATTTTACTCCCGCCTCAGCATCCCTCGCAATCTCAAAAATATTTGCTCGCCCTTGATCCAAATTTTCCGTAGCCCCGCCTTGTTACTCCCGGCTAGTAAAATTTCAGTTGCCGCAATATTCCCTCAAACACCACCTTACCCCCCCCCTCCACACACACCACACACTCCCCAAAACCTCCGCTCACACAGACACACACCAGTCCCAAAAGCATTGGTAGGTCGCCGCCATCGCCGGCTCCTCCATCCTCAACCTCTGCCTGTGTGCCGGGGAGCTCGAGGAGCCAATGGCCAAAAAGAGGTGTATCGCAGCCTTTTCGCCTGACGCCTGTGAGGCGGACACCGAGGTGTCCCCGTCGTCCTCCGCGGGCTCGATCCGCCGTCGCCGGTCCCTCGATCCGCCCGCTGCCACACCCCTGCGCTGGTTCGAGGACTTCCATGTCCTCCCTCGGACCCGGCTGCCAACGAGGGCCTACCTCGGAGTCCGGCAGCGGCGGTGGGGGACGTGTGTAACGCCCCGGATTCGATGCGCCAGGTGTCCGTCAGTTATTCGCCGTCGTTGCCATGTCATTTGCTTGCGTGTTGCACTTTGCCATGTCATCATTTGCACTCCATATCATGTCATCATGTGCATTTCATTTTGCATACGCGTTCGTCTCTTGCATCCGAGCATTTTCCCGTTATGCATTTTGCAATCCGCACTCCTATGTCTCCGGCGCCCCTTTTACCTCTTTTCGTGTGCGGGTGTTAAACGGTCTCGGAATGGACGAGGTTTGTCAAGCGGCCTTGGTATAGCACCGTGAACCGCTGTCAAGTTTCGGATCATTTGGAGGTCGTTTGGTACTCCAACAGTTAACCGGTAAACGCAAAGCCTCTTTTGTATTGCAGCCCAACACCCCTTTCAAAGTGGCCAAAACCCACCAAACTCCCTCCATGCTCTCGGTCGTTCGATCACAATCGTGTGGGCGAAACCGCACCTCATTTGGACTCTCCTAGCTCCCTCTACCTATAAATATGCCTCTCCCCGAAATTCGCGGATCAAATCTCGGTCGAAACCCTAAATTCCCCCTCTCGCGCGGACATGTCCGCCCGGCGGACATGTCCCGCCGCCTCCCGCATAATCGGACGCCGCCACGTGGCGCGCGCCGCCGCCCTCCGCCGCCCGGGCCCGTGTGGCCCGCCCCAGCGCCGCGACCGGGCCCGAGCCAGCCCAGCGCCGCGCGCCGCCGCCGCCGCCTCCCGCCAGTCCACCGCCGCCTCTCCCGCGCCTCGCCGGCGGCCTTCGCCCTCGCGGCGCAGCGGCGCCTCGGCCGCCGCCCGGCCTCGGCCCCGCCGCCGCCCGCTCCCACGGTTGCCGCGCCCGCCGCCGCCCGAGACCTCCCGGCCCTCGCCTCACGCTGCCTTCCTCCGCCGGAGGAGCTCGAGCTTCGCTGCGGCCCGTGCTCGCCCGGCCACCGCTGGTCTCCTCGCCGGCCAGCCCGCCCGAGTCCGCAAGGCCTCGCCGCGGATCCGGCCTCCCAAGCACGGATCCGGGCGGCCCCACCTCGCCAGCGCCCTCTCCCTCGTCCTCCGGCCACCACCGCGTGCATCTCCGGCGAGGTCCGGCCTGCATCGAAGTCCGTGCCATTCGGTTGACTTTCCCCCCTCCAATTTTCATCTAAGTCCCGAAAGCTGCAGTAATTTTGTTGCATTTTTGTTGCATCATATCTCTGTCATCGTTGCTCCGTTTTGGGCGTGTAATATGTCAAAATGTTCGTCTCGAAGAGTAGATCATTTAATCTCATTGCATCATTTTCATTTGAGCTCATCTTGATGCCCTAAATGCTGTTGGAAGAGTGCTATGTGATGTTAGTTTCTGATTTTTATCAGAACATGCACTTTTGTCATTTTTGCCATGATTGATGTGTGCATCCTATGAACTTGAGTTATACATGTTTTTTGTAATATGCCATGCCATATTTACAGGGGTGTATGCCATGTATTTTTGTGATCTATGTGGTGACTAGCACAAGCATGCAAACTAGGTGTCTTGTTGTTGCTGATTTCAGCCCTGTTTTGCTGATATTTTGATGCCATGTTTAATTGATGCTACCAAGAGATCCATGCATATTTTGAGATACTTCAGTAAGGATGTTTTGTTATGCATGTCTTGCTCTATCCATACATGCCCTTTTTTGCAATTATGGAGTGCTATAGCTTGAGTCAATCGAGCTCTACTTTTGCTTCAAAATGTTTCCTGGCAGATTGTTTACATGTTATTCAATTTTGCCAAGGTTGTTGTAGTTGATCCTTGCATGCTATGATGTTATTCTTGCCATGTATAGCTTCTATGCCATGTATTATTACTGTTGGTTGCCTTGCCATGCCATGTATTGCTCTGTGGTGAGTGATTCAAGCTCACCAACATGCCTACTCATTATTGTTCCTGCCATGTTTAAATCTGTAATATAACTTGCCATGTTTACGTGGGTGCCATCATATCTTCTGATCCTTTTTGGCTTATGGTCAGTAAGGGACTTTTGTTCTATGCTTTGAGTAGATTCATGCCATGCCTTTGTTTGCCATGTTAAGTTCCTGTAACATGTTGTTTCATAGCTCTAAACATCGCAACCTGATGTTATTTCTGCTTAAGTCTGAAACTGTTATTAGTTGCAATCTTGCCATGTGTTTTTGAGCATGTTCTAGTCATTTCTGGAGATAGCTCAGTGTTCATGTTTTGTAATGCTTTACCTGTACATCATGCCCATGCCTTTTTTTATTATGTTGAGGTGTTGTATCATGTTGTTTTGATGCTTGCAATATGCCTAGTTGCTGTTTTGGACAGCTTGTCCTTTAAACTTGTATAGTGTGTATGTGTTGAACCGTTGCTCCGTTTTGAGTGTGCTCTATATGAAACTTGCTTGATTTTGCATGTAGCTTCATATTATCATGTTGCATCCTTGTTTTGAGGTGTTTTCTTGATGTTTTTATGCATTTTGCACCAATGTCATGCTTATCTAGTTTTGCTCATATCTTCTAAGCCGTAGCTCCGAATTAAATGAACTTTATATGTAACTTGACTAGAATTTCGTGTAGATCATCGTGGTGCATCTTAAATTGTTGTTTAAAAACTTGAACATAAGGTTTATTCAGATCTGGACCAATTTCGAAATTTGCATATGAGGACTTACCGGAATTGTGCTATGTTGTTTCCGGCCTCATTTAAACTTGCCTTGATGTGTTGTTCTTGTTTGCATCATCTCTTGCCATGAGTAGCCTCATCCTAGGTTTGTCATGCATCATGCTTGTTTGTGCATCATGCCTTGTTATTGTGTGGTGTGTTTACTTTGTTGTGCGCTTCTTTTTGTTAGTTCCTGTTTCGTTGCGATCGTGAGGATTCGTTCGTCTATGCTTGGTTCGGCTTCATCCGTTCGTCTTCTTCATGGACTCGTTCTTCTTCCTTGCGGGATTTCAGGCAAGATGACCGCTACCCTGGATCTCACTACTATCATTGCTATGCTAGTTGCTTCGTTCTATCGCTATGCTGCGCTACCTATTACCTGTTTATCAAGCCATCCCAAATTGCCATGTCAGCCTCTAACCTTTTGCACCCTTCCTAGCAAACCATTGTTTGGCTATGTTACTGCTTTGCTCAGCCCCTCTTATAGCGTTGTTAGTTGCAGGTGAAGATGAAGTTTGTTCCTTGTTGGAACATGGAGATGTTGTTCCTTGTTGGAACATGTTTACTTGTTGGGATATCACAATATATCTTATTTAATTAATGCATCTATATACTTGGCAAAGGGTGGAAGGCTTGGCCTTATGCCTGGTGTTTTGTTCCACTCTTGCCGCCCTAGTTTCCGTCATATCGGTATTATGTTCCCGGATTTTGCGTCCCTAACGCGGTCGGGTGATTTATGGGACCCCTTGACAGTTCGCTTTGAATAAGACTTTTCCAAAGAAGGCCCAACATTGGTTTTACCATTTGCCTCACCACCACCTATTTTTCCCTTGGGAGTAATTAACCCAAGGGTCATCTTTATTTAGCCCCCGGACCGGTGCTTCTCCAAGTCTGGCCCGAACCGAGCCGCCTGCGGGGCCACCTTGGGGCAACTTGAGGGTTGGTTTTACTCGTAGCCTGTCTCATCCGGTGTTGCCCTGAGAACGAGATATGTGCAGCTCCTATCGGGATTGTCGGCGCATCGGGCGGTCTTGCTGGTCTTGTTTTATTGCTGTGAAATGTCTTGTAGCCGGGATTCCGAGACTGATCGGGTCCTCCCGGGGAGAAGGAATATCCTTCGTTGATCGCGAGAGCTTATCATGGGCTAAGTTGGGACACCCTCGCAGGTATAAACTTTCGAGAGCCGTGCCCTGCGTTATGTGGCAGATGGGAATTTGTTAATGTCCGGTTGTAGAAAACCCGAAGTTGATCTTAATTAAAATACACCAACCGTGTGCGTAACCGTGAGTGTCTCTTTTCGGGGTTGATCGAGAGGAGAACACGGTTTCTGGGTTATGTCTGACGTAAGTAGGAGTTCAGGATCACTTATTGATCATTACTAGTTGACGACCGTTCCTTTGTTCCTCTTCTCGCTCTCATTTGCGTAAGTTAGCCACCATATATGCTTAGTCGCTGCTGCAACCTCACCACTTTACCCTTTCCTTCCCCTTTAAGCTTTGCTAGTCTTGATACCCATGGTAACGGGATTGCTGAGTCCTCGTGGCTCACAGATTACTACACCACCAGTTGCAGGCACAGGTTTGCGATGATCATGACGCGAGAGCGATGTTTGCTTGCATTGGAGTTCGTCTTCTGTTTCTTCTTGATCGGGGATAGGTTCCGTGTCGGCAGCTGGGCTAGCGTGGTGGATGTCGTTTGAGTTTCTGTTTATGTTTCATCCGTAGTCGGATGTTGATCTTGTATATGGTGTTGATGTATTCTTGTGGCATTGTATGCCTTATGTATGTATCCCTATGTATTATGTAATGTTGATGTAATGATATCCACCTTGCAAAAGCGTTTCAATATGCGGGTCTATCCTTGGTGGGACCTTCGAGTTCCTTTTGGATAGGGTCGCATATTGGGCGTGACAACGTGGGCCGCCGAGATTACAGATCAGGAGACCCACACCCGCTGGTGGCTCGGTAGCTTGCACACGGCCGAGCTCGCGGCCATGGAGCGACCGCTGGCAGGTTCGCTACCACGGCGCGGCGGCTAGGCTCAATTTCCCCTTCAGCACACGTCCGGTCGACCTTGATCCGCCGGAGCGAGGGTGGTGAGCTCGGCTATGGTGCGGGAGGACCGCGAGGCGTGGGAGCACCTCGAGGCCGAGGCCGCCGATGAGGCCTACATGCAAGAGTTCCGCCCGCAGCACCCGGAGCTCGTGGAGGTGGAGCGGGCGATCTTTGCCGGCGTGGAGGGCGGCGAGGTTATCGCGCTCTCCTCCGATGACGAGGTCGAAGGCGGCGAGGACGGCGGTGAGGTTATCATGCTCTCCTCCAACGATGAGGTCGAAGGAAGCGGCGATGGTGGCACGGAGGGTGTCGAGGTGGGCCCCGAGGACAAGGAGATCGACATCGACGAGTGGAGAACTGCCTTCCCCAATGACCCCGATGACGGCACCGGCCCGGACCTGGCTTGCGGCACACTGTACATGACGAGGACGGATTGGCTCGACCTCTACTTCGACGAAAGTAGTTTAGCTTAGTTAACATTTATGTTTTATGTTCGGCTATGCAAAACTATCTATGTTTATGTTTGAATGCATGCTACTTTCGGTTGAACCTGCTTTGAACTTGATCAAATTGAAGTTTACAACCTTAAGTTTAGGGGATTGACTAGAAAAGGCCAAAAAATTGCTGGAGTATATATCCACTAAGGGTTTTAGTCCTTTAACTTTTTAAGGATCGTCTAGGGATGGCCTTATGACTTGTTTATTTCAGTTCTTCACAATATGATGCTCTATATGTGCAACTATTTGTCGTGCAGTTCAATTTCATCAATAAGAATTTCAACAATACCACTATGAATTACGATATTTGGTTGTTGTTAAGGATATTGCAGTTAACATGCCTTTTCGTTTTTTTAACAATAACTAGTGTACTTTAGACCTGCACAATACTAGTTTGAATGACTTTTTTTGCTTGTTTTTATGCAGTTAACACACCTTTCCACTTCTTGTTTTGCTTAACTAGCGTGCTTAAGCCTGCACACTGAAGCTATCATTTGTAGATTATGTTGTCTACCATGGATATATTTGGTTGATGTTTAGCCTGTTGTGCTTAACATGCCTTTATATGTACTCATATAGGACAATATTGAGAACAGTGTTGTTTTCCATCAAGGTTAGTTTCATCGCATTGCTTATATGTACTCACTGTTTAGGGTATCAGTAGCTGGTACCATATAGCCTGGGCTGATAAGGGATTAATCATCGAATCGGACATTTCACTGAATATATCTATAACCCATTTATCAGTAGGTTAACTAGGGCCATATTTAATATATCTGAGGCTACATAGCAACATGCACTGTATTGAATGACTAAATATGCAATCCCATGCTACATAGCAACAAGGAAGAGTGTTACCTTAATGTTCTGATGATGTCTAGATATACATGTAATAAAATCTTGTATAATGGGATAGAGGGAGTGTTGTACTACATCATTTTTCAACTGTTGTTTAACTTCTAATATTAACTTGGTGCTTTTAGGTACATATATCATTGCCAAATATCCACACTTCGACCCTTTCTGCGTATGGGGCAATGAGATATTCATGATCCAGTATCAAGTGAGGAAACTGATAAAGATTGTTATTAAATATGGGTCAAAAGATGTCAATCGAACTATTTGTTTACACTTTATGCAAGACAACAGTGAACTCCTAGATGGTAAGTAAGAACCCTGTAGGCTTATTTTTACTGCCCGTAATGAGTTGTGTTAGATGGCAATGTCTGAATCTTTTTTCTTTTGCAGTGGATCCTGAAGCAGTTTACTCAAGATTACCTCTCAAACTACATGATTGGCGGGCGGCCATCACAAGGGGTTGGACTAGAGTCCTGCATGCCTTCTGCATCCAGGAGAGGACAATATGGCCATTCCGCTTCACCTTGTTCAGCAACCGGAATGTCTATCGCCTCTTTCTTTACCATATGTAATAGTACAAGCATAGAACCCTGGTTCATCATTCTTTATTTGGTGCTTATGTAATTCTTAAACATATGTGCCTGTGAATCGAATAATGCATTGGTTGTTTGAACCTAATGGATATGAATAAAGCTATAGCCTACTTTCAAGTTTAAATTAGGTACAATTTTAAATAGTAGCAATTAAATTAGGGAAAAATTATGGTGTGCAGGTCATTACGGCGCACACGGTTAATAAAGCACAGCGTGTGCGATATACATCATAATCCGGCACGGTTCACAAAGAGGAAACGTGTGTAACAATGCACACAGTTGTCTTTTGCAAAGCGTGTGTGATGTCAGACACTATCACATACGGTGCGGGTAAACTAAATGTGTGTGATTTTCTACCTATTGTACACGGTTTATAATCATGAACTGTTTGTGGTGTGCCAGGCATCGTAAAACTCCCGTGCCTGGAATCTGCCTGAAAAACTCCCATGCCTGGAATCTGCCTGGTTTTAGGTAAAACCATAAAACTGTGTGCATCAAGCACGGGAGTTTAGGTAAAACCACAATGCGAGCACAAACGAGTAGCAAGGATGAAACATTTGTGATATTCGAGATATCGGAAATGGTTATATAGGGACAACTGTATGCATCAAGGATCCCTATCCCCGACAGTTTCTGGGTCATGTGGGAAGGACCCCCTATCACCGTCACTCACTAGGCGACGGTTCCAAATGCCGTCACGGAAAGGTGTTAAAAACCTTTTGTATAGCACTGACGCATACCAGTGAACACCCAAGCACTGGTCCACCTACATATCAAATTATCAAAGTAACGAACGCGAATCAAATAAACATGATGAAAGTAACTAGATGATAATTCTCATGTGTCCTCGAGAACGCTTTGTTTATTATAAGAGAATGTTCCGGCCTGTCTTTTGCTATAAAAAGGATTGGGCTACCAGGCTGCACCTTTGTTACCATTGCTACTTATTGCTTGTTACAAATTACCCTGCTATCAAACTATCTGTTACCGAAAATTTTAGTGCTTGCGGAGAATACCTTGCTGAAAACCGCTTGTCATTTCCTTCTGCTCCTCGCTGGGTTTGACACTCTTACTTATCGAAAGGACTATGATTGATCCCCTATACTTGTGGGTCATCATCGATATATCTCACCTTAGGTTTTGTAAAGTATCGTGAAGCAAAGGGAACATCATAGGATAACCAAAGGTTCACTCGAATGTCAATCGTGTAATCGTAGGGATCGATATGGACGTCCACAGTTCTGCTATCGGTCACTAAACGAAGGGGTTTCATTCATGTCTATGGTTTATCGAACCTGTAGGGTCACAAGCTTAAGGTAATAACGATCTAATGAGTGTTAGTAGGACGATAGTATCAATGATTTATTTGTGAAATAGGTTCGTTAACATTCAGAATAGTTCCGAGAGGAATCGAAAGCGTTTCGGGGTCACCCGAAGGGTTTCGAATTTTATCGGGCAATACTGGGTATTCCTGATAATTAATATATAGCTAAAAATGTTTCCGATTATGTTAAATTATATATAAAAAGCCCTAGCAATTTTTAGAGGGCATTTATAATTAATTAAACATCAATAGGCATTAAAAAGGCCTAGGGGTGGAAAGAAACTTGGGCCATGAAGGCCCAAGTGGAGGAGGCGCCCCCCTTTACTTGTGGGGAAGAAGACTCCTCCCCCTTGGCCGGCGCCCCAAGGAGGATTTCCCTCCTTGGTGGCTACCCCTCTCTTCCCCTCTAACCTATATATAGTGGAGGTATTGGCCCTTTTCTTTATACAAGTTTTAGGCGCCTCCTCTAGCCCAATAGTACTTGTTCTAATTGAGATAATTAGATCTAGTTTTAGTTCCTCTAATCATCATAATTAGAAGCCCCAAGTGGCTCTGATCTTCTAATTCTCTAGCGTCAATTAGTTCTGGACAATGAAGCGTTGTTGGATCGTGAAGACCGTACGCTTGCAAACTGTACAAAGGTCATGCTTTCGGTTTCCGGTTTGAGGGATCGTTCAAGGGTGGTTCACGGGATCGTTCATCGGCGGTTTGAGGGACTCCAAGTACGATCTACACTGAATCGTTTGCTTTTGCTACATACTCGGAGTTGGTAACAATAATGAACCAATCCCCTAATGCACGTTCATATTGTTCATGGGTGTTCGTAGGCGATTTTTTTGTTTTCTACTACGTTTCCCAATAGATGTTGCTATGACTTTGGTATGCTTAATGCTTGTCACTAGAGCCCGAGTGCCATGATTTCAGATTTGAACCTATTATGTTTTCATGAACATTTGAGTTCTTGATCCTATCTTGCAAGTTATATGCACTTGTTAGTGTTCTGAACCGTATACCCCAAGGTGGCATTAATTGGGATACCTGATAACCCACAAGTATAGGGGATCGCAACAGTTTTTGATAAGTAAGAATGTCGAACCCAACGAGGAGCTAAAGGTAGAACAAATATTCCCTCAAGTTCTATCGACCACCGATACAACTCTACGCACGCTTGACGTTCGCTTTACCTAGAACAAGTATGAAACTAGAAGTACTTTGTAGGTGTTTTTGGATAGGTTTGCAAGATAATAAAGAGCATGTAAAAAAAGATAGGGGTTGTTTAGATAAATACACAACTAAATTAGTTTTAGTAAAGAGCTTGTTGTCACGAGAAAGTTATTTGTCCCTAGGCAATCGATAACTAGACCGGTAATCATTATTGCAATTTTATTTGAGGGAGAGGCATGAGCTTGTTGGGGAACGTTGCAGAAAATTAAAATTTTTCCTACGGTTTCACCAAGATCCATCTATGAGTTCTACTATGCAACGAGTAACGAGAGAGAGTTTGCATCTACATACCACTTGTAGATCGAATACGGAAGCGTTCTTGAGAGTGGTGATGATGAAGACGTTCCCAACGTGATTCCGATCACCGATGACCAAAGTACTGAAAGGACAGCACCTCCGTGTTCAACACACGTACGGGACGATGGCGTCTCCTCCGTCTTGATCCAGCAAGAGTGAAGGAGAGGTTGAAGAAGACAATTCCAATGGCAGCACGACGGCGTGGTGCAGCTGGTACGGTAGTTCTCCGGCAGGGCTTCGCCAAGCTTGCGTGGAGAAAGAGAGGTGTTGGGAGGGAGGGGCTGCGCCTTCAACTGTGTTGGCAGCCTCCCCCACCCCTCTATTTATAGGAGGAGAGGGCAAGGGGGCGGCCATCTAGGGTAAACCCTAGATGGGGCGGCGCCCAAGGGAGGAGGGAGGTGGCTTGCCCCCAAGCCAGGGGCGCCCTTTAGGGTTTACCCTCCCAAACCCTAGCCGCATGGGCCTAGGTGGGAGGTGCGCCCAGCCACCAGGCTGGCTCCTCTCCCACTTAGCCCATGTGCCCCCGGAGAGGTGGCCCCTCCGGTGGACCTCGGAACCCTCCCGATAGCCCGGTACTTTACCGGTATACTACCAAACTTCCCGAGTCCGTTTAACCACTTTCCATATATAAATCTTTACCTCCGGACCATTCCGAACTCCTCGTGACGTCCGGGATCTCATCCGGACTCGAACAACATTCGGTAATCACATACTTGTCTTCCTATTAACCCTAGCGTCACCGGACCTTAAGTGTGTAGACCCTACGGGTTCGGGAGACATGCAGACATGACCGAGACTACCTCAAGTCAATAACCAACAGCAGGATCTGGATACCCATGTTGGCTCCCACATGCTCCTCGATGTTGTCATCGGATGAACCACGATGTCAAGGGTTCAAGTAACCCGTATTCTATTCCCTTTGTCGACGGTATGTTACTTGCCCGAGACTCGATCGTCGGTATCCCAATACCTCGTTAGTCTCGTCACCGCAAGTCACTTTACTCGTATCGCAATGCATGATCCCGTGACCAGACACTTGATCACTTTGAGCTCATTATGATGATGCATTACCGAGTGGGCCCTAGTGATACCTCTCCGTAATACGGAGTGACAAATCCGATCTCGATCCGTGTCAACCCAATGGTCACTTTCGGAGATACCGTAGTGCACCTTTATAGTCACCCATTACGTTGTGACGTTTAATACACCCAAAGCACTCCTACGGTATCCGGGAATTGCACGATCTCATGGTCTAAGGAAGAGATACTTGACATTGGAAAAGCTCTAGCAAAACGAACTACACGATCTTTGTGCTATGCTTAGGATTGGGTCTTGTCCATCACGTCATTCTCCTAATGACGTGATCCCATTGTCAATGACATCCGATGTCCATAGTCAAGAAACCATGACTATCTGTTGACCAACGAGCTAGTCAACTAGAGGCTTACTAGGGACGTATTGTAGTCTATGTATTCACACGTGTATTACGATTTCCGGATAATACAGTTATAGCATGAATAAAAGACAATCATCATGAACAAGGAAATATAATAATAATGCTTTTATTATTGCCTCTAGGGCATATTTCCAACAGTCTCCCACTTGCACTAGAGTCAATAATCTAGTTTACATTGTGATGAACCGAACACCCATAGAGTTCTGGTGTTGATCATGTTTTGCTCGCGGAAGAGGTTTAGTCAACGGATCTGCGACATTCAGATCCGTATGCACTTTACAAATTTCTATGTCTCCATCCTGAACATTTTCACGGATGGAGTTGAAGCGACGCTTGATGTGCCTGGTCTTCTTGTGAAACCTGGGCTCCTTGGCAAGGGCAATAGCTCGGTGTTGTCAGAAGAGTTTGATCGGCCCCGACGCATTGGGTATGACTCCTAGGTCGGTGATGAACTCCTTCACCCAAATTGCTTCATGCGCTGCCTCCGAGGCTGCCATGTACTCCGCTTCACATGTAGATCCCGCCACGACGCTCGCTTGCAGCTGCACCAGCCATCGCTCCACCATTCAACATATACACGTATCCGGTTTGTGACTTAGAGTCATCAGATCTGTGTCGAAGCTAGCGCCGACGTAACTGTTACGACGAGCTCTTCGCCACCTCCATAAACGAGAAACATGTCCTTTGTCCTTTTCGGTACTTCAGGATATTCTTGACCGCTGTCCGGTGTTCCTTGCGGGATTACTTTGGTACCTACCTACCAAACTTACGGCAAGGTTTACATCAGGTGCGGTACACAGCATGGCATACATAATAGATCCTATGGCTGAGGCATAGGGATGACACTCATCTCTTCTTTATCTTTTGCCGTGGTCGGGCATTGAGCTGAGCTCAATCTCACACCTTGCAATCTGTGCAAGAACCCTTTCTTGGACTGGTCCATTTTGAACTTCTTCAAAATCTTATCAAGGTATGTGCTTTGTGAAAGACCTATGAGGCGCCTCGATCTATCTCTATAGATCTTGATGCCTAATATATAAGCAGCTTCTCCAAGGTCCTTCATTGAAAAACACTTATTCAAGTAGGCATTAATGCTGTCCAAGAATTCTATATCATTTCCCATCAGAAGTATGTCATCTACATATAATATGAGAAATGCTACAGAGCTCCCACTCACTTTCTTGTAAACGCAGCTTCTCCATAAGTCTCAAGATAAACCCAAACGCTTTGATCATCTCATCAAAGCGAATGTTCCAACTCGAGATGCTTGCACCAGCCCATAAATGGATCGCTGGAGCTTGCATACTTTGTCAGCATTCTTAGGATCGACAAAACCTTCCGGCTGTATCATATACAGCTCTTCCTTAAGATAACCGTTAAGGAATGCTGTTTTGACGTCCATCTGCCATATCTCATAATCATAGTATGCGGCAATTGCTAACATGATTGGACGGACTTAAGCTTCGCCACGGAGAGAAAGTCTCATCGTAGTCAATCCCTTGAACTTGCCGATAACCCTTAGCGACAAGTCGAGCTTTATAGATGGTGACATTACCATCGCGTCCGTCTTCTTCTTAAAGATCCATTTGTTTTCTATCGTCGCCGATCATCGGGCAACTCGGTCAAAGTCCACACTTTGTTTTCATACATGGATTCTATCTCGGATTTCATGGCTTCTAGCCATTTGTTGGAATCTGGGCCGCCATTGCTTCTTCATAGTTCGAAGGTTCACCGTTGTCTAACAACATGATTTCCGGGACAGGGTTGCCGTACCACTGCAGTGCGGAACGTGTCCTAGTGGACCACGAGTTCAAGAGCAACTTGATCCAAGTACCTTGATCATCATCATGAATTTCCTCTTGGTTGGTGTAGGCACCACAGAACATTTTCTGAGCTGCACTACTTTCCTGTTCAAGAGGTA
Organism: Aegilops longissima; assembly: GCA_021605205.1. NCBI lineage: Eukaryota > Viridiplantae > Streptophyta > Magnoliopsida > Poales > Poaceae > Aegilops > Aegilops longissima. Next base: position 444,388,825 of record CM038676.1, on the reverse strand, counting down.
GTACTTCATCGAGTTCTACTTTCCTCCCACTTACTTCTTTCGAGAGAAACTCTTTTCAAGAAAGATTCCGTTCTCGGCAACAAAGATCTTGCCTTCGGATCTAAGGTAGAAGGTATACCCAAAGGTTTCCTTAGGGTATCCTATGAAGACGCATTTTTCCGACTTGGGTTCGAGCTTTTCAGGTTGAAGTTTCTTGACATAAGCATCGCATCCCCAAACTTTTAGAAACGACAGCTTAGGTTTCTTCCCAAACCATAATTCATACGGTGTCGTCTCAACGGATTTAGACGGTGCCCTATTTAAAGTGAATGTAGCTGTCTCTAGAGCGTATCCCCAAAATGATAGCGGTAAATCAGTAAGAGACATCATAGATCGCACCATATCCAATAGAGTGCGATTACGACGTTCGGACACACCGTTACGCTGAGGTGTTCCAGGCGGCGTTAATTGTGAAACGATTCCACATTTTCTTAAGTGTGTACCAAATTCGTGACTTAAATATTCTCCTCCACGATCTGATCGTAAGAATTTTATCTTTCGGTCACGTTGATTCTCTACTTCATTATGAAATTCCTTGAACTTTTCAAAGGTCTTAGATTTGTGTTTCATTAAGTAGACATACCCATATCTACTCAAGTCATCTGTGAGAGTGAGAACATAACGATATCCTCCGTGAGCCTCAACGCTCATTGGACCGCATACATCGGTATGTATGATTTCCAACAAGTTGGTTGCTCGCTCCATTGTTCGAGAGAATGGAGTCTTGGTCATCTTGCCCATGAGGCATGGTTCGCATGTGTCAAATGATTCATAATCAAGAGACTCCAAAAGTCCATCAGCATGGAGCTTCTTCATGCGCTTGACACCAATGTGACCAAGGCGGCAAAGCCACAAGTATGTGGGACTATCGTTATCAACTTTACATCTTTTGGTATTCACGCTATGAACATGTGTAATACTACGCCGAGATTCATTAAGAATAAACCATTGACCATCGGAGCATGACCATAAAACATATCTCTCATATAAATAGAACAACCATTATTCTCGGATTTAAATGAGTAGCCATCTCGCATTAAACGAGATCCAGATACAATATTCATGCTCAAACTTGGCACCAAATAACAATTATTAAGGTTCATAACTAATCCCGTGGGTAAATGAAGAGGCAGCGTGCGACGGCGATCACATCGACTCGGAACCATTCCCGACGCGCGATCGTCACCTCGCCCTTCGCCAGTCTCCGCTTATTCCGCAGCTCCTGCTGTGAGTTACAAATATGAGCAACGGCACGGTATCAAATACCCGGGAGTTACTACGATTCTGGTAAGGTACACATCAATTACATGTATATCAAATATACCTTTGGTGTTGCCGGCCTTCTTATCCGCTAAGTATTTGGGGCAGTTCCGCTTCAAAGGACCCTTCCCTTGCAATAAAAGCACTCGGTCTCGGGCTTGGGTCCATTCTTTGACTTCTTCCGGCAACTTGCTTGCGGGCGCGGCAATCTCCTTGCCGTCCTTCTTGAAGTTCTTCTTGCCCTTGCCCTTCTTAAACTTAGTGGTCTTATTGACCATCAACACTTGATGTTCTTTCTTGATTTCAACCTCGGCTGACTTCAAGATAGAGAACACTTCAGAATGGTCTTTACCATCCCCTGCATGTTGTAGTTCATCACAAAGCTCTTGTAGCTTGGTGGGAGCGATCGAGGATTCTGTCAATGACCGCCTCATCGGGGAGGTTAATATTCATTTGGGTCATACGGTTGTGCAACCCGCACATCTTGTAATGTGCTCACTTGTGTAACTGTTTTCCTCCATTTTTCAACTATAGAACTTGTCGAGATGTCATATCTCTCGACCCGGCGTGAGCTTGGAAAACAAGTTTCAGCTCTCGAACATCTCATATGCTCCGTGGTGCTTAAAACGCTTTTGGAGCCCCGGTTCTAAGCTGTAAAGCATGCCGCCTGAACGAGGGAGTAATCATCAAGACGAGACTGCCAAGCATTCATAATGTCTTGGTTCTTCAGGGACGGAGCGTCACCTAGCGGTCCTTCTAGGACGTATTGTTTCTGGCAGCTATGAGGATGATCTCGGGTTCGGACCCAGTCCGTATAGTTGTTGCCGCCATCTTTCAGCTTGGTTTTCTAGGAGCGCGTTGAAGTTCAAGTTGACATGAGCGTTGGCCATTTGATCTACAAGACATATAATTCAAAAGTTTTAGACTAAGTTCATGATAATTAAGTTCATCTAATCAAATTATTAATGAACTCCCACTTAGATTAGACATCCTCTGGTCATCTAAGTGTTACACGATCCGAGTCAACTAGGCCGTGTCCGATCAACACGTGAGACGGACTAGTTTACGTCGGTGAACATTCTCATGTTGATCGTATCTTCCATACGACTCGTGTTCGACCTTTCGGTCTCCGTGTTCCGAGGCCATGTCTTCACATGCTTAGGCTCGTCAAGTTAACCCTAAGTGTTTCTGCGTGTGTAAATCTTGCTTACACCCGTTGTATGTGAACGTAAGAATCCATCACACCCGATTAACACGTGGTGCTTAGAAGTTTATTTAACTGTAGCAACGGTGCACGCTTAGGGAGAACACTTCTTGAAATTGTTCTAAGGGATCATCTTATTTACTACCGTCGTTCTAAGTAAACAAGATGTATAAACATAATAAACATCACATGCAATTATAAAGTAGTGACATGATATGGCCAATATCATATAGCTCCTTTGATCTTCATCTTCGGGGCTCCATGATCATCCTGTCACCGGCATGACACCATGATCTCCATCATCATGATCTCCATCATCGTGCCTCCATGAAGTTGTCACGCCAACGACTACTTCTACTTCTATGGCTAACGCGTTTAGCAATAAAGTAAAGTAAATTACATGGCGTTCTTCAATGACACGCAGGTCATACAAATAATAAAGACAACTCCTATGGCTCCTGCCGGTTGTCATACTCATCGACATGCAAGTCGTGATTCCTTTACAAGAACATGATCTCATACATCACAATATATCATCATTCATCACAACTTGGCCATATCACGTCACATGACAATTGCTGCAAAAAACAAGTTAGACGTCCTCTAATTGTTGTTGCATCTTTTACGTGGCTGCAATTGGGTTCTAGCAAGAACGTTTTCTTACCTACGAATAACCACAACGTGATCTTGTCAACTTCTATTTACCCTTCATAAGGACCCTGTTCATCGAATCCGCCCCACTAAAGTAGGAGAGCAGACACCGCCAGCCACCTTATGCAACTAGTGCATGTTAGTCGGTGGAACCGGTCTCACGAAGAGCGTGTAAGGTTGGTCCGGCCGCTTCATCCCACAATACCGCGGAAGCAAGAAACAACTAGTAACGGCAAGTAAGTTGACAAGATCCACGCCCACAACAAAATTGTGTTCTACTCATGCAAAGAGAACTACGATAGACCTAGCTCATGATGCCTTTGTTGGGGAACGTTGCAGAAAATTAAAATTTTTCCTACGGTTTCACCAAGATCCATCTATGAGTTCTACTATGCAACGAGTAACTAGAGAGAGTTTGCATCTACATACCACTTGTAGATCGAATACGGAAGCGTTCTTGAGAGTGGTGATGATGAAGACGTTCCCAACGTGATTCCGATCACCGATGACCAAAGTATTGAAAGGACAGCACCTCCGTGTTCAACACACGACGGGACGATGGCGTCTCCTCCGCCTTGATCCAGCAAGAGTGAAGGAGAGGTTGAAGAAGACAACCCAATGGCAGCACGACGGCGTGGTGCAGCTGGTCTGAGTAGTTCTCCGGCAGGCTTCGCCAAGCTTGCGTGGAGAAAGAGAGGTGTTGGGAGGGAGGGCTGCGCCTTCAACTGTGTTGGCAGCCTCCCCCACCCTCTATTTATAGGAGGAGAGGGCAAGGGGGCGGCCATCTAGGGTAAACCCTAGATGGGGGCGGCTGCCAAGGGAGGAGGGAGGTGGCTTGCCCCCAAGCCAGGGGCGCCCCTTTAGGGTTTACCCTCCCAAACCCTAGCCGCATGGGCCTAGGTGGGAGGTGCGCCCAGCCCACCGGGGCTGGCTCCCTCCCACTTAGCCCATGTGGCCCCCGGAGAGGTGGCCCCTCCGGTGGACCTCGGAACCCTCCCGATAGCCCGGTATTTTACCGGTATACTACCGAAACTTCCGAGTCCGCTTAACCACTTTCCATATATAAATCTTTACCTCCGGACCATTCCGAACTCCTCGTGACGTCCGGGATCTCATCCGAGACTCAACAACATTCGTAATCACATACTTGTCTTCCTATTAACCCTAGCGCCACCGGACCTTATGTGTAGACCCTACGGGTTCGGGAGACATCTGAACATGACCGAGACTACCTCAAGTCAATAACCAACAGCGGATCTGGATACCCATGTTGGCTCCCACATGCTCCTCGATGTTGTCATCGGATGAACCACGATGTCAAGGGTTCAAGTAACCCGTATTCTATTCCCTTTGTCTCGACGGTATGTTACTTGCCCGAGACTCGATCGTCGGTATCCCAATACCTCGTTAGTCTCGTCACCGCAAGTCACTTTACTCGTATCGCAATGCATGATCCCGTGACCGGACACTTGATCACTTTGAGCTCATTATGATGATGCATTACCGAGTGGGCCCTAGTGATACCTCTCCGTAATACGGAGTGACAAATCCAGCCTCGATCCGTGTCAACCCAATGGTCACTTTCGAGATACCGTAGTGCACCTTTATAGTCACCCGATTACGTTGTGACGTTTGATACACCCAAAGCACTCCTACGGTATCCGGAATTGCAGGATCTCATGGTCTAAGGAAGAGATACTTGACATTGGAAAAGCTCTAGCAAAACGAACTACACGATCTTTGTGCTATGCTTAGGATTGGGTCTTGTCCATCACGTCATTCTCCTAATGACGTGATCCCGTTGTCAATGACATCCGATGTCCATAGTCGAAACCATGACTATCTGTTGACCAACGAGCTAGTCAACTAGAGGCTTACTAGGGACGTATTGTAGTCTATGTATTCACACGTGTATTACGATTTCCGGATAATACAGTTATAGCATGAATAAAAGACAATCATCATGAACAAGGAAATATAATAATAATGCTTTTATTATTGCCTCTAGGGCATATTTCCAACAGAGCTAACATACTTTCTCTACTTGGATCATATGCACTTATGATTGGAACTCTAGCAAGCATCCGCAACTACTAAAGATCATTAAGGTAAAAGCCAACCATAGCATTAAAGTATCAAGTCCCTTTATCCCATAAACAAACAACCTACTTACTCGGGTCTGTGCTTCTGTCACTCACGCAACCCACCATAAGCAAATCATGAACATATTGCAAACCCTACAGCGGGGATCCCTCATGCTTGCGCGACAAGGAGAGCACCATAGGACAGCACCAATAATAAAACATGCAACTCAAGCCAATCTTGATCATCAAATAGCCCGTAGGACAAAACAGATCTACTCAAACATCATAGGATAGCCATACATCATTGGGAAATAATATATAGCGTTGAGCACCATGTTTAAGTAGAGATTACAGCGGGTAAGAGAGAGGTTACACTGCTGCATAGAGGGGGAAGAGTTGGTGATGATGGCGGTGAAGTTGTTGGTGAAGATTGCAGTGATGATGATGGCCCCCGGTGGCACTCCGGCGCCACCGGAAGCAAGGGGGAGGGAGCCCCCCTCCTTCTTCTTCTTCCTTGACCTCCTCCCTAGATGGGAGAAGGGTTTCCCCTCTGGTCCTTGGCTCCCATGGCGTGGGAGGGGCGAGAGCCCCTCCGAGATTAGATCAATCTCTTTGTTTCTTTCTGTTTATGTGTTCTGTTCTACTTCCCTTTCACCGTTTCTTTTATATCCGGAGATCCGTAACTCTGATTGGACTGAAACCTTCACCGTGATTTTTTACCAAAAATTAGCTTTCTTGCGGCCGAAGGAGGGCATCAACCACCTTACAGGTGGGCCACGAGGGTCAGGGGCGCGCCCTGGGGGGTAGGGCGCGCCCCCCTACCTCATGCCCACCTTGGACTCCATTTCACGATGATTTTTCTTCCAGACTTTCCAAATATTCCAAAAAAAATCTCCGTCCATTTTTATCCCGTTTGGACTCCGTTTGATATGGATATTCTGCTAAACCAAAACATGCAATGATGTGAACGGCACTAGGCAATTGGATCAATATGTTAGTCCCAAAATAATATAAAAAGTTGCCAAAAAGTATAGAAAGTTGAATAATATTGGCATGGAACAATCAAAAATTACAGATACGACGGAGACGTATCACCATCCCCAAGCTTAATTCCTGCTCGTCCTCGAGTAGGTAAATGATAAAAAAATAATTTTTGATGTGGAATGCTACCTAGCATAATCTTGATCATGTATCTAATCATGGCATGAATATTAAGACACGAGTGATTCAAATCAATAGTCTATCATTTGACATTAAAAACAATAATACTTCAGGCATACCAACCAAGCAATTATGTCTTATTGAAATAACATAGCCAAAGAAAGCTCATCCCTACAAAATCATATAGTCTGGCTATGCTCCATCTTCACCACACAAAATATTCACATCATGCACAACCCTGATGACAAGCCAAGCAATTGTTTCATACTTTTGACGTTTCTCAAACCTTTTCAACTTTCACGCAATACATGAGCGTGAGCCATGGACATAGAACTATAGGTGGAATTGAATATGATGATGGGGGTTATGTGGAGAAGACAAAAAGGAGAAGATAGTCTCACATCAACTAGGCGTATTAACGGGCTATGGATATGCCCACCAATAGATATCAATGTGAGGAGTAGGGATTGCCATGCAACAGATGCACTAGAGCTATAAGTATATGAAAGCTCAAACTGAAACTAAGTGGGTGTGCATCCAACTTGCTTGCTCATGAAGACCTAGGGCATTTGAGGAAGCCCATCATTGGAATATACAAGCCAAGTTCTATAATGAAAAGTCCCACTAGTATATGAAAGTAATAACTCAAGAGACTCTCTATATGAAGAACATGGTGCTACTTTGAAGCACAAGTGTGGTAAAAGGATAGTAACATTGCCCCTTTTCTTTTTTTGTTTTCTCTTTTTTTTGGGGGGGCTTCTCATTTTTTTGGCCTTTCTCCTTCTTTTTTTTCGTCCAGAGTCTCATCCCGACTTGTGGGGGAATCATAGTCTCCATCATCCTTTCCTCACTGGGGCAATGCTCTAATAATGATGATCATCACACTTTTATTTACTTACAACTCAATATTACAACTCGGTATCTAGAACAAAGATATGACTCTATATGAATGCCTCCGGCGGTGTACCGGGATGTGCAATGATCTAGCATAGCAATGACATCAAAAAACAGACAAGCCATGAAAACATCATGCTAGCTATCTTACGATCATGCAAAGCAATATGACAACAAATGCTCAGGTCATGTATATGATTATGATGGAAGTTGCATGGCAATATATCTCGGAATGGCTATGGAAATGCCATAATAGGTAGGTATGGTGGCTGTTTTGAGGAAGATATAAGGAGGTTTATGTGTGATAGAGCGTATCGTATCACGGGGTTTGGATGCACCGGCGAAGTTTGCACCAACTCTCGAGCTAGCAATGATGGAAGGGTGAGAGTGCGTATAATCCATGGACTCAACATTAGTCATAAAGAACTCACACAATTATTGCAAAAATCTATTAGTCATCGAAACAAAGTACTATGCACATGCTCCTAGGGGGATAGATTGGTAGGAAAAGACCATCGCTCGTCCCCGACCACCACTCATAAGGAAGACAATCAATAAACACCTCATGCTCCGACTTCGTTACATAACGGTTCACCATATATGCATGCTACGGGACTTGCAAACCTCAACACAAGTATTTCTCAATTTCAAAATTACTCGACTAGCATGACTCTAATATCACCACCTTTATATCGCAAAACTATTGCAAGGAATCAAACATATCATATTCAGTGATCTACAAGTTTTATGTAGGGTTTTATGACTAACCATGTGAATGACCAGTTCCTGTCATCTCTCTAAATAGATATAAGTGAAGCGAGAGAGTTTAATTCTTTCTACAAAAGATATGCCCATGCTCTAACAAATATAAGTGAAGAAAAAGAGCATTCTACAAATGGCGGTTGTCTAAGTGAAGAGAAACAGGCAATCCAAACTTCAAATGATATAAGTGAAGCACATGAAGCATTCTATAAAGCCATACTCAAAAGATATAAGTGAAGTGCAAAGAACATTCTATACATCAACCAAGGACTATCTCATACCAGCATGGTGCATAAAAAAAGGAAAACTAAATGCAAAAGACGCTCCAAGATTTGCACATATCACATGAACGAAACGAATACGAAAACATACCGATATTTGTTGAAGATAGAGGGGATGCCTTCCGGGGCATCCCCAAGCTTAGACGCTTGAGTCTCCTTGAATATTTACTTGGGGTGCCTTGGGCATCCCCAAGCTTGAGCTCTTGCCTCTCTTCCTTCTCCTCACATCGAGACCTTCTCGATCATCGAACACTTCATCCACACAAAACTCCAACAGAAAACTCGGTAAGATCCGTTAGTATAATAAAGCAAATCACTACTCTAAGTACTGTTGAAAACAAATTCATATTTTGTTTTGCATTATGTCTACTGTAATATAACTTTTTCATGGCTTAATCCACTGATATAAATTGATAGTTTCATCAAAACAAGCAAACTATGCAGCAAAAACAGAATCTGTCTAAAACAGAACATTCTGTAACAATCTGAACATTCACTATACTTCTGGTACTTGAACAATTCTGCCAAAATTAGGAAAAATAAAACATTTGTACAGCAAGACAGTGCAAAAAGAATCAGAACCATTTGACGTTCCAGTAAAAAATTAAAATTCGTGCACTCTAGCCAAAGTTTCTGTCCTGCACCGTACAAACCAACAAGTATTGTAAACATCCTAAAGGCAAACCTTGGCACATTATTTTTATAATACAATGGAACTATACAAGGGGATAATTATTTTTATTGAAAAGTTTCAGTGATTAAGATTCACAAAGTTTCCATGAGCATGAACAAAGTTCAAGGCTAGCTCCCACTTCAACAGTGCTCGTCTTTCTTACTTTAGCTTTTCTTTTTGAAAAAGATTTAGGTTCCCCTCTTTATTTTTGTTATTTTTAAACTATATGAAAGCACTCAACAGAAATAAATTACTCTCTAAAATTTCCGGGTTGTCTCCCTGGCAGCGCTTTCTTTAAAGCCATTAAGCTAGGCATATAGTGCTCAAGTAGTGAATCCACCCGGATCCCAAGGTTTATCAAAGCCAATTTTAATTAGCAATGATTTGTAATTTAGTAGTGAGCACAAAGTAACATATATCATGTAATGGCGAAGTCTAACTCTCTTCCTATGCATCGGCATGTCATAAAAGAACAATTCATGCACACATAGTAAAGGCCAATGCATAGTATAAACAGTTTCTTGCAATTTTATCGTGTTGGAAACATAGAGAGGTGGAGATATAGTTCCTCTCTCAAAATAATTGCAAGTAGGAGCAGAAAGCACATGCATATTATATCTATCAAAATCATCATGTGCAATGGTAAAAGGCAACCCATCAATATAATCCTTAATAAGGGCAAACTTCTCCGATATAGTGTAGTTTGGAGAATTCAAAAAGATAATAGGACTATCATGCGTGGGTGCAATTGCAACAATTTCATGTTTAACATAAGGAACTATAGCAAGTTCATCTCCATAAGCATAATTCATATTGGCATCTTGGCCACAAGCATAGCAAGCATCATCAAAAAGGGATATTTCAAGAGAATCAACGGGATCATAACAATCATCATAGCAATCATCCTTCGGTAAGCACGAAGGGAAATTAAACAATGTATGAGTTGGAGGGTTACTCTCATTAGAAGGTGGGCACAGGTAGCTAATCCGCTCTTCCTCATTTTGTTCTTCGCTCTCCTCCTCATCTTTTTCATCCAATGAGCTCACAGTTTCAGTAATTTCTTCTTCCATAGACTCCTGCAAAATATTAGTCTCTTCTTGGACAGCGGAGTAGTCCTCAATATATGGTTCAACATAGGGATTAGAAGCATAATTATCATAGCAATATTTAAGTATGGCAAAAAATTTAGATTTGTGAAAAGAAGCATCATACGTTTCAATCAAAGAAGCAATTTCATAAGCACCCTTAAAAGCAACAAATTCTTTAATTTGTTGAATATCATAGTAACTATAAACACCTTTAGCATAGGAAGATAAGATTCCATTATCAATAAGCTCACATTGGTAGGGAAGATGTTTCTTAGGGATTTCAGAACAACATGTAACATCTTATAATTTCACATAAATTCCAAGCATAGCATTGCAAACGATGAATTTGACTCAATAGAATTTTGCCTTATTCAGATATTCAGTGTCGCACATAACAAGCATGCTCATCGAAAGATTTGCCCTCAACTAAGCTAGTTGGGGTTTCAGCCCGAGCACATAGGGATCGAAGATGATCCAATAAAAAGCTTCAAGAGTGTGATAGATTTCGAGTGGTTCTTCAACCATTGGTTCAGTAGGTAAAACTGTTTTTTTGGTATTTTTGTTTCCTACCCATAACTAAATATAGAAAACAACTACGAACAAAAAAAAATTACTTAGTGATAAAGCAAACAAGCACACACGAGAATATTCACCCCACGCTATGACTCCCCGGCAACGGCGCCAGAAAAAGGTCTTGATAACCCACAAGTATAGGGGACCGCAACAGTTTTCGATAAGTAAGAGTGTCAAACCCAACGAGGAGCTAAAGGTAGAACAAATATTCCCTCAAGTTCTATCGACCACCGATAGAACTCTACGCACGCTAGACGTTCGCTTTACCTAGAACATGTATGAAACTAGAAGTACTTTGAAGGTGTTTTTGGATAGGTTTGCAAGATAATAAAGAGAACATAAATAAAATCTAGGGGTTGTTTAGATAAATACACAACTAAATTAGTTTTAGTAAAGAGCTTGTTGTCACGAGAAAGTTATTTGTCCCTAGGCAATCGATAACTAGACCGGTAATCATTATTGCAATTTTATTTGAGGGAGAGGCATGAGCTAACATACTTTCTCTACTTGGATCATATGCACTTATGATTGGAACTCTAGCAAGCATCCGCAACTACTAAAGATCATTAAGGTAAAACCCAACCATAGCATTAAAGTATCAAGTCCCCTTTATCCCATACGCTAACAACCTACTTACTCGGGTATGTGCTTCTATCACTCACGCCACCCACCATAAGCAAATCGTGAACATATTGCAAACCCTACAGCGGGGATCCCTCACGCTTGCGCGACACAGAGAGCACCATAGGACATCACCAATAATAAAACATGCAACTCAAGCCAATCTTGATCATCAAATAGCGCGTAGGACAAAACAGATCTACTCAAACGTCATAGGATAGCCATACATCATTGGGAAATAATATATAGCGTTGAGCACCATGTTTAAGTAGAGATTACAGCGGGTAAGAGAGAGGTTACACTGCTGCATAGAGGGGGAAGAGTTGGTGATGATGGCGGTGAAGTTGTTGGTGAAGATTGCAGTGATGATGATGGCCCCCGGTGGCACTCCGGCGCCATCGGAAGCAAGGGGGAGGGAGCCCCCCTCCTTCTTCTTCTTCCTTGACCTCCTCCCTAGATGGGAGAAGGGTTTCCCCTCTGGTCCTTGGCTCCCATGGCGTGGGAGGGTCGAGAGCTCCTCCGAGATTGGATCAATCTCTCTGTTTCTCTCTGTTTCTGCGTTTTGTTCTGCTGCCTTTTCACCGTTTCTTTTATATCCGGAGATCCGTAACTCCGATTGGACTGAAACCTTCACCGTGATTTTTTACCAGAAATTAGCTTTCTTGCGGCCGAAGGAGGGCATCAACCACCTTACAAGTGGGCCACGAGGGTCAGGGGTGCGCCCTGGGGGGTAGGGCGCGCCCCCCTACCTCGTGCCCACCTCGGACTCCGTTTCGCGATGATCTTTCTTCCAGACTTTCCAAATATTCCAAAAAAATATCTGTCCGTTTTTATCCCGTTTGGACTCCGTTTTATATGGATATTCTGCGAAACCAAAAAATGCAACAGACGGTGAGCTGGCTTGGGCAATCGGATCAATATGTTAGTCCCAAAAATAATATAAAAAGTTGCCAAAAAGTATATGAAAGTTGAATAATATTGGCATGGAACAATAAAAAATTATAGATACGACGGAGACGTATCAATACTCTCCGAGGATGACTGTAATTTGAGTTCATGTATTCACTGTGTGTTAATGCTTTGTTCCAATTCTCTATTAAAAGGAGCGCCTTAATTACCCTTAGTTTCCATTAGGATCCCGCCACCGCGCCACGGGGGTAGGACAAAAGATGGCATGCTAGTTCTTATTGCAAGCACATATGACTATATACGGAATACATGCCTGCATATGATTGATGAATTAGAGCAATTATGTAATGCTCTAGGTTGTGACTGTTATATGATGAATGCCATCCGAATATCCATCGCTACTCCATGCCTACGCTTTTCATAATATTATCTTGCTTGAATCACTACTGCTGCTATTATTCCAATTGCTACAAAACTGCTACTGTTACTACTGCTATCACAACTACCATATTACTATGCTACTAATATTTTACTGCAAGGAAGTAATGCTACTTCTTGAGCTAGCATTGGTTTTTAACTTGAAGAGGAAAGGGCGATGCAGCATAGTAGAGATAAGTATTTACCTCAGTTAAGAACCAAGGTATCAATCGAGTAGGAGAAATGCGCAAGTCCCCAATAGATGCACCTGCACAAATAATCAAACACTTGCACCCAACGCGATAAAGGGGTTGTCAATCCCTTCACGATCACTTGCAAAGGTGAGATCTGATAGAGATAGATAGAACTAAACAAAAGACAAAATATTTTTGGGTTTTTTGGTTTATAGATCTGAAAATAAAGATTGCAAAATAGTAGACCGGAAACTAATATGATGAAAAATAGACCCGGTGGCCATAGGTTTCACTAGAGGCTTCTCTCTTGCAGAAAAATAATACGGTGGGTGAACAAATTACTGTCGAGCAATTGATAGAAAAGTGCAAGTTATGATGATATCCAAGGCAATGATTATGCATATAGGCATCACGTCCGTGTCAAGTAGACCGACTCCTGCCTGCATATACTACTATTACTCCACACATCGACTGTCGGTGTCAAAACCGGCGGATCTCGGGTAGGGGGTCCCGATCTGTGCGTCAAGGCTGATGGTAATAGGAAGCAAGGGACACAGATGTTTACCCAGGTTCAGGCCCTCTCGATGGAGGTAAAACCCTACTTCCTGCTTGATTAATATTGATGATATGGGTAGTACAAGAGTAGATCTACCACGAGATCGTAGAGGCTAAACCCTAAGAGCTAGCCTATGATGGTATGCTTGTAATTGTGATCGGCCTTCTAAGGACCAACCTCTCAGGTTTATATAGACACCGGAGAGGGCTAGGGTTTACGTGGAGTCGGTTACAAGGAAGGAAATATAATATCCGGATCGCCAAGCTTGCCTTCCACGGCAAGGAAAGTCCCATCCGGACACGGGCCGAAGTCTTGAGTCTTGTATCTTCACGCTTCAATAGTCCGGATGTTGTACACAGTCCGTCTGTCTGGATACCCCCTAATCCAGGACTCCCTCAGTAGCCCCTAAACCAGGCTTCAATGACTATGAGCCCGGCACACAGTCTTGTCTTCGGCATTGCAGGGCGGGTTCCTCCTCTGAATACTCCAAGGTAATTTTTGAACACTTAAACTGTGTCCGGATCCACAAGATGATCTTCGTATGCCATTGTAGAGTGAATGATGTTTCACAAATGCAATCTGCTGACAACTTTTTTAAGCAACGCGACGTGTCATTACGGTCGGGTCATTATTCGAACCGTTTTCCCACAACCAGCTACAGCGCATATTGCGAGGTGGTTTCCTCGACACATCTTGTCAAAGCGGAGATCGTGTCCCCTTATCACGGGATTCTCATCAATACGGGCATGGGTAATCCAACCGCGCCACTAATCGCGGCGAGTGGGAGGCAAACGGGCTCAACCAGGCAAGTGGGGAGGCGCAAAAAGCACTTATCGCCCCTATAAAGATACAAGGCCTCTTTCTCTTTACCCACGCCCTTCTCCTTCCGCTCGCTCATTCCCCTATTTTCGAGCCCTAACGCCCAAGCACTCTTCCTTTCCACCAAAGAGAGGCTTTCCAAAGATGTCCGGATCCGAAGCAGGAGGCGGATGGATGGCCTCTACTGTCCGGGAGAAGGATATCAAGAAGCTCCGGGACGCCGGGTATCTGGCCCAGAATATCGCCATCGTCTCCCCCCAGTGGGACAGGTCGTCCCCACTCCGGAACCTCACGAGAGAGTCGTGTTCCTTCCCCATTTCGTCTGTGGGCTTGGGTTTCCCCTGCACCCATTTGTTCGCGGAATCATGTATTACTACGGGATTGATTTTCATGATCATTCCCCCAACTCCTTCCTCAATATCTCGACGTTCATCGCCGTGTGCGAGGCTTTTCTTCTCACCTCACTTCGCCTGTGGCTGAAGATTTTTAATGTGAAGCCCAAGGTGGTGAGTGGCGAACACGCCGAGTGTGGCGGCGCCATGGTGAGTAAGATGCCCAAGGCCGTTTGGCCGAAGGGCGCTTTCAACGACTCCGTTAAAGAGTGGCAGCAGCAGTGGTTCTATATCACCGAACAACGCGGCAAAAAGTGGGTGGCGGCTCCAGAGTTCAGATCCGGAGCTCCACTGCGTCTCACGTCCTGGCCCGAGAAGGGCCCGAACTGGTGTTCGTCCGATGAGTTGTTACTGCTCCAGACGCGCCTTCAGGGTGTGGCCGATAGGGACGTCAAACTCGTCGACATAGTCCAGGTGATGCTAGCTCGCCTGGTCCTCCCCTCAGCGCCGAGCTTGTGCTCTGTGGGAGTTCGATCCAGCCAAGCACCAAACCCTTTGGGAGCTTTATGATTCCTCCCACGAGGATATCTGGAAGGTGCTCTTTAAGTCCGGCAAATCGTGGTCGGGGCCCGCCGAGGACCGTGGGTATCAATCATCCCATTCTCCAAGCTTGGTAAGTTACAGCCACACTCTGGTTGTTCATGCTTTAGCTGGCATGTCATGAGGGAGACATCTTAATCGTGTTTCATCGTGACCTCAGGGATGGATAAAGAAGGTGGAGCGGATTCACTGTCCGGCCCCACTGCCGGAGGAACCGGCCGGACCTCTTCTGACGAAGATGCTGGTCCTCGCGCCTTACGAGGCGCCAAAGAAGGAGGCCTCCAAGAAGGTCAAGAAGACCCGGAGTGGCCTCCGTCACCGCGAGGCTTCGGATGAAAAATTCGAAGACTCAAGCGATGCTCCTTCTTCGGAAGACAAAGAGGAAGAAGCAGAGGGGGACGAGCCTTACTTTGAAGGTGGGAAGAAGCATGTAGCTTCCTCGTCCCGGGAGGCCAAATCGCCCAAGAGGAGAAAAGGTTCCCTCCCAGGGGCATCCACCACGGTTGCCGATAGCAGCCCGGAGTGGGATCCCAGGGCCCAGCCCCTGGAGAAGTCGTAAGTACACAAAATCCGAACACGCATATGCGTCCGAGATTATTTTTGGGTATAGTAGTCTTAATTGTTGCTATGTTTTGCACAGTCCGGCAAGGTGTCGCGCCGGACAGTCCTCATCTGAGGATTCGCTGAGTTAGGACGCCCTGGCGAGCGATACACCTCCAGAGGCCCCTTCTCCAAAGTCCCGGCGTGACACTAAGGTGTCGTCTCAACGGGGCTCGGATCAGGGGGGCATATCACTGGAGCCGGACACACGGGAGCGATGGCCCCTGAGTGTGCCGTCAGCGGGGGCAATCTTGGGTTCGGCCCTCAGCCGGACAAGGTCCATGAGACCTCTAAGGCTCCCAGATCGGGCGAGCAGCCACCTTCAATGGTGGGAGGCCTGCCTACTCCACCGGCAACCTCTGTTCAAACGGAGTTGCCAAGCGGTCTATCGACAGCGTTAAAGAACGCATCTATCATTGATGAACATCGGACCCTTATGGGTGCGGTGGTTGAAAAGATTCAGTCTGCCGAGAGCGGGCTGAACGAGTCCTGCCTTGGCCTTATAAAGGCCTTTGAGGTATGTTTCCTGAGAAACCTTTAAGGAATCGTCATAATATGAGTAGAAGCCCCTGATACACTGTCCGGCGAAGGAGAGGGAGCCGGGCAGGGGATCAAACCCTCTTTTGTCGTGGGAACTTACGTTAATGACGTGTACCTCTTTGTTTGAACACAGGCGTCTGCGGAGAAGACGGCAGCTCATAATGTGGAAGTGTCCGAACTGAAGCGGAGCCTGGAACGGGCCGAGGAAGAACTTGGCCGCGTGAGGAAGCAATTAGAAGATAAACAAGGTATGTTAAAACATTATCTTGCATTAGGCACGAATAAGTAATTGTGCTTATTGAAAAGTATTTGTGTTGTATGCCCTAGGAGCGAGTGCCGAATATGAGGCACTGAAAAAGGTTGTGGATGATGCCAATGAGAAGGTTGCCGCCAAACAGGCACTTCATGAAAAACACGAGGCCAGGGTTGTCACAGCTGAGCGGGAGCTCCACGAGGCTGTGAAGAAAAGCGAGGGGTTGGAGCAGAGTCTAAATAGGGAAAGAATCCGAACTCGCCCAAGCGCTGCAAGCCGCGGAAGATGCTCGGGAAGAAGCCTGAGGTGCTGTACGGGACATTCAGGAGGCCCGGAAAGTTGCGGCTGGTAAGGCCTTCTGTATTCTTAGCCATTTGTTCATGATAATGGGGAGAATTCTAAGGAGCAAGCTGAATTCTTATTTTTCCAGGGGCGTTTGCGGATCTTCCTCGCAGCATATCAGATGCCGCCCAATTCTACCGGACCGAGGAAAAGAAGTATGCGGAGAGGGATTTCTGGTCGCAATATTTGGCACCGAACTATCCGGTGCCCTTTATCGATCAACTGAAGCAGCTGGTCGAACTGCACCAGGCGGCCGAACTAGCCATGAAGGACTTGATTGTCCGGCTGTAGCCGGCGGAGCCAATTCCGAGCAGTTACTTCGGGCTCGTGAAGCGGATTGTGGGTGCTTGTCCTCGGCTTGATGCTATTAAGCGATCTGTCTGCATAGAGGGTGCACGCATGCACTACAGAAAAAATACACTTCCGTGATGATACGTGTTTGTCACAGTAGGTCACGTTTTTGTCATGCATGTACATCCATGAAGAATTTATGATGTAATCAAGATAGTCATACGGCATGCAGAGAAGTGTTCCATGACATTATTAAAATTATCATCACGAAGTGTCCACTTCCATGATGATAAATCGCGCGTCACAGAAGTGCTTTCATCAAGGGTGACCGACACGTGGCATCCACCATAACGGAACGTCGTTAAGCTATCGGGTCGGGTTTTGGATCCGATAACCCGTTAACAGCCCCGACCAATGGGGATTTTCCACGTGTAGAATCATCATTGGCTGGAGGAAACACGTGTCGACTCATCATTGGGACAGATGTCATCCACTCATTGGACAGAAGGCGCCTATGATACGTCGACACGTGGCAGGCCCAACAGAGGCCCATTCCTGTGAAAAGGCCGGCCCGTTTGACTTGGTCAAAAGGTGGCGGGCCAGCCCATGGAAAGCCTGTTAACGGCCTATTCGCATATAGCCCATTTACGGCCCGCTAACCCAAGGCCCGTTACACCCTATTCGAATTAAGCCCAGTAGCGTATTTGGGCCATCCAATATGATTCCAGCCCGTTTTCACTTCTGGCCCATGTATGGCCCATGACGTCTTTCAGCCCATATGAAGCCCTATGTAACTCTTGGCCTATTAACGGCCTGTGGTGAAACTGGCCCGCAATGAACAGTGTATCACTTTACACCCATTAACGACCCGTGGTGAAACTGGCCCGTAATGAACAGTATATCATTTTATACCCATTAAGGGCCCGTTATTCATTGGGCGTTTCAAAGCAAATGTTATCTTCGGCCTTCTCGAGCCCATTTATTCTTGGGCTCATTTCCAGCATTCGTTTACTTACGGCCCGTTACTGTCATTTTCTGCTTGTGGGCCAAATTCAGCCTGTGGTTACATCAGCCCGTTTGTGGTCCGTTAATACGTTGGGCCATTTTCATAGCATCATAAAATACGGCCTATTAACGATGGCCCGTTATGGTCATACGGCCCGTATAAGGCCCATTGATGATACAACTCGTAGAAGCCCCATTGTTTCTACGACCCGTAGAAGGCCCATTGTTTTTACGGCCCGTAGAAGGCCCATTGTTTCTACGGCCCGTAGAAGGTCTACTGTTTCTACGGCCCGTAGAAGGCCCACTATTTCTACGGCCCGTAGGAGGCCCAGTGTCACTACAGTAAATATTAGCCCATGGTTATTGTGGCCTAGTTTTAAAAAGAACTGCACTGACTACAAGCAAACAAATAAACAAGACAACAAGGAAATAAATAAGCAAGCAACTTATGCTAGGCTATCACGGTTGTTACACATATTACATCCTTTGGGCATCAAAGTTCGCCACCGGTGCAAATATAGGGAACAAAGCAGCATATCATATACACTAGTTGTCAAAGTTGGCGATCAGCGCAAATAAACGCCGCAGACAAAACAAATCCATAATGAAACCACTTCAGAGATCTCAAGAAACAATATCCAGGTACCCATAATGTCGGCAAGATGCTTAGCAAGCTTATTAACTTTCTCTTGTTTGGCGCTTAAATCCTCAGGCGCTTGTCGTTGCACCGAAAATATGCATCTGAATTCTGCAGGACTTCTTCATCCTTGACTTCTGTCAAAGACATCCGATCGATGTCTTTCAACTTCAAGTTGAGACTCAAGAAGACGAACTGATTCAGCAGCGAGTTCAAGAGCTTGTGCAGCAGAGTGGCCAAGAACTCAAACACTACATCAAAACAGGACTTTTGGGTTCCCTCACCGTCGTCAAGATAGTTTTTATCAGCTTTCTTGGAGACCAACAGGATGTCTCACTATCTTGAACCTTATCTGCATTACTTCCTTTACCATTGGATAACGCGTCTTGTTCTCCAATATTTTGTCCGCATTCTAAAAGAGAAACAAGTCGACACATCACATGTTTACTATGTTGTATATGAAACTCGTTTTGGTAAATGAGTTCAGTAGTAAAGTGGACAGGATAACAGATGAAACAAAGATATATCTATGTACCATGGTCACTTTATGGTCTATATCATTCTAGTTTTGTTGCCAAATCAAGATAGAGACACAGTTCAAATAATATTTGTTCAAGACAAAGCAGAATAGACAGAATATAAGTGTGGGTAACTATAGAGCAATAACAACACTTGTAATGTGCATGACATGAGAACATAACTGTTTATTCAATTGAAACTGAAATCAACATAGAGCAGGTTACAACAGCAAACCAGTTAAAGAAACAGGTTTAAAACATACTTGCTGCGCCATTGGAGTTTCAATTCCATCCTTGAAATTTAAAAATAGTTGGTATGAGTAAATACAGTAATGCAAGAGCAAATGAGTATGAACCATAGCTACAGAACCTGACGTGAGAACAAATCTTCTTCTCCTTTAAGCGTTGAGTTGGGATTCAGAGTGGTGGTCCTCGTGCTTTGGGCACTGCAGTTCCCTTACTAACTGCTCGTGTTTGGGTGCTCTGTGGTGGAGACGGTGTCTTGTGTCAACTGGAACTGGGTTACTATCTCGCCGGGTTGGGGTTAGAAGGGGTGTAGATGGTTCTCTGTCCAACTGGTAGGGGTACAATCTGCGAGTGCTGGGTTATGTGTGGTGGATCTGGTCCTTGGGCAAGTACAACCATGGTTCTATCTGCATCAACTGGTAGCACTATCTTTTTCAAGACCGTATTGTTACTCCCTTAGATATCGCCATCACGCTCTCCAATTCAAATGGCTGATAAACAAGAAAAGTAATTAAAAGTACAGACATTGTATGATAGAGCAGGTGCAATGGATAGTGGGGAATAAAAGAGGGCATGAAATAATTCATATTTATGTTGTCTAACCAAACAGGATAGCATGACACAATTTCACATATATGATGGCTAACTAAACAGGATAGCATGACACAATTTCACATTATGATGGCTAACTAAAAAGATGGAAAGACATAGTTCAAAATATGAGACTATGTAAGCAGGATGACATGACATAACTATATAATGTGTTTATTAAATAGGTTGGCATGCCATAATTCACATACATTCATGGATAGAATGCCATAATTCTAAATATGATGGCTGTAAACACTAAATAGGATGAGATGATATAACTATATGATGTCTTTATTAAATGGGTTGCCATGCCATAATTCAGATAGATGATGTGTATGTACTATGTAAACATGATGGCATGATATAATTCAAATATATGATTTATATAGTAAGCAAGTAAGCAGATGGCAATCTATATTATGTAAAAACTAAGCAATGCAAGAAAACATGCATGACATGGGTAATATAACCCTGCCAAGTTTGAGCATAGACCTCAGGGGGGAAATAGGACTGGTCATCAGTCTCTGAATCCTCCTCGGAGGAGCTCTCTGTAGCCACCAAGATGTCTGCTTCAGCAGGTAGCATTGTCTTCTCTGAATACCTTGTTTTCACTCCAGATACTTCCATCACCGCTTCAAATGGCTGATGCACAGGAAGAGTAGTTGAATATACAAACGTTGTCGACAAATGGAACACGTAATACAAAAAAATGATAGCATGATATAATTCACATACATGATGATTGGCTAAACAACATGGCATTGCATAATTCACATATATAATGCCTTTGCAACAAGATAGCATTGTATAATTCACATATATAATGTCTTGCAACAAGATGGCAATGCATAATTCACATATATGGTAATTAGACACCTTTGAGCATGTGGCATTCACACAAAGCATGTCTAAACTAATCAAATGGCATAGCAATGCGAGACACCATCCGCACGATATGAGCAACATAACCCTGCCAAGTTAGAGCATACACCTCGGGGATAGGACTGGTCATCTGCTCTGAATCCTCCTCACGAGGAGCTATCCAGAACCAGCGAGATATGCGCTTCGTCGATAGCATAGTCTCGCTCGAAGACCTTGTTTTCACTCCGAATTTGCCATCACCGTGTCAAATGGCTGATGCACACGAAGAGCAGTTGAATGTACTAACATTGTTGACAAATGTAATATGTAATAGAAAAAAAGGATGGCCTGAAATAATTTACATATAAGATGACTGACTAAGCAGGATGGCATTGCAAAATTCACACATATGATGCCTGGCTAAACAAGGTGGCGTTGCATAATTCGCATAAACGATGAATAAACTAAACAGATGGCATTCGCACAAAGGATGTCTAAACTAAGCAGATGACATATTTGATGTATAAAGTAAGCAATGCAAGACACCATATGCATGATATAACCAACATCAGCATGCCAAGTTAGAGCGAAGACCTCAGGGGGTAAATAGGAGTTATCTTCTCCTTATGAATCCCCCTCAGAACAGATATCTTCCTCTCGATTACAATCCAAAATGCATGGAGGGGGGGCTGCCTTTGCGCATACCATGGAGCGACGTCTGCATGAAATTATATTGCCACGCAAGGCTCGTCTCTTTTGCTCTACATGTTCAGTTCCATTGTTTACAATAACTGTCATGCATAGGAATAAAACATAGTGAGATTATGTAAGGAGTGCATGCAGAAATCCAGAGTGATGGTAGCAACCTGTGGATAGACCCAAAACCAATAATAGCAGGCAGATAATGGCTTCAGTTAATAAATACAGATAATGGCTTCTTTACTGTTTGTTTCCCACCCAACAAGAAACTCATAGTAGACACCGGAGATTAACCAGATAGTTGATAGATACTATTGATAGCGGCCCCAATATGTACCCCACAACCATTTAAAAACTCAAGTTTGACCATTAGTTTGGAGCTGACTCAGAGTCTAATCGGTGAACAGGACGATAAAGTAGCATGTAATATTAAGCGATGCATAACGTAAGAAGACACGAAAGAGTGCGACCTCTCTTGCGGACCCGTGTAGTCCTCGAGGTCATCTGCTCGCTTGATGATGGTAATGCAGTTTTCATGGCTGCCAACGGCGGGGAAGAAGATCTAAGGCGGCGAAAGACAGTCCGGAGGCCGGATCCCTGCTGTGCTGGACCCTTCTATCGTTGGAGCAGCTGAGCTGGGGTGGACAAGGCGCAGCAGGAGCGGGACAAACCACGCAAGATTTTCTTTGACAACTATCTGTAAGTGAAGTAATTCTGTAAGGGCTCGTTTGAATTGGAAGATTCCAACAATGCAGGGATAGGAAATAGACAGGAATAGGATAGGAATGCACGTGCAAAATAGAGAATTTTAAAACACAGAATTTCTGCCAATCTGGGTGTTTGATTCACAACAATTGGAAGATCACAGGATGCAAAGAAGCATGGTGAGATTAAGTCAAACCACAAGAAAATGTACGGTTATAATGCTATTATGCTACTATCTCTTAGTCTTGTGCTTCATGAATAGGAATTTGAAAATGAGGACAAGTGAAAATTAAAATTCCTACGTTTTTTCTTTCAAGGAGACACTAAAGGAACAAATCCGTGTGCTCAGTGGACAATATATATAACATGTAGAGTAAAAAAGAGATGCAACAAGTGTACAACCTCTTTGGCGAAGCCATGTCGATCTCAGCGTGATTGGGTTAGCCGATGAGGATGCTCCGGCTGACTTTGCTGTCGGAGGAGGGGAAGAAGATCTTAGGCTTCGGAGATGGAGCCGAGGTCTCGCTTCACTGTTATGGAGGATTTCGTTGTTGGAGCAGCTCCGTGAGTTGTACGACGCCGAGGTGAAGCAGACAAGAGAGACAACGAATAACGTTTATAGCTCCTTTGATCTTCATCGGGCTCCATGATCATCCTGTCACCGCATGACACCATGATCTCCATCATCATGATTCCATCATCGCGTTCTCCATGAAGTTGTCACGCCAACCACTACTTCTACTTCTATGGCTAACGCGCTTAGCAATAAAGTAAAGTAAATTACATGATGCTTCAATGACACGCAGGTCATACAAATAATAAAGACAACTCCTATTCTACGGGTTGTCATACTCATCGACATGCAAGTCGTGATTCCTTTACAAGAACATGATCTCATACATCACAATATATCATCATTCATCACAACTTGGCCATATCACGTCACATGACAATTGCTGCAAAAAACAAGTTAGACGCCTCTAATTGTTGTTGCATCTTTACGTGGCTGCAATTGGGTTCTAGCAAGAACGCTTACCTACTTAATAACCACAACGTGATCTTGTCAACTTCTATTTACCCTTCATAAGGACCCTGTTCATCGAATCCGCCTCCCACTAAAGTAGGAGAGACAGACACCCGCCAGCCACCTTATGCAACTAGTGCATGTTAGTCGGTGGAACGGCCCCACGAAGAGCACGTAAGGTTGGTCCGGCCGCTTATCCCACAATACCGCTGGAAGCAAGAAACAACTAGTAACGGCAAGTAAGTTGACAAGATCCACGCCCACAACAAAATTGTGTTCTACTATGCAAAGAGAACTACGATAGACCTAGCTCATGATGCCACTGCTAGAACGCTGCAGAAAATTAAAATTTTTCCTACGGTTTCACCAAGATCCATCTATGAGTTCTACTATGCAACGAGTAACTAGAGAGAGTTTGCATCTACATACCACTTGTAGATCGAATACGAAGCTGTTTGAGAGTGGTGATGATGAAGACGCTCCCAACGTGATTCCATCACCGATGACCAAAGTATTGAAAGGACAGCACCTCCGTTCAACACACGACGGGACGATGGCGCCTCCGCCTTGATCCAGCAAGAGTGAAGGAGAGGTTGAAGAAGACACCCAATGGCAGCACGACGGGTGTAGCTGGTACCTGTAGTTCTCCGCAGGCTTCGCCAAGCTTGTGGAGAAAGAGAGGTGTTGGGAGGGAGGGCTGCGCCTCAACTGTTGGCAGCCTCCCCCACCCTCTATTTATAGGAGGAGAGGGCAGGGGCGGCCATCTAGGGTAAACCCTAGATGGGGGCGGCGGCCCAAGGGAGGAGGGAGGGTGGCTTGCCCCAAGCTAGGGGCGCCCCTAGGGTTTACCTCCCCAAACCCTAGCCGATGGGCTTCAGGGAGGTGCGCCCAGCCCACCAGGGGCTGGCTCCCTCCCACTTAGCCCATGTGGCCCCCCGAGAGGTGGCCCTCCCTGGACCTCCCGAACCCTCCCGATAGCCCAGACTTTACTGCAGATACTACCAAACTTCCTGAGTCCGCTTAACCACTTTCCATATATAAATCTTTACCTCCGACCATTCCGAACTCGTGACGTCCGGGATCTCATCCGAGACCAACAACATTCGTAATCACATACTTGTCTTCCTATTAACCCTAGCGCCACCGACCTTATGTGTAGACCCCACGGTTCGGAGACATGCATATGACCGAGACTACCTCAAGTCAATAACCAACCGGATCCGATACCCATGTTGGCTCTACATGCTCCTCGATGTTGTCATCGGATGAACCACGGCGTCAAGGGTTCAAGTAACCCCGTATTCTATTCCCTTTGTCCGACGGTATGTTACTGCCCGAGACTCGATCGTCGGTATCCCAATACCTCGTTAGTCTCACACCGCAAGTCACTTTACTCGACTGCAATGCATGATCCGTGACTGCATATTTGATCACTTTGAGCTCATTATGATGATGCATTACCGAGGGCCTTAGTGATACCTCTCCGTAATACGGAGGACAAATCCCGCCTCGATCCGTGTCAACCTAATGGTCACTTTCGGAGATACCGTAGTGCACCTTTATAGTCACCCAGCTTACGCAGGACGCTTGATACACCCAAAGCACTCCTACGGTATCCGGGAATTGCAGGATCTCATGGTCTAAGGAAGAGATACTTGACATTGAAAAGCTCTAGCAAAACGAACTACACGATCTTTGTGCTATGCTTAGATTGTCTATCCATCACGCCATTCTCCTAATGACGTGATCCCGCTGTCAATGACATCCGATGTCCATAGTCGAAACTATGACTATCCGCTGACCAACGAGCTAGTCAACTAGAGGCTTACTAGGACGATTGTAGTCTATGTATTCACACGGTATTACGATTTCCTGATAATACGCTTATAGCATGAATAAAAGACAATCATCATGAACAAGGAAATATAATAATAATGCTTTTATTATTGCCTCTAGGGCATATTTCCAAAGAGCTAACATACTTTTCTACTTGGATCATATGCACTTATGATTGAACTCTAGCAAGCATCCGCAACTACTAAAGATCATTAAGGTAAAAGCCAACCATAGCATTAAAGTATCAAGTCCCTTTATCCCATAAACAAACAACCTACTTACTCGGTCTCAGGCTTCACTCACGCAACCCACCATAAGCAAATCATGAACATATTGCAAACCCTACAGCGGGATCCCTCATGCTTATGCCGACAAGGAGAGCACCATAGGACAGCACCAATAATAAAACATGCAACTCAAGCCAATCTTGATCATCAAACAGCCCGTGAGGACAAAACAGATCTACTCAAACATCATAGGATAGCCATACATCATTGGGAAATAATATATAGCGTTGAGCACCATGTTTAAGTAGAGATTACAGCGGTAAGAGAGAGGTTACACTGCTGCATAGAGGGGAAGAGTTGGTGATGATGGCGTGAAGTTGTTGGTGAAGATTGCAAGGATGATGATGGCCCCTGGTGGCACTCCGCCACTGAAGCAAGGGAGGAGCCCTCCTTCTTCTTCTTCCTTGACCTCCTCCCTAGATGGGAGAAGGCCGTCCTTGGTCCTATGGCGGGAGGGCGAGAGCCCTCCGAGATTAGATCAATCTCTTTGTTTCTTTCTGCTTATGTGTTCTCGCTTCTACTTTTCACCGCTTTTTATATCCGGAGATCCAGAACTCGATTGGACTGAAACCTTCACCGTGATTTTTACCAAAATTAGCTTTCTTGGCGTCAAGGAGGGCATCAATCACCCATGGGCCACGAAGGTGGGCGCCTGGGGTAGGGCGCCTTACCTCATGCCCACCTTGACTCCATTTCACGATGATTTTCTTCCGCACTTTCCAAATATTCCAAAAAATCTCCGCCCATTTTTATCCCGCTTGACTCCGCTTGATATGGATATTCTCTAAACCAAAACATGCAAATGTATGTGAACCGCACTAGGCAATCGGATCAATATGTTAGTCCCAAAAATAATATAAAAAGTTAAAAAGTATAGAAAGTTGAATAATATTGGCATGGAACAATCAAAATTACAGATACGACGGAGACGATCACCATCCCCAAGCTTAATTCCTGCTCGTCCCTCGAGTAGGTAAATGATAAAAAATAATTTTGATGTGGAATGCTACCTAGCATAATCTTGATCATGTATCTAATCATGGCATGAATATTAAGACACGAGTGATTCAAATCAATAGTCTATCATTTGACATTAAAACAATAATACTTCGTGCATACCAACCAAGCAATTATGTCTTATTGAAATAACATAGCCAAAGAAAGCTCATCCCTACAAAATCATATAGTCCTGCTATGCTCCATCTTCACCACACAAAATATTCACATCATGCACAACCTCGATGACAAGCCAAGCAATTGTTTCATACTTTTGACGCTTCTCAAACCTTTTTCAACTTTCACGCAATACATGAGCGTGAGCCATGGACATAGAACTATAGGTGGAATTGAATATGATGATGGGGTTATGGAGAAGACAAAAGGAGAAGATAGTCTCACATCAACTAGGTATTAACGGCTATGGATATGCCCACCAATAGATATCAATGTGAGGAGTAGGGATTGCCATGCAATGATGCACTAGAGCTATAAGTATATGAAAGCTCAAACTGAAACTAAGTGGGTGTGCATCCAACTTGCTTGCTCATGAAGACCTAGGGCATTTGAGGAAGCCCATCATTGGAATATAGCCAAGTTCTATAATGAAAAGTCCCACTAGTATATGAAAGTAATAACTCAAGAGACTCTCTATATGAAGAACATGGTGCTACTTTGAAGCACAAGTGTGGTAAAAGGATAGTAACATTGCCCCTTTCTTTTTTTTGTTTTCTTTGGGGGCTTTCATTTTTGGCCTTTCTCCTTCTTTTTTTTCGTCCGCAGTCTCATCCCGACTTTGGGGGAATCATAGTCTCCATCATCCTTTCCTCATCGGGGCAATGCTCTAATAATGATGATCATCACACTTTTATTTACTTACAACTCAATATTACAACTCGGTATCTAGAACAAAGATATGACTTATATGAATGCCTCCGCGTGTACCGGATGTGCAATGATCTAGCATAGCAATGACATCAAAAAACAGACAAGCCATGAAAACATCATGCTAGCTATCTTACGATCATGCAAAGCAATATGACAACAAATGCTCGTGTCATGTATATGATTATGATGGAAGTTGCATGGCAATATATCTTGAATGGCTATGGAAATGCCATAATAGGTAGGTATGGTGGCTGTTTTGAGGAAGATATAAGGAGGTTTATGTGATAGAGCGATCGATCACGGGTTTGATGCACCGCCAAGTTTGCACCAACTCGAGCTAGCAATGATGGAAGGGTGAGAGGCGATAATCCATGGACTCAACATTAGTCATAAAGAACTCACACAATTATTGCAAAAATCTATTAGTCATCGAAACAAAGTACTATGCACATGCCCTAGGGGATAGATTGGTAGGAAAAGACCATCGCCGCCCCCACCACCACTCATAAGGAAGACAATCAATAAACACCTCATGTCCGACTTCATATAACGGTTCACCATATATGCATGCTACGGACTTGCAAACCTCAACACAAGTATTTCTCAATTTCAAAATTACTCGACTAGCATGACTCTAATATCACCACCTTTATATCGCAAAACTATTGCAAGGAATCAAACATATCATATTCAGTGATCTACAAGTTTTATGTAGGGTTTTATGACTAACCATGTGAATGACCAGCCTCTCATCTCTAAATAGATATAAGTGAAGCGAGAGAGTTTAATTCTTTCTACAAAAGATATGCCCATGCTCTAACAAATATAAGTGAAGAAAAGAGCATTCTACAAATGGCGTTGTCTAAGTGAAGAGAAACAGCAATCCAAACTTCAAATGATATAAGTGAAGCACATGAAGCATTCTATAAAGCCATACTCAAAAGATATAAGTGAAGTGCAAAGAACATTCTATACATCAACCAAGGACTATCTCATACCAGCATGGTGCATAAAAAAGGAAAACTAAATGCAAAAGACGCCCAAGATTTGCACATATCACATGAACGAAACGAATACTTAAAACATACCGATATTTGTTGAAGATAGAGGATTCCGGCATCCCCAAGCTTAGACGCTTGAGTCTCCTTGAATATTTACTTGGGGTGCCTTGGGCATCCCCAAGCTTGAGCTCTTGCCTCTTCCTTCTCCTCACATCGAGACCTTCGATCATCGAACACTTCATCCACACAAACTCCAACAGAAAACTCGTAAGATCCGTTAGTATAATAAAGCAAATCACTACTCTAAGTACTGTTGAAAACAAATTCATATTTTGTTTTGCATTATGTCTACTGTAATATAACTTTTTCATGGCTTAATCCACTGATATAAATTGATAGTTTCATCAAAACAAGCAAACTATGCAGCAAAACAGAATCTGTCTAAAACAGAACATTCTGTAACAATCTGAACATTCACTATACTTCTGGTACTTGAACAATTCTGCCAAAATTAGAAAAATAAAACATTTGTACAGCAAGACAGTGCAAAAGAATCAGAACCATTTGACGTTCCAGTAAAAATTAAAATTCGTGCACTCTAGCCAAAGTTTCTGTCCTGCACCGCATAAACCAACAAGTATTGTAAACATCCTAAAGGCAAACCTTGGCACATTATTTTTATAATACAATGGAACTATACAAGGATAATTATTTTTATTGAAAAGTTTCAGTGATTAAGATTCACAAAGTTTCCATGAGCATGAACAAAGTTCAAGGCTAGCTCCCACCAACAAAGGCTCGCCTTTCTTACTTTAGCTTTTCTTTTGAAAAAGATTTAGGTTCTCTTTATTTTTGTTATTTTTAAACTATATGAAAGCACTCAACAGAAATAAATTACTCTCTAAAATTTCCGGTTGTCCCTGCAGCGCTTTAAAGCCATTAAGCTAGGCATATAGTGCTCAAGTAGTGAATCCACCCGATCCCAAGGTTTATCAAAGCCAATTTTAATTAGCAATGATTTGTAATTTAGTAGTGAGCACAAAGTAACATATATCATGTAATGGCGGTCTAACTCTCTTCCTATGCATCGGCATGTCATAAAAGAACAATTCATGCACACATAGTAAAGGCCAATGCATAGTATAAACAGTTTCTTGCAATTTTATCGTGTTGGAAACATAGAGAGGTGGAGATATAGTCTTCTCTCAAAATAATTGCAAGTAGGAGCAGAAAGCACATGCATATTATATCTATCAAAATCATCATGTGCAATGGTAAAAGGCAACCCATCAATATAATCCTTAATAAGGCAAACTTCCGATATAGTGTAGTTTGAGAATTCAAAAGATAATAGGACTATCATGGGTGCAATTGCAACAATTTCATGTTTAACATAAGGAACTATAGCAAGTTCATCTCCATAAGCATAATTCATATTGGCATCTTGGCCACAAGCATAGCAAGCATCATCAAAAGGGATATTTCAAGAGAATCAACGGATCATAACAATCATCATAGCAATCATCCTTCGTAAGCACTAAGGGAAATTAAACAATGTATGAGTTGGAGGGTTACTCTCATTAGAAGGTGGGCAGGTGTAGCTAATCCGCTTCTTCCTCATTTTGTTCTTCGCTCTCCTCCTCATCTTTTTCATCCAATGAGCTCACAGCTTCAGTAATTTCTTCTTCCATAGACTCCTGCAAAATATTAGTCTCTTCTGGACAGCGGAGTAGTCCTCAATATATGGTTCAACATAGGGATTAGAAGCATAATTATCATAGCAATATTTAAGTATGGCAAAAAATTTAGATTTGTGAAAAGAAGCATCATACGCTTCAATCAAAGAAGCAATTTCATAAGCACTTTAAAAGCAACAAATTCTTTAATTTGTTGAATATCATAGTAACTATAAACACCTTTAGCATAGGAAGATAAGATTCCATTATCAATAAGCTCACATTGGTAGGGAAGATGTTTTAGGGATTTCTAACAACATGTAACATCTTATAATTTCACATAAATTCCAAGCATAGCATTGCAAACGATGAATTTGACTCAATAGAATTTTGCCTTATTCAGATATTCAAGGTCGCATATAACAAGCATGCTCATTCGAAAGATTTGCCTCAACTAAGCTTAGTTGGGGTTTCCCGAGCATATAGGATCAAGATGATCCAATAAAAGCTTCAAGAGTGTGATAGATTTCGAGTGGTTCTTCAACCATTGGTTCAGTAGGTAAACTGTTTTTTGGTATTTTGTTTCCTACCCATAACTAAATATAGAAAACAACTACTTAACAAAAAAAATTACTTAGTGATAAAGCAAACAAGCACACACAGAATATTCACCCCACGCTTATGACATTTCGGCAACGGCGCCTTAAAAGGTCTTGATAACCCACAAGTATAGGGGACCGCAACAGTTTTGATAAGTAAGAGTGTCAAACCCAACGAGGAGCTAAAGGTAGAACAATATTCTCAAGTTCTATCGACCACCGATAGAACTCACGCACGCTAGACGCTCGCTTACCTAGAACATGTATGAAACTAGAAGTACTTTGAAGGTGTTTTTGGATAGGTTTGCAAGATAATAAAGAGAACATAAATAAAATCTAGGGGTTGTTTAGATAAATACACAACTAAATTAGTTTTAGTAAAGAGCTTGTTGTCACGAAAGTTATTTGTCCCTAGGCAATCGATAACTAGACCGGTAATCATTATTGCAATTTTATTTGAGGGAGAGGCATGAGCTAACATACTTTCTCTACTTGGATCATATGCACTTATGATTGAACTCTAGCAAGCATCCGCAACTACTAAAGATCATTAAGGTAAAACCCAACCATAGCATTAAAGTATCAAGTCCCTTTATCCCATACGCTAACAACCTACTTACTCGTATGTGCCTATCACCACGCCACCCACCATAAGCAAATCGTGAACATATTGCAAACCCTACAGCTGGATCCTCACGCTATGCCGTATAGAGCACCATAGGACATCACCAATAATAAAACATGCAACCAAGCCAATCTTGATCATCAAATAGGAGAAAAAACAGATCTACTCAAATCATAGGATAGCCATACATCATTGGGAAATAATATATAGCGCTGAGCACCATGTTTAAGTAGAGATTACAGCGGTAAGAGAGAGGTTACTGCTGCATAGAGGGGAAGAGTTGGTGATGATGGCGGTGAAGTTGTTGGTGAAGATTGCAGGATGATGATGGCCTTCGGGCACTCCCCACCATCGAAGCAAGGGGAGGAGCCCTCCTTCTTCTTCTTTTCCTCCTCCCTAGATGGGAGAAGGGTTTCCTCCCGTCCTGGCTCCCATGGCGTGAGGGTCGAGAGCTCTCGAGATTGATCAATCCTCCGCTGCTTCAAGGCTTGTTCGCGCCACCGCGCTTTTATATCCGAGATCCAGAATCTGACGATTGACTTCACCGTGATTTTTTACCAGAAATTAGCTTTCTTGCGTCAAGGAGGCATCAACCACTTACAAGTGGGCCACGAGGGTCAGGTGCGCTGGGTAGGGCGCTCTACCTGCCCACCTCGACTCGCTGCTGATGATCTTTCTTCCGACTTTCCAAATATTCCAAAAAATATCTGTCCGCTTATCCCGCTTGACTCCGCTTATATGGATATTCTGCAAACCAAAAATGCAATGATGTGAGCTGCACCGGGCAATGGATCAATAGTCCCAAAAATAATATAAAAGTTGCCAAAAGTATATGAAAGTTGAATAATATTGGCATGGAACAATAAAAATTATAGATACGACGGAGACGATCAATACTCTCCGAGGATGACTGTAATTTGAGTTCATGTATTCACCGTGTTAATGCTTTGTTCCAACCTCTATTAAAAGGAGCGCCTTTAATTACCCTTAGTTTCCATTAGATCCCGCCATCAGGCCACGGGTAGGACAAAAGATGGCATGCTAGTTCTTATTGCAAGCACATATGACTATATACGAATACATGCCTGATATGATTGATGAATTAGAGCAATTATGTAATGCTCTAGGTTGTGACTGTTATATGATGAATGCCATCCCAATATCCATCGCTACTCCATGCCTACGCTTTTCATAATATTATCTTGCTTGAATCACTATCACGCTATTATTCCAATTGCTACAAAACTGCTATCACATTACTGCTATCACAACTACCATATTACTATGCTACTAATATTTTATCGCAAGGAAGTAATGCTACTTCTTGAGCTAGCATTGGTTTTTAACTTGAAGAGGAAAGGGCGATGCAGCATAGTAGAGATAAGTATTTACCTCAGTTAAGAACCAAGGTATCAATCGAGTAGGAGAAATGCGCAAGTCCCCAATAGATGCACCTGCACAAATAATCAAACACTTGCACCCAACGCGATAAAGGGGTTGTCAATCCCTTCACGATCACTTGCAAAGGTGAGATCTGATAGAGATAGATAGAACTAAACAAAAGACAAAATATTTTTGGGTTTTTTGGTTTATAGATCTGAAAATAAAGATTGCAAAATAGTAGACCGGAAACTAATATGATGAAAAATAGACCCGTGGCCATAGGTTTCACTAGAGGCTTCTCTGCGAAAAATAATACTTGGTGAACAAATTATCGCGAGCAATTGATAGAAAAGTGTTATGATGATATCCAAGGCAATGATTATGCATATAGGCATCACGTCCGTGTCAAGTAGACCGACTCGCTCGCATATACTACTATTACTCCACACATCGATGTCGGTGTCAAACCGCGGATCTCGGTAGGGGTCCCGATCTGCGGCGCAAGGTTGATGGTAATAGGAAGCAGGGACATGATGTTTACCTGTGTTCAGCCTCTCGATGGAGGTAAAACCCTACTTCCTCGCTTGATTAATATTGATGATATGGGTAGTACAAGAGTAGATCTACCACGAGATCGTAGAGGCTAAACCTAAGAGCTAGCCTATGATGGTATGCTTGTAATTGTGATCGGCTCTATGACCAACCTCTCGTGTTTATATAGACACCGGAGAGGGCTAGGTTTACGGGAGTCGGTTACAAGGAAGGAAATATAATATCCGATCGCCAAGCTTGCCTTCCACGGCAAGGAAAGTCCCATCCGACACGGTCAAGTCTTGAGTCTTGTATCTTCACGCTCAATAGTCCGGATGTTGTACACAATTCATTCTGTCGATACCCCTAATCCAGACTCCTCAAGAGCTCCCTAAACCAGGCTTCAATGACTATGAGCCCGCACATACCTTGTCTTCGCATTGCAGGGCGGTTCCTCCTCCGAATACTCCAAGGTAATTTTGAACACTTAAACTGCGGTCCGGATCCACAAGATGATCTTCGATGCCATTGTAGAGTGAATGATGTTTCACAAATGCAATCACGACAACTTTTTAAGCAACGCGACGCGGTCATTACGGCCGGTCATTATTCAACCGCTTTCCCACAACCAGCTAAGCAAGATATGCGAGGTGGTTTCTACACATCTTGTCAAAGCGAGATCGTGTCCCCTTATCACGGGATTCTCATCAATACGGGCATGGGTATCCAACCGCGCCACTAATCGCGCGAAAGGGAGGCAAACGGCTCAACCAGCAAGTGGGAGGCGCAAAGCACTTATCGCCTCTATAAAGATAAGGCCTCTTTCTTTACCCACGCCTTCTCCTTCCGGGCCGCCATTCCCTATTTTCGAGCCCCTAACGCCCAAGCACTCTTCCTTTCCACCAAAGAGAGGCTTTCCAAAGATGTCCGGATCCGCAGGAGGCGGATGGATGGCCTCATCGTCCGAGAAGGATATCAAGAAGCTCCGGACGCCGGTATCCGCCCAATATCGGCCATCGCCTCCCCAAAGGGGACAGTCGTCCCACTCCCTAACCTCACGAGAGTCGGTTCCTTCCCATTTCGCTCAGGCTTGGGTTTCTGCACCCATTTGTTCGTGAATCATGTATTACTACGGATTGATTTTCATGATCATTCCCCAACTCCTTCCTCAATATCTCGACGCTCATCGCCGTGGTAGCAGGCTTTTCTTCACTTACCGTGGCTGAAGATTTTAATGAAGCCCAAGGTGGTGAGTGGCTAACACGCCGGTGTGGCGGCGCCATGGTGAGTAAGATGCCCAAGGCCGCTTGGTCAAGGGCGCTTAACGACCAAGAAGAGTGGCAGCAGCAAAGGGTTCTATATCGAACAACGCTGCAAAAGTGGGTGGCGGCTCCAGAGTTCAGATCCGAGCTCCACTGCCTCACGCCCCTGCCCGAGAAGGGCCGAACTGGTGTTCGTCCGATGAGTTGTTACCGCTTCCAGACGCGCCTTCGTGGTGTGGCCGATAGGGACGCTAAACTGCCGACATAGTCCAGTGATGCTAGCTCGCCCGGGTCCTCCTCGCCGAGCTTGTGCTCGTGGGAGTTCGATCCAGCCAAGCACCAAACCCTTTGGGAGCTATGATTCTCCCACGAGGATATCTGAAGGTGCTCTTTAAGTCCCAGAATCGTGGTCGGGCCCGCCGAGGACCGTGGGTATCAATCATCCCATTCTCCAAGCTTGGTTACGTACCACACTGTTGTTCATGCTTTAGCGGCATGTCATGAGGAGACATCTTAATCGTGTTTCATCGTGACTCGTGGATGGATAAAGAAGGAGCGGATTCACTGTCCTGCCCCACTGCGGAGGAACTGGCCGGATTCTTCCTCAACACGAGATGTTGGTCCTCGCGCCTTTACGAGGCGCCAAAGAAGGAGGCCTCAAGAAGGTCAAGAAGACCCGGAGTGGCCTCCGTCACCGCGAGGCTTCGATGAAAATTAAGACTCAAGCGATGCTCCTTCTGAAGACAAAGAGGAAGAAGCAGAGGGGGACGAGCCTACTTTGAAGGTGGGAAGAAGCATGTAGCTTCTCGGCTCCGGAGGCCAAATCGCCTAAGAGGAGAAAAGGTTCCTCCTGTGGCATCCACCACGGCCGAGGCAGTGGGGATCCCAGGCCCAGCCCCCGAGAAGTCAGTACACAAAAAATCCAACACGCATATGCGCCCCGAGATTATTTTTGGGTATAGTAGTCTTAATTGTTGCTATGTTTTGCACATTCCGCAAGGTCGCCACGGACAGTCCTCATCCGAGGATTCAACAGTTAGACGCTCGGGCGAGCGATACACCTTCAGAGGCCCCTTCTCCAAAGTCCCGCGTGACACTAAGGTGTCGCCTCAACGGGCTCGGATCGGGTATATCACTGAGCCGACACACGGGAGCGATGGCCCCGAGTGTGCCGTCACCGGGGCAATCTTTTGTCTGCCTCACCGACAAGGTCCATGAGACCTCTAAGGCTCCCTGTGATCGGGCGAGCAGCCACCTTCAATGGTGGAGGCCTGTTTACTCCACCGCAACCTCTGCTCAAACGGAGCGTTGCTGTTCATCGACACGCGCTAAAGAACGATCTATCATTGATGAACATCGGACCCTTTATGGGTGCGGTGGTTGAAAAGATTGGCCTCACGAGAGCGGGCTGAACGAATTCCGCTTTGGCCTTATAAAGGCCTTTGAGGTATGTTTCCGAGAAACCTTTAAGGAATCGCTATAATATGAGAAGCCTCGATACACTGTCCGGCGAAGGAGAGGGAGCGGCAGGGATCAAACCTCTTTTGTCGTGGGAACTTACGCATGACGTACCTCTTTGTTTGAACACAAAGCGCTGGAGAAGACGCAAGAGCTCATAATGTGGAAGTGTCCGAACTGAAGCGAGCTCCTGAACGGGCCGAGAAGAACTTGGCCGGTGAGGAAGCAATTAGAAGATAAACAAGGTATGTTAAACATTATCTTGCATTAGGCACGAATGTAATTGCTTATTGAAAAGTATTTGTGTTGTATGCTCTAGGAGCGAAAAGCGAATATGAGGCAATCGAAAAAGGTTGTGGATGATGCCAATGAGAAGGTTGCCGCCAAACAGCACTTCATGAAAAACACGAGGCCGGGGGTTGTCATACCGAAAGGAGCTCCATGAGGCTGTGAAGAAAAGCGTAGGGTTGGAGCAAGAGTCTAAATAGGAAAGAACTGAATCTCAAGGCTGCGAAGTCAGCTAAGATGCTCGCAAGAAGCTCCGAGGTGCTGTACCAGACATTCAGGAGGCCCGAAAGTTATGTGCTGGTAAGGCCTTCTCAGATTCTAGCCATTTGTTCATGATAATGGGGAGAATTCTATGAGTAAGTTGAAATTTGTATTTTTCCAGGGCTGCCAGGATCTTCCTCGCAGTATATCGGCGTCGGCCTAATTCTACCTGACCCAGGAAAAGAAGTATGGAGAGGATTTCTGGTCGCAATGGTTTGCACCGAACTATCCGTGCCCTTTTATCGACAACCGGCAGGCTGGTCGAATCGCACTAAAGTGTCAATCCAGCTATGAAGGATTCTGATTAATCGCCAGACGGGCGTGAGCTATTCCGGAAAGCGCTATCGGCTCGTGAAGGATTGTGGTGCTATCCTCGCTTGATGCTGGCTAAGCTTTATCTCGCTCAAGATAGAGGGTGCAATGATGCACTACAAAAAATACACTTCCGTGATGATACGGTTTGTCACAAGAGGTCGCGCTGTCATGCATGTACATCCATGAAAATTTATGACAGTAATCAAGATAGTCATATTCGGCGTAGAGAAGTGTTCCATGATTACATTAAATTATCATCACGGAATCCACTTCCATGACGATAAATCGCCACGTAAGTAAGCCATCAAGGGTGACCGACACGCGGCATCCACCGTAACGGAACGCCGTTAAGCTATCGGCGGGTTTGGATCCGATAACCCTAATGCCTCGACCAATGGGGATTTTCCACGGTAAAATCATCATTGGTCGAGGAAACACGGTTTCGACTCATCGCTACAGATGTCATCCACTCATTGGATGTATACGCCTATGATACGCCGACACGCGGCAGGCCCAACAGAGGCCCATTCCCGTGAAAAGGCCGCCCGCTTTGTAAAAGGTGGCGGCCGCCCATGGAAAGCCTCGTTAACGGCCTGTTCGCATATAGCCCATTTACAGCCCGCTAACCCAAGGCCCGCTACGCCCTATCCAATTAGGCCCAAGAGCTTATGGGCCATCCAATATGATTCCACTGTTTTCACTTCCGCCCATGTATGGCCCATGACGCTTTCGCCCATATGAGGCCCTATGTAACTTTGGCCTATTAACGCCCGTGGTGAACTCGCCCGCAATGAACAGGTATCACTTTACACCCATTAACGCCAGGTGAAACTCGCCCGTAATGAACAAGATATCACTTTATACCCATTAAGGGCCCGTATTCTTGGGCCGCTTCAAAGAATGTTATCTTTCGCTTTCTCGAGCCCATTTATTCTGGGCTCATTTCAAAGATTCGCTTACTTACGGCCCACATCGCTATTTTCGCTAGGCCAAATTCAGCCCGTGGTTACATCGCCCGCTTTGGTCCGTTAATACGCTGGGCCATTTTCATAGCATCATAAAATACATTTTATTAACGATGGCCCGTGGTCATACTACCAGATAAGGCCCATTGATGATACAACCCGAGAAGCCCCATTGTTTCATTTAACGTAGAAGGCCCATTGTTTTTACGCCCGTAGAAGGCCCATTGTTTCACGCCCAGAAGGTCTATCGCTTCACGGCCCGTAGAAGGCCCACTATTTCTACACCCGTAGGAGGCCCAAAGGTCACTAAAGAATATTAGCCCATGGTTATTGTGGCCTAGTTTTAAAAAAAGAATCAGACCCACAAGCAAACAAATAAACAAGACAACAAGGAAATAAATAAGCAAGCAACTTATGCTAGGCTATCACGGCTGTTACATATTACATCCATCGGCATCAAAGTTCGCCACCAAAGGCAAATATAGGGAACAAAGCAAAGATATCATATGTTCTTTTCTGATTTCAACCTCGCTGACTTCAGATAGAGAACACTTCAGAATGGTCTTTACCATCCTCGTGATGTTGTAGTTCATCACAAAGCTCTTGTAGCTTGGGAGCGATCGAGGATTCTCACAATGACCGCCCATCGTGGAGGTTAATATTCACCGGGTCATACGGTTGTGCAACCTGCATATCTTCGTAATGTGCTCACCGACGTAACTGTTTTCTCCATTTTTCAACTATAGAACTTGTCGAGATGTCATATCTTCGACCCGGCGTGAGCTTGGAAAACAAGTTTCAGCTCCTAACATCTCATATGCTCCGTGGTGCTTAAAACGCTTTTGGAGCCCCTTCTTAAGTCAGAATGCCGATCGAACGAGGGAGTAATCATCAAGATCGCCAAGCATTCATAATGTCTTGTTCTTCTGACGGAGCGCCACTAGCGGTCCTTCTAGGACGATTGTTTCCCGCAGCTATGAGGATGATCTCGTCTTGACCCAGTCCGTATAGTTGTTGCCGCCATCTTCAGCTTGGTTTTCTAGAACGCTAGTTCAAGTTGACATGAGCGCTGGCCATTTGATCTACAAGACATATAATTCAAAAGTTTTAGACTAAGTTCATGATAATTAAGTTCATCTAATCAAATTATTAATGAACTCCCACTTAGATTAGACATCCTCTCGTCATCTAAGTGTTACACGATCCGAGTCATTCAGGCCGTCCGATCAACACGTGAGACGGACTAGTTTACGCCGGTGAACATTCTCATGTTGATCAGATTCCATACGACTCGCGGTTCGACCTTTCGGCTCCGTGTTCCGAGGCCATGTCTTCACATGCTTAGGCTCGCCAAGTTAACCCTAAGTGTTTCGCGTGTAAATCTTGCTTACACCCGCTGTATGTGAACGAAGAATCCATCACACCCGATTAACACGTGGTGCTTAGAAGTTTATTTAACTGTAGCAACGTGCACGCTTAGGGAGAACACTTCTTGAAATTGTTCTAAGGATCATCTTATTTACTACCGCCGTTCTAAGTAAACAAGATGTATAAACATAATAAACATCACATGCAATTATAAAGTAGTGACATGATATGGCCAATATCATATAGCTCCTTTGATCTTCATCGGGCTCCATGATCATCCTGTCACCGCATGACACCATGATCTCCATCATCATGATTCCATCATCGCGTTCTCCATGAAGTTGTCACGCCAACCACTACTTCTACTTCTATGGCTAACGCGCTTAGCAATAAAGTAAAGTAAATTACATGATGCTTCAATGACACGCAGGTCATACAAATAATAAAGACAACTCCTATTCTACGGGTTGTCATACTCATCGACATGCAAGTCGTGATTCCTTTACAAGAACATGATCTCATACATCACAATATATCATCATTCATCACAACTTGGCCATATCACGTCACATGACAATTGCTGCAAAAAACAAGTTAGACGCCTCTAATTGTTGTTGCATCTTTACGTGGCTGCAATTGGGTTCTAGCAAGAACGCTTACCTACTTAATAACCACAACGTGATCTTGTCAACTTCTATTTACCCTTCATAAGGACCCTGTTCATCGAATCCGCCTCCCACTAAAGTAGGAGAGACAGACACCCGCCAGCCACCTTATGCAACTAGTGCATGTTAGTCGGTGGAACGGCCCCACGAAGAGCACGTAAGGTTGGTCCGGCCGCTTATCCCACAATACCGCTGGAAGCAAGAAACAACTAGTAACGGCAAGTAAGTTGACAAGATCCACGCCCACAACAAAATTGTGTTCTACTATGCAAAGAGAACTACGATAGACCTAGCTCATGATGCCACTGCTAGAACGCTGCAGAAAATTAAAATTTTTCCTACGGTTTCACCAAGATCCATCTATGAGTTCTACTATGCAACGAGTAACTAGAGAGAGTTTGCATCTACATACCACTTGTAGATCGAATACGAAGCTGTTTGAGAGTGGTGATGATGAAGACGCTCCCAACGTGATTCCATCACCGATGACCAAAGTATTGAAAGGACAGCACCTCCGTTCAACACACGACGGGACGATGGCGCCTCCGCCTTGATCCAGCAAGAGTGAAGGAGAGGTTGAAGAAGACACCCAATGGCAGCACGACGGGTGTAGCTGGTACCTGTAGTTCTCCGCAGGCTTCGCCAAGCTTGTGGAGAAAGAGAGGTGTTGGGAGGGAGGGCTGCGCCTCAACTGTTGGCAGCCTCCCCCACCCTCTATTTATAGGAGGAGAGGGCAGGGGCGGCCATCTAGGGTAAACCCTAGATGGGGGCGGCGGCCCAAGGGAGGAGGGAGGGTGGCTTGCCCCAAGCTAGGGGCGCCCCTAGGGTTTACCTCCCCAAACCCTAGCCGATGGGCTTCAGGGAGGTGCGCCCAGCCCACCAGGGGCTGGCTCCCTCCCACTTAGCCCATGTGGCCCCCCGAGAGGTGGCCCTCCCTGGACCTCCCGAACCCTCCCGATAGCCCAGACTTTACTGCAGATACTACCAAACTTCCTGAGTCCGCTTAACCACTTTCCATATATAAATCTTTACCTCCGACCATTCCGAACTCGTGACGTCCGGGATCTCATCCGAGACCAACAACATTCGTAATCACATACTTGTCTTCCTATTAACCCTAGCGCCACCGACCTTATGTGTAGACCCCACGGTTCGGAGACATGCATATGACCGAGACTACCTCAAGTCAATAACCAACCGGATCCGATACCCATGTTGGCTCTACATGCTCCTCGATGTTGTCATCGGATGAACCACGGCGTCAAGGGTTCAAGTAACCCCGTATTCTATTCCCTTTGTCCG
This sequence comes from Aegilops longissima, assembly GCA_021605205.1. Taxonomy (NCBI): domain Eukaryota; kingdom Viridiplantae; phylum Streptophyta; class Magnoliopsida; order Poales; family Poaceae; genus Aegilops; species Aegilops longissima. Next base: position 444,347,689 of record CM038676.1, on the reverse strand, counting down.
ACGGTATGTTACTGCCCGAGACTCGATCGTCGGTATCCCAATACCTCGTTAGTCTCACACCGCAAGTCACTTTACTCGACTGCAATGCATGATCCGTGACTGCATATTTGATCACTTTGAGCTCATTATGATGATGCATTACCGAGGGCCTTAGTGATACCTCTCCGTAATACGGAGGACAAATCCCGCCTCGATCCGTGTCAACCTAATGGTCACTTTCGGAGATACCGTAGTGCACCTTTATAGTCACCCAGCTTACGCAGGACGCTTGATACACCCAAAGCACTCCTACGGTATCCGGGAATTGCAGGATCTCATGGTCTAAGGAAGAGATACTTGACATTGAAAAGCTCTAGCAAAACGAACTACACGATCTTTGTGCTATGCTTAGATTGTCTATCCATCACGCCATTCTCCTAATGACGTGATCCCGCTGTCAATGACATCCGATGTCCATAGTCGAAACTATGACTATCCGCTGACCAACGAGCTAGTCAACTAGAGGCTTACTAGGACGATTGTAGTCTATGTATTCACACGGTATTACGATTTCCTGATAATACGCTTATAGCATGAATAAAAGACAATCATCATGAACAAGGAAATATAATAATAATGCTTTTATTATTGCCTCTAGGGCATATTTCCAAAGAGCTAACATACTTTTCTACTTGGATCATATGCACTTATGATTGAACTCTAGCAAGCATCCGCAACTACTAAAGATCATTAAGGTAAAAGCCAACCATAGCATTAAAGTATCAAGTCCCTTTATCCCATAAACAAACAACCTACTTACTCGGTCTCAGGCTTCACTCACGCAACCCACCATAAGCAAATCATGAACATATTGCAAACCCTACAGCGGGATCCCTCATGCTTATGCCGACAAGGAGAGCACCATAGGACAGCACCAATAATAAAACATGCAACTCAAGCCAATCTTGATCATCAAACAGCCCGTGAGGACAAAACAGATCTACTCAAACATCATAGGATAGCCATACATCATTGGGAAATAATATATAGCGTTGAGCACCATGTTTAAGTAGAGATTACAGCGGTAAGAGAGAGGTTACACTGCTGCATAGAGGGGAAGAGTTGGTGATGATGGCGTGAAGTTGTTGGTGAAGATTGCAAGGATGATGATGGCCCCTGGTGGCACTCCGCCACTGAAGCAAGGGAGGAGCCCTCCTTCTTCTTCTTCCTTGACCTCCTCCCTAGATGGGAGAAGGCCGTCCTTGGTCCTATGGCGGGAGGGCGAGAGCCCTCCGAGATTAGATCAATCTCTTTGTTTCTTTCTGCTTATGTGTTCTCGCTTCTACTTTTCACCGCTTTTTATATCCGGAGATCCAGAACTCGATTGGACTGAAACCTTCACCGTGATTTTTACCAAAATTAGCTTTCTTGGCGTCAAGGAGGGCATCAATCACCCATGGGCCACGAAGGTGGGCGCCTGGGGTAGGGCGCCTTACCTCATGCCCACCTTGACTCCATTTCACGATGATTTTCTTCCGCACTTTCCAAATATTCCAAAAAATCTCCGCCCATTTTTATCCCGCTTGACTCCGCTTGATATGGATATTCTCTAAACCAAAACATGCAAATGTATGTGAACCGCACTAGGCAATCGGATCAATATGTTAGTCCCAAAAATAATATAAAAAGTTAAAAAGTATAGAAAGTTGAATAATATTGGCATGGAACAATCAAAATTACAGATACGACGGAGACGATCACCATCCCCAAGCTTAATTCCTGCTCGTCCCTCGAGTAGGTAAATGATAAAAAATAATTTTGATGTGGAATGCTACCTAGCATAATCTTGATCATGTATCTAATCATGGCATGAATATTAAGACACGAGTGATTCAAATCAATAGTCTATCATTTGACATTAAAACAATAATACTTCGTGCATACCAACCAAGCAATTATGTCTTATTGAAATAACATAGCCAAAGAAAGCTCATCCCTACAAAATCATATAGTCCTGCTATGCTCCATCTTCACCACACAAAATATTCACATCATGCACAACCTCGATGACAAGCCAAGCAATTGTTTCATACTTTTGACGCTTCTCAAACCTTTTTCAACTTTCACGCAATACATGAGCGTGAGCCATGGACATAGAACTATAGGTGGAATTGAATATGATGATGGGGTTATGGAGAAGACAAAAGGAGAAGATAGTCTCACATCAACTAGGTATTAACGGCTATGGATATGCCCACCAATAGATATCAATGTGAGGAGTAGGGATTGCCATGCAATGATGCACTAGAGCTATAAGTATATGAAAGCTCAAACTGAAACTAAGTGGGTGTGCATCCAACTTGCTTGCTCATGAAGACCTAGGGCATTTGAGGAAGCCCATCATTGGAATATAGCCAAGTTCTATAATGAAAAGTCCCACTAGTATATGAAAGTAATAACTCAAGAGACTCTCTATATGAAGAACATGGTGCTACTTTGAAGCACAAGTGTGGTAAAAGGATAGTAACATTGCCCCTTTCTTTTTTTTGTTTTCTTTGGGGGCTTTCATTTTTGGCCTTTCTCCTTCTTTTTTTTCGTCCGCAGTCTCATCCCGACTTTGGGGGAATCATAGTCTCCATCATCCTTTCCTCATCGGGGCAATGCTCTAATAATGATGATCATCACACTTTTATTTACTTACAACTCAATATTACAACTCGGTATCTAGAACAAAGATATGACTTATATGAATGCCTCCGCGTGTACCGGATGTGCAATGATCTAGCATAGCAATGACATCAAAAAACAGACAAGCCATGAAAACATCATGCTAGCTATCTTACGATCATGCAAAGCAATATGACAACAAATGCTCGTGTCATGTATATGATTATGATGGAAGTTGCATGGCAATATATCTTGAATGGCTATGGAAATGCCATAATAGGTAGGTATGGTGGCTGTTTTGAGGAAGATATAAGGAGGTTTATGTGATAGAGCGATCGATCACGGGTTTGATGCACCGCCAAGTTTGCACCAACTCGAGCTAGCAATGATGGAAGGGTGAGAGGCGATAATCCATGGACTCAACATTAGTCATAAAGAACTCACACAATTATTGCAAAAATCTATTAGTCATCGAAACAAAGTACTATGCACATGCCCTAGGGGATAGATTGGTAGGAAAAGACCATCGCCGCCCCCACCACCACTCATAAGGAAGACAATCAATAAACACCTCATGTCCGACTTCATATAACGGTTCACCATATATGCATGCTACGGACTTGCAAACCTCAACACAAGTATTTCTCAATTTCAAAATTACTCGACTAGCATGACTCTAATATCACCACCTTTATATCGCAAAACTATTGCAAGGAATCAAACATATCATATTCAGTGATCTACAAGTTTTATGTAGGGTTTTATGACTAACCATGTGAATGACCAGCCTCTCATCTCTAAATAGATATAAGTGAAGCGAGAGAGTTTAATTCTTTCTACAAAAGATATGCCCATGCTCTAACAAATATAAGTGAAGAAAAGAGCATTCTACAAATGGCGTTGTCTAAGTGAAGAGAAACAGCAATCCAAACTTCAAATGATATAAGTGAAGCACATGAAGCATTCTATAAAGCCATACTCAAAAGATATAAGTGAAGTGCAAAGAACATTCTATACATCAACCAAGGACTATCTCATACCAGCATGGTGCATAAAAAAGGAAAACTAAATGCAAAAGACGCCCAAGATTTGCACATATCACATGAACGAAACGAATACTTAAAACATACCGATATTTGTTGAAGATAGAGGATTCCGGCATCCCCAAGCTTAGACGCTTGAGTCTCCTTGAATATTTACTTGGGGTGCCTTGGGCATCCCCAAGCTTGAGCTCTTGCCTCTTCCTTCTCCTCACATCGAGACCTTCGATCATCGAACACTTCATCCACACAAACTCCAACAGAAAACTCGTAAGATCCGTTAGTATAATAAAGCAAATCACTACTCTAAGTACTGTTGAAAACAAATTCATATTTTGTTTTGCATTATGTCTACTGTAATATAACTTTTTCATGGCTTAATCCACTGATATAAATTGATAGTTTCATCAAAACAAGCAAACTATGCAGCAAAACAGAATCTGTCTAAAACAGAACATTCTGTAACAATCTGAACATTCACTATACTTCTGGTACTTGAACAATTCTGCCAAAATTAGAAAAATAAAACATTTGTACAGCAAGACAGTGCAAAAGAATCAGAACCATTTGACGTTCCAGTAAAAATTAAAATTCGTGCACTCTAGCCAAAGTTTCTGTCCTGCACCGCATAAACCAACAAGTATTGTAAACATCCTAAAGGCAAACCTTGGCACATTATTTTTATAATACAATGGAACTATACAAGGATAATTATTTTTATTGAAAAGTTTCAGTGATTAAGATTCACAAAGTTTCCATGAGCATGAACAAAGTTCAAGGCTAGCTCCCACCAACAAAGGCTCGCCTTTCTTACTTTAGCTTTTCTTTTGAAAAAGATTTAGGTTCTCTTTATTTTTGTTATTTTTAAACTATATGAAAGCACTCAACAGAAATAAATTACTCTCTAAAATTTCCGGTTGTCCCTGCAGCGCTTTAAAGCCATTAAGCTAGGCATATAGTGCTCAAGTAGTGAATCCACCCGATCCCAAGGTTTATCAAAGCCAATTTTAATTAGCAATGATTTGTAATTTAGTAGTGAGCACAAAGTAACATATATCATGTAATGGCGGTCTAACTCTCTTCCTATGCATCGGCATGTCATAAAAGAACAATTCATGCACACATAGTAAAGGCCAATGCATAGTATAAACAGTTTCTTGCAATTTTATCGTGTTGGAAACATAGAGAGGTGGAGATATAGTCTTCTCTCAAAATAATTGCAAGTAGGAGCAGAAAGCACATGCATATTATATCTATCAAAATCATCATGTGCAATGGTAAAAGGCAACCCATCAATATAATCCTTAATAAGGCAAACTTCCGATATAGTGTAGTTTGAGAATTCAAAAGATAATAGGACTATCATGGGTGCAATTGCAACAATTTCATGTTTAACATAAGGAACTATAGCAAGTTCATCTCCATAAGCATAATTCATATTGGCATCTTGGCCACAAGCATAGCAAGCATCATCAAAAGGGATATTTCAAGAGAATCAACGGATCATAACAATCATCATAGCAATCATCCTTCGTAAGCACTAAGGGAAATTAAACAATGTATGAGTTGGAGGGTTACTCTCATTAGAAGGTGGGCAGGTGTAGCTAATCCGCTTCTTCCTCATTTTGTTCTTCGCTCTCCTCCTCATCTTTTTCATCCAATGAGCTCACAGCTTCAGTAATTTCTTCTTCCATAGACTCCTGCAAAATATTAGTCTCTTCTGGACAGCGGAGTAGTCCTCAATATATGGTTCAACATAGGGATTAGAAGCATAATTATCATAGCAATATTTAAGTATGGCAAAAAATTTAGATTTGTGAAAAGAAGCATCATACGCTTCAATCAAAGAAGCAATTTCATAAGCACTTTAAAAGCAACAAATTCTTTAATTTGTTGAATATCATAGTAACTATAAACACCTTTAGCATAGGAAGATAAGATTCCATTATCAATAAGCTCACATTGGTAGGGAAGATGTTTTAGGGATTTCTAACAACATGTAACATCTTATAATTTCACATAAATTCCAAGCATAGCATTGCAAACGATGAATTTGACTCAATAGAATTTTGCCTTATTCAGATATTCAAGGTCGCATATAACAAGCATGCTCATTCGAAAGATTTGCCTCAACTAAGCTTAGTTGGGGTTTCCCGAGCATATAGGATCAAGATGATCCAATAAAAGCTTCAAGAGTGTGATAGATTTCGAGTGGTTCTTCAACCATTGGTTCAGTAGGTAAACTGTTTTTTGGTATTTTGTTTCCTACCCATAACTAAATATAGAAAACAACTACTTAACAAAAAAAATTACTTAGTGATAAAGCAAACAAGCACACACAGAATATTCACCCCACGCTTATGACATTTCGGCAACGGCGCCTTAAAAGGTCTTGATAACCCACAAGTATAGGGGACCGCAACAGTTTTGATAAGTAAGAGTGTCAAACCCAACGAGGAGCTAAAGGTAGAACAATATTCTCAAGTTCTATCGACCACCGATAGAACTCACGCACGCTAGACGCTCGCTTACCTAGAACATGTATGAAACTAGAAGTACTTTGAAGGTGTTTTTGGATAGGTTTGCAAGATAATAAAGAGAACATAAATAAAATCTAGGGGTTGTTTAGATAAATACACAACTAAATTAGTTTTAGTAAAGAGCTTGTTGTCACGAAAGTTATTTGTCCCTAGGCAATCGATAACTAGACCGGTAATCATTATTGCAATTTTATTTGAGGGAGAGGCATGAGCTAACATACTTTCTCTACTTGGATCATATGCACTTATGATTGAACTCTAGCAAGCATCCGCAACTACTAAAGATCATTAAGGTAAAACCCAACCATAGCATTAAAGTATCAAGTCCCTTTATCCCATACGCTAACAACCTACTTACTCGTATGTGCCTATCACCACGCCACCCACCATAAGCAAATCGTGAACATATTGCAAACCCTACAGCTGGATCCTCACGCTATGCCGTATAGAGCACCATAGGACATCACCAATAATAAAACATGCAACCAAGCCAATCTTGATCATCAAATAGGAGAAAAAACAGATCTACTCAAATCATAGGATAGCCATACATCATTGGGAAATAATATATAGCGCTGAGCACCATGTTTAAGTAGAGATTACAGCGGTAAGAGAGAGGTTACTGCTGCATAGAGGGGAAGAGTTGGTGATGATGGCGGTGAAGTTGTTGGTGAAGATTGCAGGATGATGATGGCCTTCGGGCACTCCCCACCATCGAAGCAAGGGGAGGAGCCCTCCTTCTTCTTCTTTTCCTCCTCCCTAGATGGGAGAAGGGTTTCCTCCCGTCCTGGCTCCCATGGCGTGAGGGTCGAGAGCTCTCGAGATTGATCAATCCTCCGCTGCTTCAAGGCTTGTTCGCGCCACCGCGCTTTTATATCCGAGATCCAGAATCTGACGATTGACTTCACCGTGATTTTTTACCAGAAATTAGCTTTCTTGCGTCAAGGAGGCATCAACCACTTACAAGTGGGCCACGAGGGTCAGGTGCGCTGGGTAGGGCGCTCTACCTGCCCACCTCGACTCGCTGCTGATGATCTTTCTTCCGACTTTCCAAATATTCCAAAAAATATCTGTCCGCTTATCCCGCTTGACTCCGCTTATATGGATATTCTGCAAACCAAAAATGCAATGATGTGAGCTGCACCGGGCAATGGATCAATAGTCCCAAAAATAATATAAAAGTTGCCAAAAGTATATGAAAGTTGAATAATATTGGCATGGAACAATAAAAATTATAGATACGACGGAGACGATCAATACTCTCCGAGGATGACTGTAATTTGAGTTCATGTATTCACCGTGTTAATGCTTTGTTCCAACCTCTATTAAAAGGAGCGCCTTTAATTACCCTTAGTTTCCATTAGATCCCGCCATCAGGCCACGGGTAGGACAAAAGATGGCATGCTAGTTCTTATTGCAAGCACATATGACTATATACGAATACATGCCTGATATGATTGATGAATTAGAGCAATTATGTAATGCTCTAGGTTGTGACTGTTATATGATGAATGCCATCCCAATATCCATCGCTACTCCATGCCTACGCTTTTCATAATATTATCTTGCTTGAATCACTATCACGCTATTATTCCAATTGCTACAAAACTGCTATCACATTACTGCTATCACAACTACCATATTACTATGCTACTAATATTTTATCGCAAGGAAGTAATGCTACTTCTTGAGCTAGCATTGGTTTTTAACTTGAAGAGGAAAGGGCGATGCAGCATAGTAGAGATAAGTATTTACCTCAGTTAAGAACCAAGGTATCAATCGAGTAGGAGAAATGCGCAAGTCCCCAATAGATGCACCTGCACAAATAATCAAACACTTGCACCCAACGCGATAAAGGGGTTGTCAATCCCTTCACGATCACTTGCAAAGGTGAGATCTGATAGAGATAGATAGAACTAAACAAAAGACAAAATATTTTTGGGTTTTTTGGTTTATAGATCTGAAAATAAAGATTGCAAAATAGTAGACCGGAAACTAATATGATGAAAAATAGACCCGTGGCCATAGGTTTCACTAGAGGCTTCTCTGCGAAAAATAATACTTGGTGAACAAATTATCGCGAGCAATTGATAGAAAAGTGTTATGATGATATCCAAGGCAATGATTATGCATATAGGCATCACGTCCGTGTCAAGTAGACCGACTCGCTCGCATATACTACTATTACTCCACACATCGATGTCGGTGTCAAACCGCGGATCTCGGTAGGGGTCCCGATCTGCGGCGCAAGGTTGATGGTAATAGGAAGCAGGGACATGATGTTTACCTGTGTTCAGCCTCTCGATGGAGGTAAAACCCTACTTCCTCGCTTGATTAATATTGATGATATGGGTAGTACAAGAGTAGATCTACCACGAGATCGTAGAGGCTAAACCTAAGAGCTAGCCTATGATGGTATGCTTGTAATTGTGATCGGCTCTATGACCAACCTCTCGTGTTTATATAGACACCGGAGAGGGCTAGGTTTACGGGAGTCGGTTACAAGGAAGGAAATATAATATCCGATCGCCAAGCTTGCCTTCCACGGCAAGGAAAGTCCCATCCGACACGGTCAAGTCTTGAGTCTTGTATCTTCACGCTCAATAGTCCGGATGTTGTACACAATTCATTCTGTCGATACCCCTAATCCAGACTCCTCAAGAGCTCCCTAAACCAGGCTTCAATGACTATGAGCCCGCACATACCTTGTCTTCGCATTGCAGGGCGGTTCCTCCTCCGAATACTCCAAGGTAATTTTGAACACTTAAACTGCGGTCCGGATCCACAAGATGATCTTCGATGCCATTGTAGAGTGAATGATGTTTCACAAATGCAATCACGACAACTTTTTAAGCAACGCGACGCGGTCATTACGGCCGGTCATTATTCAACCGCTTTCCCACAACCAGCTAAGCAAGATATGCGAGGTGGTTTCTACACATCTTGTCAAAGCGAGATCGTGTCCCCTTATCACGGGATTCTCATCAATACGGGCATGGGTATCCAACCGCGCCACTAATCGCGCGAAAGGGAGGCAAACGGCTCAACCAGCAAGTGGGAGGCGCAAAGCACTTATCGCCTCTATAAAGATAAGGCCTCTTTCTTTACCCACGCCTTCTCCTTCCGGGCCGCCATTCCCTATTTTCGAGCCCCTAACGCCCAAGCACTCTTCCTTTCCACCAAAGAGAGGCTTTCCAAAGATGTCCGGATCCGCAGGAGGCGGATGGATGGCCTCATCGTCCGAGAAGGATATCAAGAAGCTCCGGACGCCGGTATCCGCCCAATATCGGCCATCGCCTCCCCAAAGGGGACAGTCGTCCCACTCCCTAACCTCACGAGAGTCGGTTCCTTCCCATTTCGCTCAGGCTTGGGTTTCTGCACCCATTTGTTCGTGAATCATGTATTACTACGGATTGATTTTCATGATCATTCCCCAACTCCTTCCTCAATATCTCGACGCTCATCGCCGTGGTAGCAGGCTTTTCTTCACTTACCGTGGCTGAAGATTTTAATGAAGCCCAAGGTGGTGAGTGGCTAACACGCCGGTGTGGCGGCGCCATGGTGAGTAAGATGCCCAAGGCCGCTTGGTCAAGGGCGCTTAACGACCAAGAAGAGTGGCAGCAGCAAAGGGTTCTATATCGAACAACGCTGCAAAAGTGGGTGGCGGCTCCAGAGTTCAGATCCGAGCTCCACTGCCTCACGCCCCTGCCCGAGAAGGGCCGAACTGGTGTTCGTCCGATGAGTTGTTACCGCTTCCAGACGCGCCTTCGTGGTGTGGCCGATAGGGACGCTAAACTGCCGACATAGTCCAGTGATGCTAGCTCGCCCGGGTCCTCCTCGCCGAGCTTGTGCTCGTGGGAGTTCGATCCAGCCAAGCACCAAACCCTTTGGGAGCTATGATTCTCCCACGAGGATATCTGAAGGTGCTCTTTAAGTCCCAGAATCGTGGTCGGGCCCGCCGAGGACCGTGGGTATCAATCATCCCATTCTCCAAGCTTGGTTACGTACCACACTGTTGTTCATGCTTTAGCGGCATGTCATGAGGAGACATCTTAATCGTGTTTCATCGTGACTCGTGGATGGATAAAGAAGGAGCGGATTCACTGTCCTGCCCCACTGCGGAGGAACTGGCCGGATTCTTCCTCAACACGAGATGTTGGTCCTCGCGCCTTTACGAGGCGCCAAAGAAGGAGGCCTCAAGAAGGTCAAGAAGACCCGGAGTGGCCTCCGTCACCGCGAGGCTTCGATGAAAATTAAGACTCAAGCGATGCTCCTTCTGAAGACAAAGAGGAAGAAGCAGAGGGGGACGAGCCTACTTTGAAGGTGGGAAGAAGCATGTAGCTTCTCGGCTCCGGAGGCCAAATCGCCTAAGAGGAGAAAAGGTTCCTCCTGTGGCATCCACCACGGCCGAGGCAGTGGGGATCCCAGGCCCAGCCCCCGAGAAGTCAGTACACAAAAAATCCAACACGCATATGCGCCCCGAGATTATTTTTGGGTATAGTAGTCTTAATTGTTGCTATGTTTTGCACATTCCGCAAGGTCGCCACGGACAGTCCTCATCCGAGGATTCAACAGTTAGACGCTCGGGCGAGCGATACACCTTCAGAGGCCCCTTCTCCAAAGTCCCGCGTGACACTAAGGTGTCGCCTCAACGGGCTCGGATCGGGTATATCACTGAGCCGACACACGGGAGCGATGGCCCCGAGTGTGCCGTCACCGGGGCAATCTTTTGTCTGCCTCACCGACAAGGTCCATGAGACCTCTAAGGCTCCCTGTGATCGGGCGAGCAGCCACCTTCAATGGTGGAGGCCTGTTTACTCCACCGCAACCTCTGCTCAAACGGAGCGTTGCTGTTCATCGACACGCGCTAAAGAACGATCTATCATTGATGAACATCGGACCCTTTATGGGTGCGGTGGTTGAAAAGATTGGCCTCACGAGAGCGGGCTGAACGAATTCCGCTTTGGCCTTATAAAGGCCTTTGAGGTATGTTTCCGAGAAACCTTTAAGGAATCGCTATAATATGAGAAGCCTCGATACACTGTCCGGCGAAGGAGAGGGAGCGGCAGGGATCAAACCTCTTTTGTCGTGGGAACTTACGCATGACGTACCTCTTTGTTTGAACACAAAGCGCTGGAGAAGACGCAAGAGCTCATAATGTGGAAGTGTCCGAACTGAAGCGAGCTCCTGAACGGGCCGAGAAGAACTTGGCCGGTGAGGAAGCAATTAGAAGATAAACAAGGTATGTTAAACATTATCTTGCATTAGGCACGAATGTAATTGCTTATTGAAAAGTATTTGTGTTGTATGCTCTAGGAGCGAAAAGCGAATATGAGGCAATCGAAAAAGGTTGTGGATGATGCCAATGAGAAGGTTGCCGCCAAACAGCACTTCATGAAAAACACGAGGCCGGGGGTTGTCATACCGAAAGGAGCTCCATGAGGCTGTGAAGAAAAGCGTAGGGTTGGAGCAAGAGTCTAAATAGGAAAGAACTGAATCTCAAGGCTGCGAAGTCAGCTAAGATGCTCGCAAGAAGCTCCGAGGTGCTGTACCAGACATTCAGGAGGCCCGAAAGTTATGTGCTGGTAAGGCCTTCTCAGATTCTAGCCATTTGTTCATGATAATGGGGAGAATTCTATGAGTAAGTTGAAATTTGTATTTTTCCAGGGCTGCCAGGATCTTCCTCGCAGTATATCGGCGTCGGCCTAATTCTACCTGACCCAGGAAAAGAAGTATGGAGAGGATTTCTGGTCGCAATGGTTTGCACCGAACTATCCGTGCCCTTTTATCGACAACCGGCAGGCTGGTCGAATCGCACTAAAGTGTCAATCCAGCTATGAAGGATTCTGATTAATCGCCAGACGGGCGTGAGCTATTCCGGAAAGCGCTATCGGCTCGTGAAGGATTGTGGTGCTATCCTCGCTTGATGCTGGCTAAGCTTTATCTCGCTCAAGATAGAGGGTGCAATGATGCACTACAAAAAATACACTTCCGTGATGATACGGTTTGTCACAAGAGGTCGCGCTGTCATGCATGTACATCCATGAAAATTTATGACAGTAATCAAGATAGTCATATTCGGCGTAGAGAAGTGTTCCATGATTACATTAAATTATCATCACGGAATCCACTTCCATGACGATAAATCGCCACGTAAGTAAGCCATCAAGGGTGACCGACACGCGGCATCCACCGTAACGGAACGCCGTTAAGCTATCGGCGGGTTTGGATCCGATAACCCTAATGCCTCGACCAATGGGGATTTTCCACGGTAAAATCATCATTGGTCGAGGAAACACGGTTTCGACTCATCGCTACAGATGTCATCCACTCATTGGATGTATACGCCTATGATACGCCGACACGCGGCAGGCCCAACAGAGGCCCATTCCCGTGAAAAGGCCGCCCGCTTTGTAAAAGGTGGCGGCCGCCCATGGAAAGCCTCGTTAACGGCCTGTTCGCATATAGCCCATTTACAGCCCGCTAACCCAAGGCCCGCTACGCCCTATCCAATTAGGCCCAAGAGCTTATGGGCCATCCAATATGATTCCACTGTTTTCACTTCCGCCCATGTATGGCCCATGACGCTTTCGCCCATATGAGGCCCTATGTAACTTTGGCCTATTAACGCCCGTGGTGAACTCGCCCGCAATGAACAGGTATCACTCCGGCCAATGCTTGTCTAAGTGTTGGTCCAAACTAGAGCCCTTTGCAGCGCCACCTTGGGGAAACTTGAGGGCTGGTTTTAGTTGTACGGACTGCTCATCCGGTCGTGGCCTGAGACGAGATACACGCGGCTACTATCGGGGTGTCAAGACGCTCGGAGGTTTTGCTGGTCTTGTTTTATTGTTGTCGAATGTCTTGTAGCCGGATTCCGAGACTGATCGGTCTTCCGGGAGAAGGAATATCCTTCGTTGATCGCGAGAGCTTATCATGGGTTGTTGGGACACCCCGCAGGTATAAACTTTCGAGAGCCGTGCCGCATGTTATGTGGCGATGGGAATTTGTTAATATCCGTTGTAGTAAACTTGAAGCAAACTCTTCTAAAATACACCAACCGTGCTTAACCGTGAGTGTCTCTTTTCGGGTTGATCGAGAGGAGAACACGGTTTTGGGTTATGTCTCGACGTAGTAGGAGTTCATGATCACTTCTTGATCATTACTAGTTGACGACTGCCTTTGTTTCTCTTCTCGCCTCATTTGTGTATGTTAGCCACCATATATGCTTAGTCGCTGCTGCAACCTCACCACTTTACCCCTTCCTTTCCCTTTAAGCTTTGCTAGTCTTGATACCCATGGTAATGGGATTGCTGAGTCCTCGTGGCTCACAGATTACTACACCACCAGTTGCAGTGTACAGGTTGCGATGATCATGACGCGAGAGCGATGTTTGCTTGTTTGAGTTCTTCTTCTCCTTCTTCTTCGATCGGGGATAGGTTCCTGTGTCGGCAGCCTGGGCTAGCAGTGGTGGATGTCGCTTGAGTTTCTGTTTATGTTTCATCCGTAGTCGGATGTTGATCTTGTATATGATGTTGATGTATTCTTGTGGCATTTGTGCCTTATGTATGTATCCCCATCTATTATGTAATGTTGATGTAATGATATCCACCTTGCAAAAGCGCTTCAATATGCGGGTCTATCCTTGGTGGGACCGCTCGAGTTCCTTTTGGATAGGGTCGATATTGGGCGTGATAAGTTGGTATCGAGCCTCGACCCACCCTAGGAGCCCCTTGATTGATCGTGTAGTTTGGCCGTTGTTGAGTCTAGAAGAAAACTGTTTTCGAGTCTAGTTATATCGAGAGTAGGAATTTTTTACCTCAGCCCCTTCGTCGCCCGTGAGAAATCTTGACATAGGTGTTTTGAATTACTCCTCTTCCCTTCAAATTTTTCTTTAGGTTCACGCAGTTGGTTTTCCGATCGTTGGTTCTCATCTCTTTTCATCCGTGCATTTCTCGCCAAGTCGACTCGACCTCTTCATCTTTGCAAGTTCAATCCTCGCTTGTTTTTCTTTTCCCACCCGCCACCCTTTTCTTCTCGGAGTCGGAAACCGTAATCGAGTATCCATCCCACTCGCCAAGTCTTTGCTTCCTTTCCTCAATGATTTCAACCGTGTTTTTCTTCAAGATATTCATCGCTTCCTTCCAAGTTGCCTTTGTTTTTCCCGCCTCCCACCCTTCTTATTCCCGGAGTTCGAGTCTTTTTCACCATCAATTTCATTCGTGTGGTCTCTTCAGCCTTCCTCTTTCAACTGGTGAATTCTCGCCTCTGTGGACATTCTTCACCTCTTTTTCTTCCTCGTGGATTCAATTCCATTTCGGTAGTGATTATATTCTTTCCTCAGCTCAACATTTCCTTTGCTCGCTCGCCTCGCCAGCTTTATCATTCCGAGTTCGAAGACATCTCAAGATTCGCCTGTTCAATTAATTCGAGGTTGTCACCTCATTCAAATATTTCAATTGTTCCGTGCATCATCTATCTGCTCAACATCCCTTTCCAACGGTGTTTTCTTTTAGTGGGCCCTAACCCACGTGTCTTTTCCTGTGATCTTACCCGACTCTTCTATTTCCCGAGCTATTCTCAATTCTTTCCAAGTGTGACGAAGAATGGATCCCATCACCGATGCTTTTTCAAGATCGATTTCAAACCATTTCATTGTTGCCTCAACCTCTTCGCTTCTTCTCGAGTGCCTTAACAATTTTGGTGGAGTTTTCGTCGTCATTTGAAGACCAAGAAGAGTTCCTTCTAAATCTTGTCCGTTCTTCCAAGATTCATGATTCTAGCTTCTTATTATCCTCTCAATTATTTCAGTTTGTCGCTTATTCTTTTCATCCATCCGAGTATTTCAGAGTTGTTTTTGCCGCCTCGATCATCCAGAGGCCATCTTTTCGAATATTGCTTCGCTCCAAGTTTTCAGATTCATTCCCATTATTCTATATCCGTGCCCCTACGCTCGCCTCAATATTCTTCCGTTCTGCTGCTCAAGCATTCTTAATCAGTTCATGATCTCTTCGCTTCTTTTGCATCTAAATCCCTCTAGCTTATTTGTTCTTCTAATTCTTCCCGTGATTCATTCTTTTTCATCAGTCATTTTTGAATTCTAACGGTGGTTCGCTCAAGATCCTTTTCCTTGATTATCATTTTAATCCATTCATTCTTTCAATTCCACCGTGGTTCATGAAGACTTTCTCAAGTTTTGTGCTATGTTTCCTTAATCCTTCTTCAAGAAGAATAAGTAGTATGCAAATCCATTGTTTGTCATCAATTTAATTTGATGAAGGATAAGCATACAATAAATCTTATTCTTATTTCATCAAAGTGATTAATCTTTTCTTCGGAGTTTTTCTTGAGGAATAAATTCTACTTCCAAGTGTTTTCATCTTTTCTTTTCCGAGTTCAAATTTCCTCGCCATTTCGGTCGGATCCCCATCTAAATCATCGCAAGCTTTAATCTTATTCTTTCATCCTTTATTCTATCTCATCATCTTTTGTTACCGGAGTTCTTCATGGTGGTTCTTCATGATTTAATTCTTTCTTCAAGAGTTCATCAAGATTTTTTATGGAGTTCAAGTATCTTTTCTTCTCGCCTCAAAGTGCAATTAATTATCCGTATTCTTTTGAAGTGGAGTTTTGCATCTCTTCGTTCTTCTCAGCTATTCAATCTTTTCCGCTTGTGGTCGGTTATCACCTTATAATTTTGAGATGTTTTCCATAAGTCCACAACAATCTTATTCTTTCGTTGTTGATTTTCTCAACAACTTCAGTTCAAACCCTCCTTCTAAATTCTTTTCATTCCATTCTTCAATTCTTCCGGAGGCTTTGCGTTGTTTATCTCGTCAAGTGTCATCCCATCTTGTGAAGCTCGTGTTCTAGCCCTCCATGTTTCAGCCAGAGTGCTGCCTAAATCCTCGCAGTCTTATTCATTTCTTATCTCGTTCGAACCGGAGTTGTTTCTGAGTCTATCAGGTTTCCATGAGCTTTTGATTCTCGTCATTCTCGTCGTTCCTCTCTTTTCTCGAGTGCTCTCGATTCTTTGCTTCTTCTCTTGATTTCTTGTTTCACCTCATCCCTTTTTTCTTCCGTTCGTCCAAAGATCTCGGACGAGATCTCTTGTTAGTGGAGGAGTGTTGTAACGCCTCGGATTCGATGCGCTGTGTGTCCGCCAGTTATTCATTGCCTTTGCCATGTCATGTGCTTGCGTGTTGCACTTTTCCATGTCATCATCTGCATTTTATATCATGTCATCATGTGCATCGATTTGCATACGTGTTCGCCTCATGCATCCGAGCATTTTCCCGTTGTCCGCTTTTGCAATCCGCACTCCTATGTCTCCGGCCGCCTTTTACCTCTTTTCGTAAAGGGTGTTAAACTTTCTCGAATGGACCGAGGTTTGCAAGCTGCCTTGGTATAGCACCGTAGACCGCCTATCAAGTTTCGTGCCATTTGAGGTCGTTTATACTCCAACGGTTAACCGGTAACCGTAGAAAGCCTCCTTCTTTGCAGCCCAACACCCCTTCAAAGTGGCCCAAAACCCAGCAAACTCCCTCCATGCTCTCGGTCGCTCGATCACGATCACGTGGTCAAAACCGCCTCATTTGGACTCTCCTAGCTCCTCTACCTATAAATATGCCTCTCCCCAAATTGTGGATCATTTCCCTAACCCTAGCTTTTTTTCCTCCACACATGGACACGTTCGCCACCGCCGGACATGTCCAGCCGCCGCTTCCACTAATCGCTTTCCGCCACTGCGTATCACGCCGCCACGCTTCAACGCCACGCCTTCGCTTTCTCCATTGTCCGGGCCTGGCGCCTCACGCCATTGCCACTGGGCCATTTCAGCCGCCCATTGGCTTCGGCTGCCGGACCATCGCCAGGCCACGCAAGGCTGCCGCATGGCCATTGGGCCATTGCCGGCGCTCAGGCCGACCTCGAAGCCGCCATTGCCGCGCATCGCATCGCCGCCGGCGCATGGCGGCTTCGATCAAGGCTGTCGCTGCCTCAGCCGCGCGGCCTGCCCGGCCGCCGAGCGTGCCTCGCCTCCTCTTCGCTGCCGCCATCTGCCAGATCCGGCGAGATCCGCCCGGATCCGCCCGCCCCTCGCCATCTCCCTCCTCTCCGAAGTGTTTTCGGGCGAGAACCGCCTCCAAGTCCGTGCAGATCTGAGATCCATCAAGGTTGACCCCATTTCATTCCTAAGTCCCCGAAGTTTCTGATTATGTTGTTTCTTTGACATGCCATAACTCCATGATAGCTGCTCCGCTTCATGCATGTAATATGTCAAATTGTTCGCCTCGACGAGTACATCATTTCATCTCATTGCATCATTTACATTTGAGCTCATCTTGATGCCCAAATGCTGTTAGAAGAGGGCTATGTGATGTTAGTTTCGCATTCTTATCGTAACATGCACTTTTGTCATTTTTGCCATGATTGATGTGTGCACCCTATGAACTTGAGTCCTACATGTGTTTTGTAATATGCCATGCCATCTTTACAGGGTGTATGCCATGTATTTTTGTGATCTCTGTGGTGACTAGCACAAGCATGCAAACTAGGCTTCATGATGTTGCTGATTTCAGCCCCTGCTCACTGATATTTTTATGCCATGTAAACTTGATGCTACCGAGAGATCCATGCTTATTTTGAGATACTTCAGTAAGGATGTTTTGAACATATGGTTATTCTCTATCCATCCATGCCCTTGTTTGCAATTATGGAGTGCCATAGCTTGAGTCAATCGAGCTCTACTTTTGCTATAAAATGTTTCCGGCAGTGTTGTTTACATGTTATTCAATTTTGCCAAGGTTGTTGTAGTTGATCCGTATGCTATGATGTTGTTCTTGCCATGTATAGCTTCTATGCCATGTCTTCTTACTGTTGGTTGCCTTGCCATGCCATGTATTGCTCTGTGGTGAGTGGTTCAAGCTCACCAACATGCCTACTTATTATTGTTCCCGCCATGTTTGAATCTGTAATATAACTTGCCATGTTTACATGGGTGCCATCATATTTCTCGATCCTTTTGGCTCATGGTCAGTAAGGGACTTTTGTTCTATGCATTTAGTAGATTCATGCCATGCCTTTTTTTGCCATGATAAGTTCCTGTAACATGTTGTTTGATAGCTCTAAACATTGCAACCTCGATGTTATTTTCGCTAAAGTCTGAAACTGTTATTATTTGCAATCTTGCCATGTTTTTGAGCATGTTCTAGTGATTTCGGAGATAGCTCAGTGTTCATGTTTTGTCATGCTTTACCTGTACATCATGCCCATGCCTTTTGTTTTCATGTTGAGGTGCTGTAGCATGTTGTTTTGATGCTTGCAATATGCCTAGTTGCTGTTTTGGACAGATTGTTGTCATGTCTTGTATAGGGTGTATGTGTTGAACTGCTGTCTGCTTTTGAGTGTGCTCTATATGAAACTTGCTTGATTTTGCATGTAGTTTCATATTATCATGTTGCATCCTTGTTTTGAGGTGTTTGCTTGATGTTTGTATGCATTTTGCATCAATGCCATGTTTATCTTGTTTTGCTCATATCTTCTAGGCCGAGTTCAAAATAATGAACTTTATATGTAACTTGACTAGAATTTCGTGTAGATCATCGTGGTGCATCTTAACTTGCTGTTTAACAACTTGAACATAAGGTTTATTCAGATCTGGACCAATTTCGAAATTTGCATATGAGGACTTACCGAATTGTTCTATGTTGTTCCGGCCTCATTTAAACTTGCTTTGATGTGTTGCTCTTGTTTGCATCATCTCTTGCCATGAGTAGCTTCATGTAGCTTTGTCATGCATCATGCTTGTTGTGCATCATGTCTTGTTCATGTGTGGTGTGTTTACTATGTTGTGTGCTTCTTCTTGTTAGTTCCTGCTTGCTATGCATCGTGAGGATTCGCTCGCTCACGCTTGGTTCGGCTTCATCCGCTCATCTTCTTCATGGACTCGTTCTTCTTCCTAGCGGATTTCAGGCAAGATGACCGCTACCCTGGATCTCACTACTATCATTGCTATGCTAGTTGTTTCGTTCTATCGCTATGATGCGCTACCTATCACTTGTTCCTCAAGCCTCCCAAATTGCCATGTCGCCTCTAACCTTTTGCACCCTTCCTAGCAAACCGTTGTTTGGCTATGTTACCGCTTTGCTCAGCCCTCTTATAGCGTTGTTAGTTGCAGGTGAAGATGAAGTTTGTTCCTTGTTGAACATGGAGATGTTGTTCCTTGTTGGAACATGTTTACTTGTTGGGATATCACAATATATCTTATTTAATTAATGCATCTATATACTTGGTAAAGGGTGGAAGGCTCGGCCTTATGCCTTGTGTTTTGTTCCACTCTTGCCGCTCTAGTTTCCGCCATATCGGTATTATGTTCCCGGATTTTGCGCCCCTAACGCTGTCGGGTGATTTATGGGACCCCTTGACAGTTCGCTTTGAATAAGACTCTCCAAAGAAGGCCCAACATTGGTTTTACCATTTGCCTCACCACCACCTACATTTCCTTGGGAGTAATTAACCCAAGGGTCATCTTTATTCAGCCCCCCGGCCAATGCTTGTCTAAGTGTTGGTCCAAACTAGAGCCCTTTGCAGCGCCACCGGGAAACTTGAGGGCTGGTTTTAGTTGTACGGACTGCTCATCCGTCGTGGCTCGAGACGAGATATGTGCAGCTACTATCGGGTGTCGGCACACCGGAGGTTTTGCTGGTCTTGTTTTATTGCTGTCGAATGTCTTGTAGCCGGATTCCGAGACTGATCGGTCTTCCCGGGAGAAGGAATATCCTTCGTTGATCGCGAGAGCTTATCATGGGTTGTTGGGACACCCCGCAGGTATAAACTTTCGAGAGCCGTGCCTCATGTTATGTGGCGATGGGAATTTGTTAATATCCGTTGTAGTAAACTTGAAGCAAACTCTTCTAAAATACACCAACCGTAGCGCGAATCGTGAGTGTCTCTTTTCGGGTTGATCGAGAGGAGAACACGGTTCTTGGGTTATGTCCGACGAAGTAGGAGTTCAGGATCACTTCTTGATCATTACTAGTTGACGATCGCCTTTGTTTCTCTTCTCGCCTCATTTGTGTATGTTAGCCACCATATATGCTTAGTCGCTGCAACCTCACCACTTTACCCCTTCCTTTCCCTTTAAGCTTTGCTAGTCTTGATACCCATGGTAATGGGATTGCTGAGTCCTCGTGGCTCACAGATTACTACACCACCAGTTGCAGTGTACAGGTTATGATGATCATGACGCGAGAGCGATGTTTGCTTGTTTGGAGTTCTTCTTCCGCTTCTTCTTCGATCAGGGATAGGTTCCATGTCGGCAGCCTGGGCTAGGTGGTGGATGTCGCTTGAGTTTCGTTTATGTTTCATCCGTAGTCGGATGTTGATCTTGTATATGATGTTGATGTATTCTTGTGGCAATTGTGCCTTATGTATGTATCCCCATCTATTATGTAATGTTGATGTAATGATATCCACCTTGCAAAAGCGTTTCAATATGCGGGTCTATCCTTGGTGGGACCGTCGAGTTCCTTTTGGATAGGGTCGCATATTGGTCGTGACAATGATAGCCGGCCGCACCTCCACCAGCTCTTCATCGGCCTCCTGTCGCCAGGTACTCAGCTGGGCCAAGCTTAGCCCAGATACCGTGCTCGATGAACTCCAGCGCTCGCCTGGCGCCGGACCGAGCTGCAGAAGCCTTCCAGGCCTCGAAGCGGCCGACATCAACCTCTAGCCAGTCGGCAGTCCGACTGGGGGTGCGGGGAACCGCTTCGCCAGGCCAGAGGGCGGCCAGCACTTGCGCCCCAGCACGCTGAAGACGGCGGAGCATGCGGTGAGCTGGCTGCAGCCGGGCCTGAATCGCCAGAAGCTGCTCCTCAAGTGTCCGGCTGGCATCCGGCACGATCTCGACCCCTGCCTGCTGGCGTGCATCGTGGTGGGCCTCGATGGCTTGGGAGGCGGCGACGGAGTAGCCGGGGAAGTAATCTGCGCAAAGAAGAAAAAGTAGCACAAAGTCAGAAGACAAATTAGATGACGAAGGGCAAGCAAAGGGACGAAAAGGAAGGCGGCCTACCATCGATCAAATCCTCGACCCGTCCGTAGCCTTTGCTCAGAGCTTGCTTCACCTCAGCCCAGCCTGCCGCCCGGTCTCATATTCGCTTTAAGGGCGGCTCGCTGTCCTGCACCTTCTTAAGGGCCGCCTTTGTGGCTCTCCTCCTGTCGGCCAGCCTCTTGGCCAGCGGTCGCTGCCTTAGGCTAAGGCGTTGCACTCGGCTTCCTTGGCGCTGAAGGGCGGTCTGGACCCCGCTTAGCTGCTCCTCAAGTCGGCATTGGCCCTCGCAGATATGAAGAAGAAGAAAGAAGCAATAAGGAAGAAGTCGTCAGAAAGATCCGACACAACCGCCAGCAGCCGGCCCGAGTCTCGGGACTATAACCACCGGTGCAATCGACGCACCCCACATGAGATAAAAATAAAACACTTACTCCGGCTCTCACCAGTCGGCGGTCTTCGCTCATCTCCGGCCTGGAGTTGAAGGCAGCCGCTGGAGATTGTGATATTCCTGCAAATAGGACGGAGGTGCGAATAAGAACAAGACCATCATCGGTTTGTTAAAGTTCCAAGCCGCCGCTTCAAGAGCTGCTCGAACTCGGGATTACACTCCATTGGGTGCACCGACGCTTTCACGGAAGAAATCAAGAAACAATCAACGAGAAGCAGGAGCACTTACCCAATGACCGTCTGCTGCTGTGAGGAACTCTTGGTGTAACACTTCAGCGCAGCGCTCGGGCTCAAGCCGCTCCGGACCTCTCAAGGCCGCCACGCTTAGCTCGGCCGCCCTCCGCTGGTGTCCACTCAGACGAGCCGGCGCTGCTGCTCTGTGTCCTGGCTAACGAACTGGCGCCATGCTTTCGTGGGTTCGGCGCTGAAGTCGCCTCCCTGGCGCCGACGAGACGGCGATCAACCACAAGATCCGCCTCGCCGCTGGCTCGCTTCCACCGGCTGCTCGGGCGGCACGGCAGGCCGACCGCCTTGGCCCGTTCTAGTCGGTGCCGACTGTGGCGCCTCCCCCTCCAGGATGATCACATCGTCCTCCCTCCTCTCCATCATCGGCCGGTCGCGATCGTCTTCCTCCGACTGGGGCACTGGGATGTCAGGCCACGGCGCAAGGGGATGACAAGCTGCGGAGGCTGGTTGCGCAGAGCCTCCGCCTCCCTTCATGGGTCGCGTCTCCGCCGAGCCTTGGCCGCCAGATCAGCTCGCGCCTCGCCGACTTCTGCCGCTTTCCCGAGCCGCCTCCTCCTCCGCCTCTCGGCCCCCCGTGTTATGCTCCGCCTCCTCCAGAGATGGCGCGGGATCCACGCGTGGGAGCTTATAGAACCTCCCGCCGCCCGACTATGGGCGGCAGGCCCCGCCGAGAGAGAGCGCGCCTGCTCAACAAGTCAAGAAGAGGGGGCTTAGAAGAATATCAACCAAAGAGAAGAAAGAAAGGTGGGAAAATCGACATCACGCCAAACTACCAAGGCTGCTTCACCACCTTGCGGAAGCGGGCCGCCGCGTCCGCCTCGCCCCGCTTGGTCGCTGCCAGGAACCTTTGGCTTCTTCGCCGACCATCAAGAGAGTCGGCGGTTTCGGCGTTTCTACGCCCGCCGAGCAACCGGGCGAGCAAATGGACCCGCGCTCTAACGATCGGGCGCCGCCGACGACACGGAATGACTTCGCTCGTCATCATCCGCCAGTCCTCAAACCGCTCTCCGAGCTCGGGTCGCTTCGCTTAACCGCTTTCCTCCCACGACGGTGTCGCCCATGGCGCCGCCCCAAACCGGATCGCCAACATCGCCCCTACGCGGTCGGGCAGGAATCGGCGCTCAAAGATCAGGGCCCCGCCGCCGGTCAAGAAGGGGCTCAGTTAAAACAAGCCGCCAGTCAAGAGTCGGTCATTGTGAACCCGGCAACAAGGGAAGAAGAGAAAAGAAACTTACCATAGGCGGAGGATCAGCTCGAGAGTACGGCCCTTGCCGCATCGCCATTCCTCGTGAGCTTGCGTTGGAGATGTAGTTCACCATGTAAGATACCTCATCATGAGGCATCTCCTTGGTGCTCAGCCGGCTCGGGTCAAAGCGGTTGCTCATCTGACAGATCATATGCGGCCGGCCTTGGAGCGGGAGTACCCGGCGCTCCACGAAGGCGGCCACCAAGTCGGCCCCGACCAGGCCTTCCGACTGGACCATCACCCGGAGCCGGGCGACGGCGGCGGCACCAGCCGGGGATAGCGTCCTGGCTTGGTAGCCCCATGAAGGCTGCCTCCCAGCCGGCAGGCCGACTATGTAAGCCGGCAGGTTGACCAAGTCGCCTTGCGGGGCGACGTTCTTCACGTAGAAGTATGATTGCTGCCAGAGCTTCACCGACTGGATCAGCGGGATAGGCGGAAACGGGTTGTTGTCGGCTGACCTCCGCATGGCGATGAAGGCACCACATGGCGCGGGCACACTCGCGGTGACGGTGCCGAGCTTGCATTGAAAGAACTCCCCCCGGAGCTCAAGAGTGGGGGGGACGCCAAGAAAACCTTCGCACAGAGTGACTAAGGCCGACAACAGCATCACAGTGTTGGGGTGAGGTGATGCGGCTGGAGATGATAAAACCTGTGAAAGCGCTGAAGAACCCGGCGGCCGGCAGCCGAGGTCGCATGCAGCAAGCGCGAAGGAAGACTACCCGCCATCCTCCTCCGCACCGGCGAGACCTCCGCCCGCGCGAGGCGGGTTCAGCACAGAACCCGCACCCGGCAGCCAGCCGTGTCTTATGGAGCTGGGCCGATGTGGTCCTCGTGGACGTTGGAGCCATCCCAAGAACTGGACAGCGCCATGGGAATGAGGAAGAAACGAGAGAGGTGTGATGGCGAAGGACGCGTGACCCTGCTGTGACAGAGCCACGGAGAGTAGAAGGTTGGCGGAAAGACAGCGCGGCGGCGAGGCGCTGCGGCGGCGGAGAAGAGGAGGAAGAAGAAGGAAGGGTGGAGCGAGGGCGAGGGTGCGAGCATCTGCCGCTCCCCCTCCTCACCCTACTTATAGCCTCGCGCGGCGAAGCCGAGGAGGCGAGGCGTGGGGGAACGTGGGATTAACTGTGCCCACTCCTCCCACGTCCCGCGATTAGGGCTGCAAACGAGTCGAGCTCGAGCGAGTTGGAGTTGGCTCAGCTCAACTCATATGAAAATTCGAGCGAGCTCAAACTAAGTGAAGCTCATGATCGAGCTGTAGAACATGACTCGTGCTCAACTTGTAACGATCTCGAGTCGATCTCGAGCTAGTTTCGAGCTAAATGAGATGGTAAAAATTATAAATCTACGGATGAAAAACCAAAAAAATAAGGTGAATATGCTGGGAACCTTTGCCAAAAATATATGATATTTACCACATAGTCGACCACGTGCCATAATTAGGCCTAAATCTTCTCTGCACTTAATTAAGTTTCCATGTTCGTTTGCTAAATAAAATGGAGAAAATTATGGACAACATATTTGGTAATAAATTATCTTATTTTCATTTAATATATGGCAAGATCATTTAACATAATGATATTTTATCGAGCTATCGATCTAAAATCGAGCGAGCCAACATTGGCTCAAGGTCGGCTCGTTTCTCGATCGAGCTACATAAAGTGTTCAAACTCAGCTTGTTTCTTTTCGAGTCGATCTCGAGTCGAGTCAAAAAATGAGTCGATCTCGAGCGGCTCACGAGCCTCGAGCTTTTCTTGCAGCCCTACCCGCGATTATAGCGCCCTAAAGGCATGCGGAAAGTGACGCTAGAAGGTGAGCAGTCCGATCGGGCCGCAGAAGATCTACACTTGGGCCGAGGCCTAGGAGTGGCGGGCCCCGGCCTGCGGCGACGTCCCATCGCTACAAGGGTGGCAGGCCCTCATCACGACGGCTGCCATGTGGATACATGAGTGACAGGTGGTCAACGCGCGACTCAACGCGCATACCACCTGGTCCCCACCTCCAGGCCGCCAAGCTTCATAAAGACGGCGCGCCCGATCAAAGCCGGCTCCTAGCTATCGACTCTTTAGGATAGGAAGCTGGTCGAGCTTCGTCCTCTCTTCACCTCCAAGCCCAACCAACTTCGGGACTCATTGCCGAGTAAATGACCACGGTAGCCTAGCTGGCTCCCCTGCTCTTCGTAAAAATTACAGGCCGATCGAGCCTTCAAGCATCCAAGGCATGGGGCCGCTTCCTTGGCCGGCTACCTCCCAAGCCGGCTACTAAGAGGCGGTCTGACCCTAAACCGGCGGGAGGAAAGCCGCCGAGGGCTGACTCTAGAAGCCGGCCACGAGAAGGCCGACTCCAAGAAGCCGCCACGAGGGCCGACCAGAACCCGCCCCTAGCAGCAACCAAGATCGCACCTCAAACTCGCACCCACATAATGGCGATGAGACGGGCGTATACAAGAAAGCCCGCCACCGCGAATCCCGGAGCATGCGTGGTCACAGCAGGTTGTACGGGCGGCCATCACCCGTCCGGCGCGCATTGCGTTATGTTGACCATGACGCCACCCACGACGGGCTGTCGAACGCCCACAGCGGCGGGCCCTTCGGAGAGAGACGCCTCAAGGCGGCCCGACTTCTAGCCGCATGAGGCAAGGCCGACTCCCCACGGCCGGCTAGTCCGGGCGGCGATCATCAGAGCCATGCTTACTTCGTCAAGCCCTCATCATCGTGGAGGAGGCACAAGAACCCGTCACGACAAGGCCCCCGAGCGGTGGGACTAGCTTGTCGACTGAAGCCAAGAGTCGGCGGGACCCACCAATGGCGGGTCTCAAAGAGCCGACGGAGAAGCCGCTAACATAGACATTGACGGCTAGGGCCCGCGCCGAGCCGGATTACCATTGTACCCCTGGGGAGTAGGCCTATATAAACCCCCCAGGGCACCCATGCAAAGGGTTGATCTCTTAGAGTTTTAGACACCACATAGAGGGAAGGGGAGAGCTAGCTGTGCCCTTCTTCTTCCTCTCACCGAAACAGCTCAAGGAGCCTCTTGTAGCTACTTATTCACCTAGTGATCATGCGGAGACCCCGCAGAGCAGCAGTAGGGGTGTTATCTCCACGGAGAGCCCCGAAGCGGGGTAAGATTCGCCGGCGTGCATGTCTTCGCCTCATCCCGCTTCTGTGCACCGCGACGCCTTATTGGCTCCCACAATGATAAGCCACCCGCTGGCATATGTCGCACCTACCACCCGACAAACCCCGAGCTTCGTCCGACGGCAGGTCCAAGCCGTGCTCGTCGTGACTGTCCGGTGCTCCTGGCATAGGCCTGAATCCATCGAAGATCCGGTCTCCGCGGATGTCCGCCGAGCGGTTCAGGTTTCCGACCTTGATCTGGTGGCTAAGGGCGTGGCTATCGATCTGCTCCAGATGGTCAAGCGAATTGGCCCGCAGGGCGAAGCCGCCGGACACAAAGATCTGTCCGTGAGAAAAGTCTCGCTCGACAGCATCGCCGATGATGATTGAAGGAGCCATCGAGCCCGACAAATGACGAGCACAGAGGAACTCTCAATGAAAGCACCAATGTCGGTGTCAAAATCGGCGGATCTCGGTAGGGGGTCCCGATCCAAGGCCAAGGTTGATGGTAACAGAAGCAAGGGACACAGATGTTTACCTGTGTTCAGCCCTCTCGATGGAGGTAAAACCCTACTTCCCGCTTGATTAATATTGATGATATGGGTAGTACAAGAGTAGATCTACCACGAGATCGTAGAGGCTAAACCCCAAGAGCTAGCCTATGATGGTATGATTGTAATTGTGATCGGCCTTCTAGGACCAACCTCTCCGGTTTATATAGACACCGAGAGGGCTAGGGTTTACGTGGAGTCGCCATAAGGAAGGAAATATAATATCCGGATCGCCAAGCTTGCCTTCCACGCCAAGGAAAGTCCCATCCGAACACGGGCCGAAGTCTTGAGTCTTGTATCTTCACGCTTCAATAGTCCGGACGTTGTACACAGTCCGGCTGTCCGGATACCCCCTAATCCAGGACTCCCTCATCGACCACTATCTAGCATGCATCTAGAGTATTAAGTTCATAAGGAACGGAGTAACACCTTAAGTAAGATGACATGATGTAGAGGAATAAACTCAAGCAATATGATTAAAACTCCATCTTTTTATCCTTGATGGCAATAATTCAATACGTGTCTCGCTGCCCCTACTTCGTCAGTGGGTGAAATCATGCAAGATTGAACCCAAAGCTAAGCACCTCTCCCATTGCAAGAAAAACCAATCTAGTTGGCCAAACCAAACGGATAATTCAAATAAAAATACAAAGATATCAAATCATGCATATAATAATTCAGAGAAGATTCAAAAAATATTCATAGATAAGCTGATCATAAATCCACAATTCATCGGATCTCGACAAACACACCGCAAAAGAAGATTACATCAGATAGATCTCCAAGAACATCGAGGAGAACATGGTATTGAGAATCAAATAGAGAGAAGAAGCCATCTAGCTACTAGCTATGGACCCGTTGGTCTGTGGTAAACTACTCACGCTTTGTCAGAAGGGCAATAGAGTTGATGTAGATGCCCTCCGCGATTGAGTCCCCCTCTGGCAGGATGCCGGAAAAGGCCCCAAGATGGGATATTATGGGAACAGAAGGTTGTGGTGGTGGAGAAGTGTTTTCGTGGATGCCTCTGAGGGTTCTGGAATATATGTGAATATATAGAAGGAAGATCTAGGACATGGGGTCACCGAGGGGCCCACAAGGTAGGAGCGCACCCCTAGGCGCGCCTCCACACTTGCCGCCCTCGTGGCTCTTCCGACTTGCACTCCAAGTTCCATGGGTGTCTTTCGTCCAAGAAAATCATCGTGAAGTTTTATTCCATTTGGACTCCTTTTAGTATTCCTTTTCGTGGAGCTCAAAAGGAAAAAATGTAAACCGCACCGGGCTCTAGGTTAATAAGTTAGTCCCAAAAATAATATAAAATGACATATTAATGCATATAAAACATCCAAAACAGATAATATAATAGCATGGAACAATAAAATTATAGATACGTTGGAGACGATCAAGTAACTCTCGTGTGGTTGAATTGAAAACTCAACTGCTAAGGCTTATAAATATTAGTTGGCTCCCTTGTGTCGAATCAATAAATTTGGGTGAAATACTACCTCAAGACTGTTGTAATCCCTATACTTGTGGGTCATTAGAGGGCTAGTGATGAGGCGGATGCGGATAACGCTATGGCGGCAAATGACAAAATGTGGGGGATGGGATGCGATATGCTGTGGGAGGGGGAGGAGGGTGGGTGGGTACCAGTGGTGTCGTTAATCCACCATTAATGGTCGTCGATGACGTGACTTCCCGTGTGTGAAAAAGCGCGCACTCATTGTATGGGAAAACACTCGGTCGTACAGGTGGACTCTAACAGTGCCACACGACAGGGGGGTCCCATGCACCAATATCGTGGCAAGTAATGTTTAACTGCTTTGACCCAACGATAAGCCCATGTTTAAGCTTTTGTGAGGCCGAGCTGAGTAGACAGGGGAAAGAGAGGAATTTAGATGTGTTGGACAAAACCGAGCACAACTAAGGAAGCAGGGGCATGAAAATATAAATCCCTTCTTACTTAATTAAGAATCTTGCGATTTTTTCAAGACTGTATTATTTTATCTTTAGAAAATTAATTAATTTGTATGCACATTACATTCTATAGTAAAACTAGACATGTGTGGCAATGTGCACTACTTTGAGGAGACATTTCATAGAAATTTTATTTTCATGTCATCAGTTCCTATCAATATTATTTAAAATTGGATGGGCACGACAACACGCGCCTTCGATGATCTAGTAAATAGTAAAATTGAGCTAACTATGGATGCTTAGAGTGATTTGGCATCCATGTCTGTCTGATCTAACCACTAACGTTCTAGGCTTTTCAAGCGTCTCACCGGCCTATGGAGGCACGACTTTTATGTTTCGAGCATATAAAAAAGGACATATTATTCTGTTATTCATTGGGTTCAAGACTCTTACAAAAAAATCTATAATTAATCTCTTATACTTGTGGGTTTTCAAAGCATCTGCCCCAGCTTGCAAGAAGGACACCAGTCTCGACGCCACAATAAAAATGAGTGGTCTATGTCAAAATCACTATTCCATTACGCACTATTGACAAATGACCCGAGATCGGAAACAACATCCCCAAAGGAAGGATACCTTCACTAACTCAAACAGAAGGGCATCTCTTGGTTAAGGTATGTTTTTCTAGAATGACATGTAACTTTGTTCAAACATGACGAACATTACATGCACATTGCTTCAGATCATAGACCCCAAAAACTATGAAATAACTCCTGACTAAGAACTACAATGAAATCTCCCATTAACATTATGTATGTGATGCCAATCTTCACAACACAAAATACAAGCAATGCTTAGGGTAAAGAAACTGCAACTGAATCAAAGCAACGAAGCTTCCACTCATACAACTTAGCTATCCTCATAGGTGCGAGAAATCCTCTTGAGTAGCTCATGCCAAAGGATAGGAAGCCATGAGCGTTGAATGTATTATCACTAAATAAGGGTTCAAAAGTCATAGCGGATCATACCAACAAATGCAACAAATGCACGAACACAGACTCATTAGATCCATATGAACAAATATGTGAGGCCATAAACCAGAAATCCACAAGGCCGAACACACCAAACATGTAGAGACATTGACGCCTAGCCCGTGTCGCCGCCCAATACACCGCCACCGCAGAAAAGAACCAGTACTTTATATTCTTGATGACAAGACAACCTCCGCCAGACATTGCCGATAGAGGCCATAGAAACCATGCTAAGTTGACTTCTAATGTGCCTAAAAGAACCAATGTCCCTCTCACCTCGAAATGTGATGACGGAGTTGAGGGGAACCTGCAAAGTTTCTGGCACATGCCCTCTCGAACATAGCTTCTTTGCACCACAACAATAAAATAGAAAAGTTGTCTCTTCTTTTTACCGATAGGATAAGTCATATATCTTTTTATGTCCCCACCAAGTCAAAGTCACCCCATTGTCTAGTACTAGCAAACATGTGTGTGCGTTTCAACAGAAGAAGAAAAAAGCACATGTCTCTAACATGATAAGCATTCTCAAGCCCCTTCACAGATGCACGCCTTCTTTTTATCATGACGAACAATGACTGACCTATATCAGAAACAATGAACAAACATGATGAACAATGGATTGCTTGAGGGTATGGGTTTTCAAGATGCCAATTTGAAACATGAGATGTGGTCCTGAGTCAACTTAGTTCATTTTATTAGTCCATTCTAAAATTTAAAAGTCAAATTAGAAGAAATATCATTATTAATAAATTTGGACTTGGTGTCATGAGCCAAATTTAGAAGTAAAACGGAAAGAAATAATATTATGAACAAATTTAAAGTAACAATAACATCAAGAAGATTAATCTGAAGTAATGGTGGCAGCAAGCAAAACTTGCTTGTTTGTTTTAGTTGAGATAAAGATTGGTATCTTGTCGAGACCTCCCATTTACAATCACCACCTGATACGCAACTCGCGCGAACTCCAAAACTCTAGCTCCCTCACCCCGACTCCAACATTGCTCCTTTCCGGTCCACGCCATTTGTAACCGGCCATCAACTGCTTCACATTGGTGGACCCGTTAATTAGTCAGAGGCATGGCTGCTGTGCCTAATGTCGCACGAGCAGATGGATGCATGACCCATATTTAATCTGTTCTCTGTTTCATTAGCGAGCCACCCAACTGTTACATGACAAGTTAAATCTGTACTCCTCTATTTGCTTACTGATTTTTGAGGCGCTTATTGATCTTTAAATTGCATACGTGTATAAATTGATGGGACATAGTGTAAGGGAGCGATGTGGCATATTTTATAAAGAAACAAACCTTTCCTCTCTATATCGTTCTTTTTTCCTATCAGAGGAAGAGGCGATCTCGCCAGGGCCATAAGGGAATTCCTCCGCTGCAGTCTTCCAGCGGCTCCCCTCTGCCGACGACCTCGGTCGTCGGTGGTGAGGGGGGTTATCCGGATCCACGCATGTGGATAGTTTTAGGCCAACATAACTTAGTTTTTTAGGTTGCTCATTGTCTTGGCTTCAGCGTTGGCAATGGTGATTCTGATCCTACTCCAATGAGGCGATTGGTACTATGGTTGGGATGGATTTGGAATCCAGTCCATTCAAGTAAGGATGGTGTGGCGGCGGTGGCATCCTCATGGTGGACCTGTGTCCCCGGGCTCCGACATTTGCTACAGTGTGCCGCACGGAGCTTGGAGGTAGGGTCATGGGAGTAAGTCTGACAGTAAGAATAGGGGGTACGTACGAGGAGGCAAGATCCTAGCTACGATGAGGTTGTGCACGCAAGATGTACGAGTTCAGGCCCTTCCCAGTGGAAGTAACAACCCTACGTCTCGGTGCCCGGAGGCTTGGTCGACTGGATTATGCGTGAGAGTTACACGGGGTGCGAACCCTTATGCCAGATGAGGGGGTGGCTTTTATAGAGTGCGCCAGGACCCCAGCCATCCCATGTTACACAGGGTTGAATATACATTAAGACAGGGCGTTACTAGTAACGCCATCTGTAAAGAGCTATAAATGATCTTCAATGCTACGGAGTGAATGCCTGACCGTTGCCATCCTGAGCGACTTTAGACCTTCTGCCCTCCGAGTGACTCTTCTTATGGTCGAGTGACTCCATCTTGGTCGAATGGATTTGGGGTA
Organism: Aegilops longissima; assembly: GCA_021605205.1. Taxonomy (NCBI): domain Eukaryota; kingdom Viridiplantae; phylum Streptophyta; class Magnoliopsida; order Poales; family Poaceae; genus Aegilops; species Aegilops longissima. The sequence goes on along the minus strand of CM038676.1, from coordinate 444,315,726 downwards.
TCCGAGTGGGATAGTTGGTCGAGTGGATTGCACTCCAATGTGATATCTGAGTCGGTATATCTTGTTGTACTTTGAATGTCTATGCCCCTAGGGCAATGTCCTTGGGTAGGGCGTCTAGGTCAGGCCTATGACCCTACCCTAGGTACATGTCATCGTCATTAGCTCCCAAATGGATTGAGGTTCGAGTGAAGAAGCGCTGAAGTTGATCCCGACTTGATTCTATGCTTCGGAAGCATTTCACTAGAGTCTGGCTATCCTATAGAAGCTTCAACCTTATTTCAGTCGCCTTAATCGATTCAGTGGTCGTCAAGTGAACCATGTTGACAAACTTTGAGTGTTGTTTATGGCATGAGATCTTCGGCGCGATTGGTTGCTCTGCCATTCTCGAATCTCACGGGATTCAAAATTTCGGGGAAGTGCGCGGGACGAGGCGTGCCGCAGTAATCAAAGATGATAGACAGGGGTGCCTTGATTCTCACACCACCTTTTTCACCATGTATCGGGCGAGCGACTGTTGCGGGATATGATTAGATTACTCAGGCCCACACGTCAGCCACTCGGAAGTGACCTCATAAATAGCGTCGAGGCCGATGCGTTTGCACACTGTGCCTCATTCTCTCTCTCTTCCTCCTCTGCTTCTCTACCGTGTCCTCCTCCACCCTCGTCGCCGCAGCCCTGCCCGTGCGCCGTCCACCGCAATGGGGAAGGACAAGACGATGGCTTTGGAGCGCGCATGAAGGCGACGACGACATCGAAGGGCAAGAAGACGTCTCGGGGGACGTCCTCACCGTCCGGTCTGCCGCCGGTCTGGATCCAGGGAGACTGGATCCACTCCACCGTCGAGCGGGATGACCTGGAGAAGCTCATGGAGGACGTCATGATTGCCGACAAGTCTTGGAGATTGCCGAAAGGGGAAACTGAGCCCTAGCCGCGCGAGGGTGAGTGTGTCCTCCTCACTACCCATGTCGACTGTGGTCTCTCTCTTCCTCCGCACCCATTCTTTAGGGTTTTTTTAACGTCTTCGGTTCCCAAATCCACCATTTTCCTCCGAACACCATCACGTATCTTGCCTCTTTCATTTTGATGTGTGAAAATTTCTTGGGTTGCCAACCACACTGGGGTCTGTTTAAGCATATATTCACCTGTCGATCTCAGTCGGTGAAGAAAGCTCATCCGACTGATGAAAAGACACATGTGATCCATATGTGTGGGGGTTTAGGGATTCAGACCAGAGGTAGTAGTACTTTTCCTTCCATTATCCTTCCCGAGTCAGTTCGGGGATGGCAGTCGACCTGGTTCTACTGCAAGGATGTTCCGACTCCTGGTCAGTCGACCGGTCTCCCTCCTTTCACTATGGAACGACTCTGCCAACCTTCTTCAATGACCGTGGCTCCCGAAGAGAAAGGCGAGGTGAATCTCTTAGTCGACCAGGTCATCAACTTGGTCTGGGAGAGGGTGACTGGCATGGATCTATTGGAGGTGTTCCTCAGTCGATGTATCCAGCCTATCAAAGCCCGAGACCACCCGATGTGGATGTACTCAGGCCCTGGAGACACCGCTCGGGTCCACCCAGAGGAGGTCGCCGAGGAGATGGTGGCTCAGTGGCAGCGAAGCATCACCAGAAACAAGGACAACCCCAGGGGGTCTAGGAGAGTTCAGCCATTCGACACCGACCACGAGCCGGAAGAGTTTATGCTCAACACACCAATTGCTTTCTTCTTTTAATCTGTAATCGCTCTTAAATCTGACCGGCCCTTGCTGATTTGTAGATTTACACCAAGATGTATTCGATGCCAAATGGGGAACAGCTCCAGGAAGGAGAGGAGAGCACAGAAGAGAGCGGTGACTGGCAATCCCCAGACGAAAATGATGACGACATCGACAACTCTAGGCGGCAAGGAGAAATCGCTCGCCGCCCGCCGTAACGCCGATCTAAATGACCCACGACCCTGCAGGTGGGTGCGGCAAGGCAGCTCCTCCAAGCACACAGGTGCAAAAGCGCACTCGGACTTCGTCGCCAGAACCGACCGAGAAGGCTGCCAAGCAGCTCAAGATCGCCCCTTCGAAGCCTCGGAAGGCCTTGCCCAAGATCAAGGTGGATGTTCCTATTGCCTTTGCGTAAGTGTCTGTTTCTTCCTTTTGTCTTCTATATTGTTGTCGACTCATCCATTTGCTTGACCGAGTGAGTTCTTGGAACTTTCAGTGCGGCTACTTCTGGGACGTCCATGAATATTAACAAGGAGCAAGATGACAAGGAGACAGCAGATGCATCCACTTCTCGAGCAGGTACAACTCCACTCCTCGCCTTCTCTTTGTCCATTGTTCTATTGGTCGACTAAACTTTTATGATCGAGTGTCTTGTAGCGCCACCGAATGTTATTGAGCTTCCAGACGATGACAACCATGAAGACGTGCCTTAGGAGAACACGGGAAGAAAAAGCAGGACTTCGGGCAGGAGGGTGCCTACCAGCAAGGTGCCTCAGTCAACTTCAACGCTAGAAACAGTCGTCCAGCAATCTAGAGATCCAGTTTGGGCTTCTGTTTCTTTTGCCGATCCTGTGTCGACTGACCGTCCTTCGGCGTTGACTGCTCAAGTCCCTGCTCCGTCTGTGCAACTCCAAGCTTCAGATCCCCTTGCTGCCTCATCTGTTCCACCAACTCCGCTCTTTGTTACCCATCATGTCCCAGAGGACCAAGTAAGCGCTGCTAAGGAAGCTATACGCCAAGCAGGCTTTATGATGGAGCAAATGAAGGTGGTGTACGAGTCCAGCAAGGCTACCTACGATGCCAGCTCTGCCCTTCAAACCAACGTCCAGGTGAATTGATTTCTGATTGGTCTTTTAGCTTGATCTTTGCTCTGTTAGGATATGGTACTTGAAAACTGCTGCTTTATTATTCGTAAGATTTCCGTAGATGGGCATTTTGGAACCTTTAATGTGCATCTATCATGAGTTTGTGCCTTGCATCTACTCACTCGCTGGGTGTGTTAACTTTTGTTGTGTCGGGTGTACTCTCGAACCAGTGGGGCACGCAGAGTGCACCAACTGAGTGTAGTTCCCGAGACCACCGTTGAATGTTTGATTCGGCGGGATTCTTTGCAAAATGTTTACATGTAGTACTTCCACTCGGTCTAGATAGGTCGTGCCAAGTGGGAATCAGACCAGTGGGGGCATGCCAAGTGCACCGACTGGGTGTAGTCCCCGAGACCACGGTCGACTGCACGCAGTCGGTGGTGGTCGGAGAACAAACACTTTTTTTGCTCCTTCCACTCGTACTGGGCAGACCATGTCGAGTGGGAAATCGAACCAGTGGGGGCACGCCAAGTGCACCCACTGGGTGTAGTCCCCGAGACTACTGTTGAATGTTTGATTCGACGGTAGTCTTAGAATTTTTCATCTTATCACTCAGAAATGACTGACTCTTGTTTCTGTTGACTGACTTGTCTTGTTTGTTGACTGTAGAAATCTTGTGAGCTCGGGGCCCAGTTCACTGAATTGGAGAGGAAACAAATTCAGCTCAACCTTGATCTAGAACTGGCCAAGCAGAATTTGCAGAAGGCTAAGGATGAAGCAACTGCCATGGGAGGTAACAACTTGTCGACTGTTCGTCTTGTCATGTTTTCTTTTCGATCTTTAAACCGAATGACTCCACTCGAACAAATGTGCATAGTGAAAATGGTCAACTCCAAGCTCGTCTAAAGAATGTTATTTCCTTAGACAAAATGAAGCAGGCTCTGGAGCAGAAGGACCATGACCTTGTAGCAGCTCAGAAGACGGCGCGGGAGAAAACTGATCTTGCCGACAAGAAGTTGGCTTCAGTCGGCAAGTTAGAAGAAGAAAATGCCAAGCTCAAGACTGCTGTTGGTGAAGCAAACAAGGAAGTCGTGCAGATGAAGAAGGACAAGGTGGCCTTGACTGATAAAGTCACAAATCTCACTCGGAGGAGGGATGAATTGGAGACTTATCTGGGAGGCCTTGCCAAGAAGATGTTCCTCATGCTCTAAGGTACTTTCCCTTATCTGACTACTTTGCAACTACCGATTCATTGTATGACTATTGACTCATTATTTTTCTGTGCATGCAGAATTCTGTCAAAACTTCGAGGAAGAGACTGGGCGGATCGAGACAAATCTGGACCCCATCAACTCCCCCATCAAGGACGAAGCCACAATGAATGTGTTAGATCGAATCTCGCCGCCAAAGGTTATAGACTACTTTGCTCGACTGAAAGTAGTGATGTCTCGGATTGACACGGAGCTCTGGCCAGGTGTGACGTTCCAGAATGACCTCGAATCTCTAATGACTTGACTCAATGAAATCCCTGGTCAAGTGCAGGCGTGGAAGAAGTCATCCGCTCGCTGCGGCACTGATGTGGCCCTGTCTCTGGTCCGCGTTCACTACAAGGAAGTCAAAGAAGAAAAGCTAGCGGCTATCAAGGTTGCCAACACCAAGAAGCTTTAGTTCCAGTCCTTCATTGCGACCTTCATCGACGCTGCCACTCGTATTGCAAATGGAATCGGCCTGGACGAGTTCGTCGAGCCGGCTAGCCCTCCTCCTGCCGAGTGATAAACTTGATGCCTTGACTTTATTTGCCTCGGAATGCTGAGTGATTTTTTAAACGTTAAAATTTTTTGGGCCTGACGTCCGAGTACTTCTGTTCGCGGTTCTGAACCTTCATGGATTTATCCGAACTTGGTTTTTCTTTTGAATATGGTTGCTTTGTCTTCACCACTTTCAAATTTCTTGACTTCAAGTGAAACTTGGATCTTTACTCTGAATAGACATTGTACTTGTGGCTCAGCCCCGAGTGCAACCATACATTGTACTTGTGGTGCAGCTCCGAGTGCAACCATACGTTGTACTTGTGGCGCAGCGCCGAGTGCAACCATACGTTGTACTTGTGGCGCAACTCCGAGTGCAACCATACGTTGTATTTGTGGCGCAGCCCCGAGTGCAACCATACATTGTACTTGTGGCGCAGCTCTGAGCATGCAGCCATGCCGCTGAGTGGGAGGGTTGCTCTCCACTCAATGTAGTTTTTGTAACTTAGGCGAGTACGGGGTCGCTGCTAAGCCCCCCGAGTGGGAGGATTGCTCTCCACTCGGAGTAGTTTTGTAACTTAGGTGAATCGGGATAGCAGCTAAGCCCCCGAGTGGGAGGGTTGCTCTCCACTCGGAGTAGTTTTGTAACTTAGGAGAATCGGGATTGCAGCTAAGCCCTCGAGTGGGAGGGTTGCTCTCCACTCAGAGTGTTTTTGTAACTTAGGCGAGTACGGGGTCGCAGCTAAGCCCCCGAGTGGGAGGGTTGCTCTCCACTCGGAGTAGTTTTGTCACTTAGGCGAATCGGGACCGCAGCTAAGCCCGGACTCCATATCTGAATATCAACTCTCTGATGAAACTGATGGCAGTGCTCGAGTCAAGATTCTTGATAGGCTTGGCTTCCAACCACTTGGTGAATTTGTCGACTGCCACGAGCAAATGAGTAAAACCACTTATGCCGGTCTTGAAAAGTCCAACCATGTCCAAACCCCAGACTGCGAATGGCCAGACGAGTGGAATAGTCTTCAAGGCATATGCAGGCTTGTGAGACATGTTTGAGTAAAACTGGCATCCTTTGCACTTGTCGACTATATCTTTAGCCATCTCATTTGCGCGCGGCCAGTAGAATTCTGCTTGGTATGCTTTGGCTATGATGGTCCGAGAGGACGCATGGTGGCCACAGGTCCCCGAGTGGATCTCATTTAGGATCAGTCGACCTTCTTCTAGAGAGATGCAGCGCTGAGCAACTCCGGTAACACTTTCTCTGTAAAGCTGCCCACTTATTACGGTGAAGGATTTGGATCGTCGGGCGATCTGGCGGGCCTCATCTTCATCCTCTGGGAGTTCCTGCTTGAGCAGGTATGCAATATATGGCACCATCCAATCGGAGATGATCACCAAAACCTCCATGATCAGGTCGACCACAGCTGGTACTTCAACCTCAGTCGGATTGGTTGAGCTTATCGGTTGTGGGGGATCCTCTGTAAAAGGGTCTTCTTGAACCGACGGGGTGTGGAGATGCTCCAAGAACACATTATTGGGGATAGGTTTCCGAGTGGAACCTAACTTTGCTAGATCATCGGCAGCTTGATTCTTGATTCGGGGTATGTGGTGGAGCTCTAACCCCTCAAACTTCTTCTCCAACTTTCTTACTGCGTTGCAACAAACAGTCGTAGCTGGGATCCTGATATCCCACTCCTTCATCACTTGATTGACCACTAAATCTGAGTCGCCGTAAACCACTAGGTGTCGGACGCCGAGTGAGATGGCCATACGCAACCCATACAGAAGTGCCTCATATTCAGCTTCATTGTTGGAAGAATCAAAGTGAATCTGGAGAACATAATTGAGTTTGTCGCCTCTTGGGGATACCAGGACCACTCCAGCACCAGAGCCATTCAACATTTTGGACCCATCAAAGAACATAGTCCAATGCTCCGAGTGAATCTGAGTCGGCTGCTGCTGTTCAATCCACTCGGCGAGGAAATCAGCTATTGCTTGAGACTTGATTGCTTTCTTTGCCTCGAACTTGATATCCAAAGGAAGGAGTTGAATCGCCCACTTTGCCACTCGACCAGTTGCGTCCCTATTGTTCAGAATTTCTAATAAAGGAGCGTCGCTGATGACTGAGACCGAGTGATCTGCAAAGTAGTGTGCAACTTTCTTCGCGGTCAAGTAAATTCCATAAAGAAGCTTCTGATAATGCGGATATCTTTGCTTGGACGGAGTCAAGACTTTAGAACTATAGTACACTGGGCGTTGAACTTTGTAGGCTTTGCCTTCTTCTTCCCGCTCGACTGTGAGCACTGTGCTGACAACCTGTCCAGTGGCTGCAATGTATAGCAGTAGAGGCTCTTTGCTGATTGGAGCAGCAAGCACCAGCTGGGTGGAAAGCAGGGCTTTGAGCTCTACAAATGCTGCTTCGGCTACACGAGTGAAGGAAATATGCCCTAGAGGCAATAATAAAGTTATTATTTATTTCCTTATTTCATGATAAATGTTTATTATTCATGCTAGAATTGTATTAACCGGAAACTTGATACATGTGTGAATACATAGACAAACATAGTGTCACTAGTATGCCTCTACTTGACTAGCTCGTTAATCAAAGATGGTTGAGTTTCCTAGCCATAGACATGAGTTTTCATTTGATTAACGGGATCACATCATTAGGAGAATGATGTGATTGACTTGACCCATTCCGTTAGCTTAGCACTTGATCGTTTAGTATGTTGCTATTGCTTTCTTCATGACTTATACATGTTCCTATGACTATGAGATTATGCAACCCCCGTTTACCGGAGGAACACTTTGTGTGCTACCAAACGTCTCATTAGAAGAAACCTAAGATGTTGTTTCTTAAAGTTTGGGGTTGCGATGCTTATGTGAAAAAGTTTCATCCTGATAAGCTCAAACCCAAATCGGAAAAGTGTGTCTTCATAGGATACCCAAAATTTACTGTTGGGTACACCTTCTATCACAGATCCGAAGGCAAGATATTCGTTGCTAAGAATGGATCCTTTCTAGAGAAGGAGTTTCTCTCGGAAGAAGTGAGTGGGAGGAAAGTAGAACTTGATGAGGTAACTGTACCTGCTCCCTTATTGGAAAGTAGTTCATCACAGAAATCTATTCCTGTGACTCCTACACAAATTAGTGAGGAAGCTAATGATGATGATCATGTAACTTCAGAGCAAGTTACTACCAAACCTCATAGGTCAACCAGAGTGAGATCCGCACCAGAGTGGTACGGTAATCCTGTTCTGGAGGTCATGTTACTTGACCATGACGAATCTACGAACTATGAGGAAGCGATGATGAGCCCAGATTCTGCAAAATGGCTTGAGGCCATGAAATCTGAGATGGGATCCATGTATGAGAACAAAGTATGGACTTTGATTGACTTGCCCAAATGATCGGTGAGCCATTGAGATTAAATGGATCTTCCAGAGGAAGACGGACGCTGATAGTAGTGTTACTATCTACAAAGGTAGAATTGTCGCAAAAGGTTTTCGACAAGTTCAAGGTGTTGACTACGATGAGAGTTTCTCACTCGTATCTATGCTTAAGTCTGTCCGAATCATGTTAGCAATTGCCGCATTTTATGAAATCTGGCAAATGGATAAACAAAACTGCATTTCTTAATGGATTTATTAAAGAAGAGTTGTATATGATGCAACCAGAAGGTTTTGTCGATCCTAAAGGTGTTAACAAAATGTGCAAGCTCCAGCGATCCATCTATGGACTGGTGCAAGCATCTTGGAGTTGGAATATACGCTTTGATGAGTTGATCAAAGCATATAGTTTTATACAGACTTGCGGTGAAGCATGTATTTACAAGAAAGTGAGTGGGATCACTACAACATTTCTGATAAGTATATGTGAATGACATATTGTTGATCAGAAATAATGTAGAATTATTCTGCAAAGCATAAAGGAGTGTTTGAAAGGAGTTTTTTCAAAGAAAGACCTCGGTGAAGCTGCTTACATATTGAGCATCAAGATCTTTAGAGATAGATCAAAACGCTTGATAAGTTTTTTCAATGAGTACATACCTTGACAAGATTTTGAAGTAGTTCAAAATGGAACAGTCAAAGAAAGAGTTCTTGCCTGTGTTACAAGGTGTGAAATTGAGTAAGACTCAAAGCCCGACCACGGCGTAATACGTAAAGAGAATGAAAGTCATTCCCTATGCCTCAGCCATAGGTTCTATAAAGTATGCCATGTTGTGTACCAGATCTATTGTATACCCTACACTGTGTTTTTTTGCAAGGGAGTACAATAGTGATCTAGGAGTAGATCACTGGACAGCGGTCAAAACTATCCTTAGTGGAATAAGGATATGTTTCTCGATTATGGAGGTGACAAAAGGTTCATCGTAAAGGGTGCGTCGATGCAAGTTTTGACACTGATCCAGATGATTCTAAGTCTCAATCTGGATACATATTGAAAGTGGGAGCAATTAGCTAGAGTAGCTCCGTGCAGAGTATTGTAGACATAGAATATTTGCAAAATACATACGGCTCTGAATGTGGCAGACACGTTGACTAAACTTCTCTCACAAGCAAAACATGATCACACCTTGGTACTCTTTGGGTGTTAATCACATAGCGATGTGAACTAGATTATTGACTCTAGTAAACCCTTTGGGTGTTGGTCACATGACGATGTGAACTACGGGTGTTAATCACATGGTGATGTGAACTATGGGTGTTAATCACATGGTGATGTGAACTATTGGTGTTAAATCACATGGCGATGTGAACTAGATTATTGACTCTAGTGCAAGTGGGAGACTGAAGGAAATATACCCTAGAGGCAATAATAAAGTTATTATTTATTTCCTTATTTCATGATAAATGTTTATTATTCATGCTAGAATTGTATTAACCGGAAACTTGATACATGTGTGAATACATAGACAAACATAGTGTCACTAGTATGCCTCTACTTGACTAGCTCGTTAATCAAAGATGATTGAGTTTCCTAGCCATAGACATGAGTTGTCATTTGATTAATGGGATCACGTCATTAGGAGAATGATGTGATTGACTTGACCCATTCCGTTAGCTTAGCACTTGATCGTTTAGTATGTTGCTATTGCTTTCTTCATGACTTATACATGTTCCTATGACTATGAGATTATGCAACTCCCATTTAACGGAGGAACACTTTGTGTGCTACCAAACGTCACAACGTAACTGGGTGATTACAAAGGTGCTCTACAGGTGTCTCCAAAGGTACTTGTTGGGTTGGCGTATTTCGAGATTAGGATTTGTCACTCCGATTGTCGGAGAGGTATCTCTGGGCCCACTCAGTAATGCACATCACTATTGTTGGAAATATGCCCTAGAGGCAATAATAAAAGCATTATTATTATATTTCCTTGTTCATGATAATTGTCTTTTATTCATGCTATAACTGTATTATCCGGAAATCGTAATACACGTGTGAATACATAGACTACAATACGTCCCTAGTAAGCCTCTAGTTGACTAGCTCGTTGGTCAACAGATAGTCATGGTTTTCGACTATGGACATCGATGTCATTGATAACGGATCACGCCATTAGGAGAATGACGTGATGGACAAGACCCAATCCTAAGCATAGCACAAAGATCGTAGTTCGTTTTGCTAGAGCTTTTCCAATGTCAAGTATCTCTTCCTTAGACCATGAGATCGTGCAATTCCGGATACCGTAGGAGTGCTTTGGGTGTATCAAACGTCACAACGAATCGGGTGACTATAAAGGTGCACTACGGTATCTCCGAAAGTGACCATTGGGTTGACACGGATCGAGCGGGATTTGTCACTCCAGACACGGAGAGGTATCACTAGGGCCCACTCGGTAATGCATCATCATAATGAGCTCAAAGTGATCAAGTGTCCGGTCACGGATCATGCATTGCGGTACGAGTAAAGTGACTTGCCGGTGACGAGACTAACGAGGTATTGGGATACCGACGATCGAGTCTCGCAAGTAACATACCGTCGACAAAGGGAATAGAATACGGGTTACTTGAACCCTTGACATCGTGGTTCATCCGATGACAACATCGAGGAGCATGTGGGAGCCAACATGGGTATCCAGATCCGCTGTTGGTTATTGACTTGAGGTAGTCTCGGTCATGTTCAAGATGTCTCCGAACCCGTAGGGTCTACACACTTAAGGTTCGGTGGACGCTTAGGGTTAATAGGAAGACAAGTATGTGATTACCGAATGTTGTTCGAGTCCTGATGAGATCCCGGACGTCACGAGGAGTTCCGGAATGGTCCGGAGGTAAAGATTTATATATGGAAAGTGGTTAAACGGACTGGAAGTTTCGTGGTATACCGGTAAAGTCAGGGGCCACCGGAGGGTTCCGGAGGTCCACCGGAGGGGCCACCTCTCCGGGGGCCACATGGGCTAAGTGAGAGGGAGCCAGCCCTGGTGGCTGGGCGCGCCCCACCTAGGCCCATGCGGCTAGGGTTTGGGAGGAGGAACCCTAAAGGGCGCCCTCAGCTTGGGGGCAAGCCACCTCCTCTCCTCTCCTTGGGCCGCCCCCCCTAGGGTTTTCCCTAGAGGGCCGGCCCCTTGACCCTCTCCTCCTATAAATAGAGGGGTGGGGGAGGCTGCCAACACAGTTGTAGGCGCAGCCCTCCCTCCCAACACCTCTCTTTCTCCACGCAAGCTTGGCGAAGCCCCTGGGAGAACTATCAGACCACCTGCACCACGCCGTCGTGCTGCCATTGGGATTGTCTTCTTCAACCTCTCCTTCACTCTTGCTGGATCAAGACGGAGGAGACGCCATCGCCTCGCACGTGTGTTGAACACGGAGGTGCTATCCTTTCAAGACTTTGGTCATCGGTGATCGGAATCACGTTGGGAACGCTTTCATCATCACCACTCTCAAGAACGCTTCCACTCGATCTACAAGTGGTATGTAGATGCAAACTCTCTCGTTACTCGCTGCTTAGTAGAACTCATAGATGGATCTTGGTGAAACCGTAGGAAAAATTTTAATTTTCTCGCAACGCTCCCAACAAAGGGCATCATGAGCTAGGTCTATGCGTAGTTCTCTTTGCACGAGTAGAACACAATTTTGTTGTGGGCGTGGATCTTGTCAACTTACTTGCCGTTACTAGTTGTTTCTTGCTTCCGCGGTATTGTGGGATGAAGCGCCCGGACCAACCTTACACGCTCTACGTGAGACCGGTTCCACCGACTAACATGCACTAGTTGCATAAGGTGGCTGGCGGGTGTCTGCTCTCCTACTTTAGTGGGAGCGGATTCGATGAACAGGGTCCTTATGAAGGGTAAATAGAAGTTGACAAGATCACGTTGTGGTTATTCGAGGTAAGAAAACGTTCTTGCTAGAACCCAATTGCAGCCACGCCAAAGATGCAACAACAATTAGAGGACGCCCTAACTTGTTTTTGCAGCAATTGTCATGTGGCGGATATGGCCAAGTTGTGATGAATGATGATATATTGTGATGTATGAGATCATGTTCTTGTAATAGGAATCACGACTTGCATGTCGATGAGTATGACAACGGCAGGAGCCATAGGAGTTGTCTTTATTTTTGTATGACCTGCGTGTCATTGAAGAACGCCATGTAATTTACTTTACTTTATTGCTAAACGCGTTAGCCATAGAAGTAGAAGTAGTCGTTGGCGTGACAACTTCATGGAGGCACGATGATGGAGATCATGGTGTCATGCCGGTGACAGGATGATCATGGAGCCCCGAAGATGAAGATCAAAGGAGCTATATGATATTGGCCATATCATGTCACTACTTTATAATTGCATGTGATGTTTATTATGATTATGCATCTTGTTTACTTAGAACGACGGTAGTAAATAAGATGATCCCTTAGAACAATTTCAAGAAGTGTTCTCCCTAAGCGTGCACCGCTGCTACAGTTCGTCGCTTCTAAGCACCACGTGTTAATCGGGTGTGATGGATTCTTACGTTCACATACAACGGGTGTAAGCAAGATTTACACACGCAGAAACACTTAGGGTTAACTTGACGAGCCTAAGCATGTGAAGACATGGCCTCGGAACACGGAGACCGAAAGGTCGAACACGAGTCGTATGGAAGATACGATCAACATGAGAATGTTCACCGACGCAGACTAGTCCGTCTCACGTGTTGATCGGACACGGCCTAGTTGACTCGGATCGTAACACTTAGATGACTAGAGGGATGTCTAATCTAAGTGGGAGTTCATTAATAATTTGATTAGATGAACTTAATTATCATGAACTTAGTCTAAAACTTTTGAATTATATGTCTTGTAGATCAAATGGCCAACGCCATGTCAACTTGAACTTCAACGCGCTCCTAGAGAAAACCAAGTTGAAAGATGACGGCAAGAACTATACGGATCGGGTCCGAACCCGAGGATCATCCTCATAGCTGCCAGAAACAATACGTCCTAGAAGGACCGCTAGGTGAAGCTCCCGTCCTGCAGAACCAAGACATTATGAATGCTTGGCAGTCTCGTCTCGATGATTACTCCCTCGCTCAAGGCGGCATGCTTTACGACTTAGAACCGGGCTCCAAAAGCGTTTTGAGCATCACGGAGCATATGAGATGTTCAAGAGCTGAAACTTGTTTTCCAAGCTCACGCCTCGGTCGAGAGATATGACATCTCTGACAAGTTCTATAGTTGTAAAATGGAGGAAAACAGTTCTATCAGTGAGCATATTCTGAAGATGTCTGGGTTGCACAACCGTATGACCCAGCTGAATATTAACCTCCCTGATGAGGCGGTCATTGATGAATCCTCGATCGCCCCACCAAGCTACAAGAGCTTTGTGATGAATTACAACATGCAGGGATGGTAAAGACCATTCTGAAGTGTTCTCTATCTCAAGTCACCGAGGTTGAAATCAAGAAAGAACATCAAGTGTTGATGGTCAATAAGACCACTAAGTTTAAGAAGGGCAAGGGCAAGAAGAACTTCAAGAAGGACGGCAAGGAGATTGCCGCGCCCGTAAGCAAGTTGCCGGAAGAAGTCAAAGAATGGACCCAAGCGTGAGACCTGAGTGCTTTTATTGCAAGGGAAGGGTCACCGAAGCGGAACTGCCCCAAATACTTAGCGGATAAGAAGGCCGGCAACACCAAAGGTATATTTGATATACATGTAATTGATGTGTACCTTACCAAGAATCGTAGTAACTCCCGGTATTTGATACCGGTGCCGTTGTTCATATTTGTAACTCACAGCAGAGCTGCGGAATAAGCGGAGACCTGGCGAAGGACGAGGTGACGGCGCGCGTCGGGAATGGTTCCAGAGTCGATGTGATCGCCGCCGGCACGCTACCTCTTCATTTACCCACGGATTAGTTATGAACCTTAATAATTTTATTTGGTGCCAAGTTTGAGCATGAATATTGTATCCGGATCTCGCTTAATGCGAGATGGCTACTCATTTAAACCGAGAATAATGGTTGTTCTATTTATATGAGAGATATGTTTTATGGTCATGCTCCAATGGTCAATGGTTTATTCTTAATGAATCTCGGCGTAGTATTACACATGTTCATAGCGTGAATACCAAAAGATGTAAAGTTGATAACGATAGTCCCACATACTTGTGGTAATCGCCGCCTTGGTCACATTGGTGTCAAGCGCATGAAGAAGCTCCATGCTGATGGACTTTGGAGTCTCTTGATTATGAATCATTTGACACATGCGAACCATGCCTCATGGGCAAGATGACCAAGACTCCATTCTCTCGAACAATGGAGCGAGCAACCAACTTGTTGGAAATCATACATACCGATGTGTGCGGTCCGATGAGCGTTGAGGCTCATGGAGGATATCGTTATGTTCTCACTCTCACAGATGACTTGAGTAGATATGGGTATGTCTACTTGATGAAACACAAGTCTGAAACCTTTGAAAAGTTCAAGGAATTTCAGAATGAAGTAGAGAATCAACGTGACCGAAAGATAAAATTCTACGATCGGATCATGGAGGAGAATATTTAAGTCACGAATTTGGTACACACTTAAGAAAATGTGGAATCGTTTCACAACTAACGCCACCGAACACCTCAACGAACGGTGTGTCCGAACGTCAGAATCGCACTTTATTGGATATGGTGCGATCTATGATGTCTCTTACCGATTTACCGCTATCATTTTGGGGATACGCCTAGAGACAGCTACATTCACTTTAAATAGGGCACCGCCTAAACCGCTGAGACGACACCGTATGAATTATGGTTTGGGAAGAAACCTAAGCTATCGTTTCTAAAAGTTTGGGGATGCGATGCTTATGTCAAGGAACTTCAACCTGAAAAGCTCGAACCCACGTCGGAAAAATGCGTCTTCATAGGATACCCTAAGGAAACCTTTGGGTATACCTTCTACCTTAGATCCCAAGGCAAGATCTTTGTTGCGAGAACGGAATCTTTCTTGAAAAGGAGTTTCTCTCGAAAGAAGTAAGTGGGAGGAAAGTAGAACTCGATGAAGTACTACCTCTTGAACAGAAAGTAGTGCAGCTCAGAAAATGTTCTGTGATGCCTACACCAATCAAGAGGAAATTCATGATGATGATCAAGGTACTTGGATCAAGTTGCTCTTGAACTTCAGAGGTCCACTAGGACACGCCCGCACTGCAGTGGTACGGCAACCCTGTCTCCGGAAATCATGTTGTTAGACAACGGTGAACCTTGAACTATGAAGAAGCAATGGCGGGCCCAGATTCCAACAAATGGCTAGAAGCCATGAAGTCCGAGATAGAATCCATGTATGAAAACAAAGTGTGGACTTTGACCGACTTGCCCGATGATCGCGAGCAATAGAAAACAAATGGATCTTTAAGAAGAAGACGGACGCGATGGTAATGTCACCATCTATAAAGCTCGACTTGTCGCTAAGGGTTATCGGCAAGTTCAAGGGATTGACTACGATGAGACTTTCTCTCCGTAGCGAAGCTTAAGTCCGTCCAATCATGTTAGCAATTGCCGCATACTATGATTATGAGATATGGCGATGGACGCCAAAACAGCGCTCCTTAACGGCTATCTTAAGGAAGAGCTGATATGATACAGCCGGAAGGTTTTGTCGATCCTAAGAATGTCGACAAAGTATGCAAGCTCCAGCGATCCATTTATGGGCTGGTGCAAGCATCTCGAGTTAGAACATTCGCTTTGATGAGATGATCAAAGCGTTTAGTTTATCTTGCACTTATGGAGAAGCCTGCGTTTACAAGAAAGTGAGTGGGAGCTCAGAGCATTTCTCATATTATATGTAGATGACATACTCGATGGGAAATGATATAGAATTCTTGGACAGCATTAAGGCCTACTTGAATAAGTGTTTTTCAATGAAGGACCTTGGAGAAGCTGCTTATATATTAGGCATCAAGATCTATAGAGATAGATCGAGACGCCTCATAGGTCTTTCACAAAGCACATACCTTGATAAGATTTTGAAGAAGTTCAAAATGGATCAGTCCAAGAAAGGGTTCTTGCTCAGATTGCAAGGTGTGAGATTGAGCTCAGCTCAATGCCCGACCACGGCAAAAGATAAAGGAGAGATGAGTGTCATCCCTATGCCTCAGCCATAGGATCTATTATGTATGCCATGCTGTGTACTGACTGATGTAAACCTTGCCGTAAGTTTGGTAGGAAGGTACCAAAGTAATCCCGCAAGGAACACCGACAGCGGTCAAGAATATCCTGAAGTACCGAAAAGGACAAAGGACATGTTTCGTTTATGGAGGTGACGAAGAGCTCGTCAGAAACAGTTACGCCGACGCTTAGCTTCGACACGATCCGATGACTCTAAGTCACAAACCGGATACGTATATGTTGAATGGTGGAGCAGAAGCTGGTGCAGCTGCAAGCGAAGCGCCGTGGCGGGATCTACATGTGAAGCGGAGTACATGGCAGCCTCGGAGGCAGCGATGAAGCAATTTGGGTGAAGGAGTTCATCACCGACCTAGGAGTCATACCCAATGCATCGGGCCGATCAAACTCTTCCGTGACAACACTGGAGCTATTGCCCTTGCCAAGGAGCCCAGGTTTCATAAGAAGACCAGCACATCAAGCGCCGCTCAACTCCATCCGTGAAAATGTTCGTAATGGAGACATAGAAATTTGTAAAGTTCATACGGATCTGAATGTCGCAGATCCGCTGACTAAACCTCTTCCATGGGCAAAACATGATCAACACCGTAACTCTATGGGTGTTCGATTCATCACAATGTAAACTAGATTATTGACTCTAGTGCAAGTGGGAGACTGTTGGAAATATGCCCTAGAGGCAATAATAAAAGCATTATTATTATATTTCCTTGTTCATGATAATTGTCTTTTATTCATGCTATAACCGTATTATCCGGAAATCGTAATACACGTGTGAATACATAGACTACAATACGTCCCTAGTAAGCCTCTAGTTGACTAGCTCGTTGGTCAACAGATAGTCATGGTTTCGACTATGGACATCGATGTCATTGATAACGGATCACGCCATTAGGAGAATGACGTGATGGACAAGACCCAATCCTAAGCATAGCACAAAGATCGTAGTTCGTTTTGCTAGAGCTTTTCCAATGTCAAGTATCTCTTCCTTAGACCATGAGATCGTGCAATTCCGGATACCGTAGGAGTGCTTTGGTGTATCAAACGTCACAACGAATCGGGTGACTATAAAGGTGCACTACGGTATCTCCGAAAGTGACCATTGGGTTGACACGGATCGAGATCGGATTTGTCACTCCGACACGGAGAGGTATCACTAGGGCCCACTCGGTAATGCATCATCATAATGAGCTCAAAGTGATCAAGTGTCCGTCACGGATCATGCATTGCGGTACGAGTAAAGTGACTTGCCGGTGACGAGACTAACGAGGTATTGGGATACCGACGATCGAGTCTCGGGCAAGTAACATACCGTCGACAAAGGGAATAGAATACGGGTTACTTGAACCCTTGACATCGTGGTTCATCCGATGACAACATCGAGGAGCATGTGGGAGCCAACATGGGTATCCAGATCCCGCTGTTGGTTATTGACTTGAGGTAGTCTCGGTCATGTTCAAGATGTCTCCCGAACCCGTAGGGTCTACACACTTAAGGTTCGGTGGACGCTTAGGGTTAATAGGAAGACAAGTATGTGATTACCGAATGTTGTTCGAGTCCTGATGAGATCCCGGACGTCACGAGGAGTTCCGGAATGGTCCGGAGGTAAATATTTATATATGGAAAGTGGTTAAACGGACTCGGGAAGTTTCGTGGTATACCGGTAAAGTACCGGGCCACCGGAGGGTTCGGAGGTCCACCGGAGGGGCCACCTCTCCGGGGGCCACATGGGCTAAGTGAGAGAGGGATCCAGCCCCGGTGGGCTGGGCGCGCCCCCACCTAGGCCCATGCGGCTAGGGTTTGGGAGGAGGAAACCCTAAAGGGGCGCCTCAGCTTGGGGGCAAGCCACCCTCCTCTCCTCTCCTTGGCCGCCGCCCCCTAGGGTTTTCCCTAGAGGGCCGGCCCCCTGACCCTCTCCTCCTATAAATAGAGGGTGGGGGAGGGCTGCCAACACAGCTTGTAGGCGCAGCCCTCCCTCCCAACACCTCTCTTTCTCCACGCAAGCCGGGCGAAGCCCTCGCGGAGAACTATCGCATCAGCTGCACCACGCCGTCGGCTGCCATTGGGATTGTCTTCTTCAACCTCTCCTTCACTCTTGCTGGATCAAGACGGAGGAGACGCCATCGCCTCGCACGTGTGTTGAACACGGAGGTGCTGTCCTTTCAAGATTTTGGTCATCGGTGATCGGAATCACGTTGGGAACGCTTTCATCATCACCACTCTCAAGAACGCTCCGCACTCGATCTACAAGTGGTATGTAGATGCAAACTCTCTCGTTACTCGTTGCTTAGTAGAACTCATAGATGGATCTTGGTGAAACCGTAGGAAAAATTTTAATTTTCTGCAACGCTCCCAACAACTATAAGCTTGCAAGCAATGTGACTAATGAGTTAGTTGCGGGATGATGTATTACGGAACGAGTAAAGAGACTTGCCGGTAATGAGATTGAACTAGGTATTGAGATACCGACGATCGTATCTCGGGCAAGTAACATACCGATGACAAAGGAACAACGATGTTGTTATGCGGTTTGACCGATAAAGATCTTCGAGAATATGTGGGAGCCAATATGAGCATCTAGGTTCCGCTTATTGGTTATTGACCGGAGACGTGTCTCGGTCATGTCTACATTGTTCTCGAACCCGTAGGGTCCGCACGCTTAAAGTTTCGGCGATGGTTATATTATGAGTTTATGTGTTTTGATGTACCGAAGGAGTTCGGAGTCCCGGATGAGATCGATATGACGAGGAGTCTCAAATGGTCGAGACGTAAAGATCGATATATTGGGCGACTATATTCGACATCGGAAAGGTTCCGAGTGATTCGGTATTTTCAGAGTACCGGAGAGTTACGGAATTGTATTGGGCCTTAATGGGCCATACGAGAAAGGAGAGAAAGGCCCCAAAGGGTGGCCGCACCTCCCCATGGACTAGTCCGAATTGGACTAGGGGGGCGCTCCCTTCCTTCCTTCTCCTTCTCCTTCTCCCTTCCCTTTTCCTACTCCAACAAGGAAAGGAGGAGTCCTACTCCGGTGGGAGTAGGACTCCCCTTGGCACGCCCTCCTCCTAGGCGGCCGCCCCCCCCTTGCTTTTTTATATCAAGGGGGGGCACCCCAAAGACACAACAATTGATCGCTTGATCTTTTAGCCGTGTGGTGCCCCTCCACCATAGTCCACCTCGATACATCAGAAGCGGTGCTTAGGCGAAGCCCTCGTCGGTAGAACATCATCATCGTCACCACGCCGTTGTCGATTTAAACTCTCCTCAACACTCGGCTGGATCGGAGTTCGAGGGACGCCATCAGCTGAACGTGTGCTGAACTCGAGGTGTCGTGTGTTCGCACTTGATCGGTCGGATCGTGAAGACGACGACTACATCAACCGCTACAGCTAACGCTTCCGCTTTCGGTTCACGAGGGTACATGGACAACACTCTCCCTCTCATTGCTATGCATCACCATGATCCTGTGTGTGCGTAGGAAATTTTTTGAAATTACTACGTTCCCCAACAACGAGTCCACTCGAACTTGTCAGACTTATTCATCAATCGGTAAAGAGGTAATGCCTTTTCACCGAGACGAGAAATGAATCGGCTCAACGCAGCCAAACAAACAGTAAGCTCCTGAATGTCGTGCATACGGACGGGGCTTGAGAATTGCCCCAACCTTTTCTGGGTTTGCGTCAATCCCTCATTCTAAAACGAGGAAACCGAGTAACTTTCCGACCGGAACTCCGAATGTGCACTTTGACGGGTTGAGCTTGATATCATATCTTCTTAAGTTGGCAAAGGTTTCAGCGAGGTCAGACAATAGGTCGGAACCCTTGCATGACTTGACCACGATGTCATCTATGTACGCTTCCATGTTTTGACTGATCTGAGTGAGCAGGCACTTCTGAATCATGCGCATGAATGTGGCGCCAGCATTCTTGAGGCCAAAAGGCATGGTGACATAGCAAAAACACCCGAACGGGGTGATGAAAGCTGTTTTTATTTCGTCGGGTCCGTATAGTCGGATCTGATGGTACCCGGAATACGCATCTAAAAAGGACAAACGCTCACATCCCATAGTTGAGTCGACAATCTGGTCGATGCGGGGGAGAGGGAAATGATCTTTCGGGCAGGCCCAATTGATGTGCTTGAAATCGATACACATACGATGATACGAAGTGAATCATCTTTCTTGGGGACCATGACAACATTGGCGAGCCACTCGGAGTGGTATATCTCACGGATGAACTCAGCTGCCAGAAGCCGAGCCACTTCCTCGCCAATTGCCTTCCTTTTCTCCACGGCGGACCGACGGAGATGTTCTTTGACAGGTTTTGCTTTTGGGTCGACTCACAAACGGTGCTCAGCCAGTCCCTTGGATACACCCGACATGTCAGATGGTTTCCATGCGAAGATGTCCCGGTTCTCACGGAGGAACTGGATGAGCGCTTCTTCCTATTTGTTGTCGAGTGTTGTTGAGATGTGAGTCGGAGCAGCTTGGGATCAGTCGGGTGAATATGGACATGCTTTATTTCACCGGCCGACTGAAATGCGGACTCTGAAGCAGGCTTCTTGGCTCGCAACAAATCACTCGGATCTGCATTCTTGTTGTATTCTTCCATTTCTACTGCTGCCATCTGCTCATCAGCAATCTTTGAGCCCTTCTGGAGGCACTCTTCTGCTCTTTGCTGATTCCCTGTGACTGTGATCACACCTCTGGGGCCAGGCATCTTCATCTTGAGGTAAACATAACACGGTCGAGCCATGAAACGAGCATATGCAGGCCGACTCAGAATTGCATGATAAGCACTGTGGAAATCCACCACCTCGAACGTCAACGTTTCCTTACGGTAATTCTTTGAATCACCGAAAACCACATCAAGAGTGATCTGACCAAGTGAATCGGCTTTGTTCCCTGGGATGACTCCGTGGAATCTCATGTTGCTCTCGCTGAGCTTGGACATCGGAATGGCCATCCCTTGGAGGGTCTCAACATACAGAATATTCAGACCACTGCCACTATCCATCAGAACCTTGGTCAGTTGGGTGCCCCCAACGACTGGGTCGACCACCAGCGCTTGCCGCCCGGGGGTAGCAACGTGCGCTGGGTGATCGGACTAGTCGAATGTAATGGGAGTCTTCGACCGCTTTAAATACATCGTAGTTGCCGGAGCAACCATATTCACTTCTCGGTTGATAACTTTCAGTCGACTTTTACTCTCGACATCAGCAAAAATCACTAAAGTGGCATTGACATTGGGATAACCTTCGTCTTCCTCTTTGTCCTCCTCCTTATCAGATTCTTTCTCCTTTTCGCTAGGCTGGCCCTCTCGGAAGCTCTGAATCAGGAGTCGACACTGTCGAGTGGTATGCTTGGGGTAAATCCAATTACCCTCTTCGTCTTTCTTGGTGTGTATGTGACACGACAAATCGAGAACATCGTTTCCCGCTTGGTCTTTCACTTTTTTGGGGATCCATGGCCCCTTAGGCTTTCCCTTGAAGTTCCCTCGATTCACAACTGCAGCTTCAGCAGGACCTGCAGTTTCAGCTTTGAGCTTCTGCTTTCGACTGGAATGTCCTCCTCCGGTGTCTTGGGTGACTAGTTTATTCTTGCCATTACGGAGTCGGTCTTCCTCTTCGCCGTTAGCGTACCGAGTGGCTATTTCCATCATTCGGGCCAGGGTCATGTCCCCTGTCCGACCGAATTTCAGGTTGAGATCTCTGTACTGAACGCCCTCCTTGAAGGCGCAAACTGCTTGGTGCTGGGACACATTTTCCACTATGTGATGAAGGGTAGTCCATCTCTGAATGTAGTCTATAAAAGTCTCATTCGGTTTTTGGACACAATGTTGAAATTTAGTCAGACCAGCTGCTCGCTTGCAGGTGCCCTCGAATATTTTAATGAACACTCGGGTTAACTCTTCCCAACTGAAAATACTACCGGGGGCCAACTGATTCAGCCAAGCCCTAGCTGAACCTTCAAGCATCAGGGGAAGGTGCTTCATGGCTACATCATCGCTGTCGCCACCAATCTGCACTGCCACTCGGTAATCTTCCAGCCAAGTGTCAGGCTTCGAATCACCGGTGAACTTACTCACACCCGTTGCCAACCTGAAGTTGGGAGGGATCTCAGCAGCTCTGATGATTCTACTGAAACATTTGGGGTCCAGAAACATGAAATCTGCTTCCAATCAGACGTTCTCTGTCTTGTCCCTCTCTGTGTGCCCGGCCTCTGACGACCAGACCTTGTACAAGAACTGATCTTGCATCAAAACCGGGCTCTCTTGGGTCAACTAGAGCCCTCGCTCATCACCATACGGGCGCCTGTCATCATACCGCCAGGGCGCATACGATCCGCCCCTCGGAGGGGGCGTAGGCACTCGACGGCGGTTATCACGGCCAAATCGATGATCGTACAGTCCATGGCCCCGATCCAGGTGCTGATCCTGGCGGTGCCCACGATCCTCATGCCGCGGAGGCGATCTTGGACTGTGAGCCGACTGAACTGTGTCTGCAACCACAGACCGGTGTGGATCCTGTTGCGCGACTGGGAAACAACAGAGTTTTGTTCACCCACTGCCCGGAGTAGCGCTCGGATCTGCAGTAAACCTCTACCAACCTCTAAACGGAGTGGCTGAATTGACTCTGCTATACAGGTTGAAGTTGCAATATTCTGAATCGGTGTGCGATATACCTGAGGTTCAGGCGGAAACAATTGTCGATGACGTCGACGGGATTCGGGGATCTGCCGACGAGCGCGTTCGTCGAGTGAGTGCTGGAGATTCTCCAGACGCGCGTGCTCAGCCAAGGTGGCTATGCGCGCAGCCTCCAAGGCCCGAGCCTTAGAGGTCTCACCAACGATGGGGGTGTGGAGCTCCTCCACGTTACGATGATGCATCTCCTCCCTTTGCTCCGAAGTGAGGGCTTCAGGATGATACTTGTCATGACCATACGACGGACCGCCGCCACCATCGTCGCCGCCCCTACGCTGGAAACCAGGTGGGCTGCGCAGCGTGTCGACCATCAAGACTTCTGCCCCAGGGTCGCTACTCTCTGTAGGACCATGAGAAGAGGTGTCTAGAGGGGGGGTGATTAGACACTAAGTACCAAAGTTGCAGTTTTTAAGTTTCTTTAAAGTTTGAGTGGAGTTTAGGCACAAGTTTAACATTCACACCATATAGCAAGCAAGCATGCAAAGAGTATATGAGCAGCGGAAAATAAAGCATGCAACTTGCAAGAATGTAAAGGGAAGGGATTGGAGGATTCAAATGCAATTGGAGACACGGATGTCTTTGGCGTGGTTCCGATAGGTGGTGCTATCGTACATCCACGTTGATGGAGACTTCAACCAACGAAGGGTAACGGTTGCGCGAGTCCACGGAGGGCTCCACCCGCGAAGGGTCCACGAAGAAGCAACCTTGTCTATCCCACCATGGCCGTCGCCCACGAAGGACTTGCCTCACTAGCGGTAGATCTTCACGAAGTAGGCGATCTCCTTGCCCTTACAAACTCCTTGGTTCAACTCCACAATCTTGTCGGAGGCTCCCAAGTGACACCTAGCCAATCTAGGAGACACCGCTCTCCAAGAAGTAACAAATGGTGTGTTGATGATGAACTCCTTGCTCTTTTGCTTCAAATGATAGTCTCCCCAACACTCAACTCTCTCTCATAGGATTTGGATCTGGTGGAAAGAGGGTTTGAGTGGAAAGCAACTTGGGGAAGGCTAGAGATCAAGATTCATATGGTAGGAATGGAATATCTTGGCCTCAACACATGAGTAGGTAGTTCTATCTCAGAAATAGGATGCTGGAAGTGTGGGTTCAGTCTGATGGCTCTCTCCATAAATGAAGAGGAGGTGGAGGGGTATATATAGCCTCCACACAAAATCTAACCGTTACACACAATCTACCAAACTCGATGGGACCGAATCGTTAAACTCGGTCAGACCGATTTAGCAAATAATGTGACCGTTAGGGTTTTCGATGGGACCGGAATGCAACTCGGTGGGACCGATTCGGTTAGGGTTAGGGCATAACGTAATCTCGGTAAGACCGATTACACAAACTCGGTGGGACCGATTTTGGTAATAAGCTTTCCAGAGAGTTGGTCAGGCAAACTCGGTTGGAACGATTATCAAACTCGGTGGGACCGATTTTGATAATAAGTTAACCAGAGAGTTTGCATTGTAATCTCGGTAGTGCCGATTGCTCAAACTCGGTGAGACCGATTTTGATAATGGACATACACAGAGAGATTACAATCCCATCTCGGTGAGACCGATTTGCCTAGGGTTTGTGGCAGTGGCTAAGACATCCAAACTCGGTGGCGCCGGATAGAAAGAATCAGTGGGGCCGAGTTTGACTTTAGGTTTTAGGACAAATGTGTGGAATTAGGAAAGTAGTTGAGGGTATTTGGAGCATATCACTAAGCACATGAAGCAAGAGGATCATTAAGCAACACCTCATCCCTCCTTGATAGTATTGGCTTTTCCTATAGACTCAATGTGATCTTGGATCACTAAAATGTAAAATGAAGAGTCTTGAGCTTGAAGCTTTAGCCAATCCTCTGTCCTTAGCATCTTGAAGGAGTTCCCACATCCTTTAGTCCATGCCACTCCATTGTTGAACTTATCTGAAACATACTAGATAAAAGTGTTAGTCCAACAAGAGATATGTTGTCATTAATTACCAAAACCACCTAGGGAGCACTTGTGCTTTCAATCTCCCCCTTTTTGGTAATTGATGGCAACATACATCAAAGCTTTAGATAAAGATATTAAGAATAGCAAGTAAAGCTTTGGAAAGACATGTAACAAGCATAGGCTCCCCCTACATGTATGCAATCATGTGAATATGAAATATAGAAGCATGTGATAGCATAACCATGATAGAGCAGGCAATGTGTTACATGTATCTTGGCTATATGCATCAGAGCAAAAAGTATTAAAGAGAATACCTTCATGCCCATGAGTCCTTTTTGCAAACAGATGTACATCAGCAAGAATTCCTCATACACATGATTGTGATGCATATACTTACCTTGTGGTCTTGAGTTGGCTTAGGATGGAATGAACTCGTAAACAAGGTTAGATAACACAGATGCACCTACTAGCGAGCAAACGGAAGAAACCACAAGAATACCAAGACTGGATGACATGTAGAGAGTGAGTATTGAGTACCACATTGGATTAGACATGTCCCCAAGAGTAAAGATATGCATTGAATTTAAATGATCTCTTTCCTTAGATGTCTTGCTCCCCGAATCTAACATGGGATCTTGGGAGAAGGTAGGGAACAAAATCATAGCTGAAGGAAAACAGAACTGAAAGATATGAATGATGATCAGAGCTAAAGTTCAGAGCTAATGGATGCTAATGCAAAATTTAGCACAACAGATCATATGAACATGTCTCTCCCCTCAAGAAGACATGTGGCATCTCTCCTCTTGAACACCAAGCATCTGGGATCCTTGAGAAATACTTTCTACTAGTATTCTCTCCCCCTGGAGACCTCTCTCTCACCCTGAAGGATCTCTCTCTCCTTCTCTGATGTGATCTTTCTCTCTAAATGTTAAGCTTTGATGTGATCTCTCTCTCCCCCTTTGACATCAATTTCCAAGAAGGGCTTGATAAAGATGTACTCTCTCTCTCCCCCTCTGGAATTTGTCGTGAATGGGTTTGATCCTTGAGACACAGAACAAAGCAATGATGAAAATGTGATGCTTGTAGAGGACAAGATTCATTGAGTGGAGCTGGATCAGAAGAAACACAGAATATGTGGCAAAGATTTTTTCCTGTTATGAAATTGGTGGCACCGAGTGGTAAGCTTCGGTCGTACCGAAAAGATTCGGTTGGTCCGAAAATAACACATTGGTGTAACCGAGTTCATCGCAGAGAAAACACTTGTCACCTCAGCTCACTAGACTAGTAAGATCTCACAAAGATTTGCAAGGAATTAACCGAAAGATATGCAAGGAATTAGATGCAGAAAATGCAGAGAAAACAGAAAGAAATCTAGATTTTTTGAAAGGGGAAACACAAATGCATGAGACAAATGCAAAAACTCAGAAAAGAACACAGGAGAACTTCATCTAGAGATGGTCGGCGACAAAGTCACCTATGTTAGAGTATATTGACTTAGGAGTCAAGTGAGATCACTTGATCGTAGGCCATACTCATCGTTTAAGCTCAAAATGGGGTTGCCATTTTTCGTTTAAGCATCTTGATGTATTCACATCTTCTCGAGTTGCTTTAACTCATGACTCGGAGTAAAGCTTCTCTAAGATGGAATAACATACCTTGGTTGGTGGTCTTGTCCATGTAGTTGAACTTGCGTGGGTTGCTCAAGGTAGATGTAGCTCATCGAGAATTTGGAGCACCACTTGGAATTTGAGTCCATCTACCTACATGGGTTAGTTCTTGCAAGGAAGAGCACTTGTATATCCAAAAATGACAATCATGAAACTCAACATAAAATTTGTCAAAGGATATGTTTGAATGGTTTCGTGCTTCCTTGTCTTCAACCACCTTGTGTAGAGACTTGGTGATGTAGAGATTGCTCAAGATATGAGTAGGTTTAAACCTCATGGAATTTGATTCAACCAAGTACCTACATGGGTTAGATAACATGCAAGATACAAATATATCCAAGACATAAGTTTTTCATCATAAGAGAAATATCAAGGATTAGTCATAAGCTCATGTCTTGCATGTATCCAATGGAGTTTCTACTCCAAGTTTGAAGCATCAATGATGTTCAATTCTCCTCTTAACCTGCAAAACACTTTCTCATCAAGAGGTTTAGTGAATATATCCGCTAATTGCTTTTCGGTGCGAACATGCTTAAGATCAATGTCACCCTTAGCAACATGATCTCGAATGAAATGATGACGAACTTCAATATGCTTAGTTCGAGAATGTTGCACAAGATTATGACCAATTTTGATAGCACTTTCATTATCACAAAGCAATGGAACATGTCTCACACATATCCCATAATCTTTAAGAGTTTGGGTCATCCAAAGTAATTGAGCACAACATGAACCAGCGGCAATATATTCAGCTTCAGCGGTGGATAAGGATACCAAGTTTTGTTTCTTGGAGGACCAAGACACAAGAGATCTACTAAGAAATTGACAAGTACCCGAAGTGGACTTTCTATCAACCTTGTCTCCGGCATAGTCCAAGTCGGAATAGCCAACAAGATCGAAAGAGGCCCTCTTAGGATACCAAATGCCAAAATTTGGTGTATGGATTAAGTATCTCACTATCCTTTTCACGGCCTTAAGATGGCATTCTTTAGGGGCAGCTTGATATCGTGCACACATGCACACACTTAGCATAATATCGGGACGTCAAGCACATAGATATAACAATGAACCAATCATAGAGCGATAAACCTTTTGATCAACCGGTTCACCATCTTTGGTTAAGTCAAGATGTCCACTAGTAGGCATGGGTGTAGTCATACCTTTGCATTCTTGCATATTGAACTTCTTGAATAAGTCCTTGGTGTACTTTGTTTGCGAGACAAAAGTACCTTCCTTAGTTTTCTTGATTTGCAAACCAAGAAAGAATTTGAGTTCACTCATCATAGACATCTCAAACTTCTCCGACATTAGCTTCCCAAACTTTTCACTAAAATGAGGGTTAGTTGAACCAAATATAATATCATCAACATAAATTTGGCACACAAAGAGTTCACCATTAACCCTTTTAGTAAAAAGAGTAGAATCAATTTTCCCAATTTCAAAGCCTTTTTCAATGAGGAACTTGGTCAAGCATTTATACCATGCTCTAGGAGCTTGTTTAAGTCCATAAAGAGCTTTGTGAAGTTTGTAAACATGATTGGGTTTCTTAGGATTAACAAAGCCGGGAGGTTGTTTAACATAAACTTCCTCCTTTATTTCACCATTTAGAAAAGCACTTTTAATGTCCATTTGGTACAAGGTGATATCATGGTGATTAGCATAGGCAAGTAAGATGCGAATGAACTCAAGTCTAGCAACGGGGGCGTAAGTCTCACCATAGTCCATACCTTCGACTTGTGTGTAGCCTTGGGCGACGAGACGTGCTTTGTTGCGAACTACTTGTCCATCTTCATCTTGCTTGTTGCAAAACACCCATTTGGTACCGATGATGTTGTGGTTGTTGTCGGGCTTCTCAACCAATGTCCAAACTTGGTTCCTCTCAAAGTTGTGTAGCTCTTCATGCATAGCATTTATCCAATCCGGATCTTCCAATGCTTCTTCGACCTTCATAGGTTCATTGCTAGAGATGAAAGAATAGTTTTCACAAAAGTTAGCTAAACGAGTTTAGAGCGAGTGATTCTCCCGGTTTGAATATCATTGTAGATTTTCTCGACGGGATGGTCTTTAGCAATTCTTGCTCGAACTCGTGAAAGCTTTTGCTTGGGTCTTCGTTGAACATCTTCTTCATCTTGTTCTTCTTCTTGGCCTTCTTCATTGTTGGCGTTGGCGTTCTCTTGTCGTGGTGGAGAAGGAGGTTGTTGACGTTCATCTTGATGCACTTCCTCGTTTTCTTCATCTTGGTGTGTCCCACTTGTGGATGCTTCCGTATCAACTCTTGGTTCACCTTGTCGTGAAGTAGAAGCTTCCACTTGACGGACGAGGTACTCTCCTTCACCTCCGTTGGACGGACCTTGCCAATAGACAAGTCTTGGATTGCTTAGAAGGATATTTGTCTCCTACATCAATTGGCAATTGCTCTACTTGCGAGCCGTTAGATTCATCAAACTTCACATCTACCGTCTCTTCAACCTTTCGGGTGAAACTGTTGTAGACACGGTAAGTGTGAGAGTTTGAGCCATAACCTAGTAGGAAACCTTCATGAGACTTAGGAGCAAATTTAGAACGACGATGCTTATCAAGAATGTAGCACTTTGAGCCGAATACTCGAAAGTATCCAACTTGGGGTTTGTTACCGGTGAGTAGCTCGTATGCCGTCTTGCCGAGTAGCTTGTGAAGATACAAGCGATTTGTTGCATGACAAGTTGTCTCAACCGCTTCTGCCCAAAAGTGCTTCGGCGTCTTGTACTCATCAAGCATCATTCTCGCCATTTCGATGAGCGTCCGGTTCTTCCTCTCAACAACTCCATTTTGTTGAGGTGTGTACGTAGCTGAGAAGTCGTGTGAAATCCCTTCTTCGTCAAGAAAGGTGTCCACATTTGCGTTCTTGAACTCCTTTCCGTTGTCGCTGCGAACCTTCTTGATCTTCACTTCAAATTGGTTCTGGGCCTTCCTAGCGAAGTTTTTGAAGATCTTTTGGACCTGAGATTTATCATCGAGAAAGAACACCCACGTAAATTTGGAAAAATCATCAACTATAACTAGACCAAAAGAATTTCCACTGAGACTCTTGTAAGAGTTGGGACCGAAGAGATCCATGTGAAGTAGCTCAAGTGGCCTCTTCGTGGCCATGATGTTCTTCACGGGATGCCTTCCTCCAACCTGTTTACCTGCTTGACAAGCACTGCAAAGTCTATCCTTATCAAATATGACATCATTAACTCCAAGGATATGATTCCCCTTAATAAGCTTGTCAAGGTTTCGCATACCAACATGACCTAATCGTCTATGCCATAACCAGCCTTTTGAGGATTTAGCAATGAAGCAAGTTTTAGGTTGAGCCTTTTTAGTGAAATCAACAATGTATAGATCACCTCTACGCACACCGGTAAAGACCATTTTATGATTATCTCGATGAAACACTTGGCAATCTACTTCAGTAAATAGAACATTGAAACCGAAATCAGCAAGTCTAGATACTGAAAGTAAGTTGTAACCAAGAGATTCAACGAGCATAACATTTTGTATGGAGCTATCATGTGATATGGACACCTTACCGAGGCCAACCACCTTACCCTTTGAGTTGTCACCGAAAGTGACAAACTTTCGAGGACCATCATTTTCAGCAAGCTCACGAAACATGTCTTTATCTCCGGTCATGTGATCGGTACATCCACTATCAAGAACCCATTCCTTTCCTCCTGACATATATCCCCGAAGATTTGCCATAAGACCAAAATGTCTCATTGCATCATCAAGATTGAAGTCACTATCATCATCCTCATCATAGTATCCATGTTCAACATCGTCATGTGGTGGATCAAATCCTAGAGAGGGTGATTCATTAGAATGAGTTTGACAATAATCTTGTCCATGAATTCTTATAGCTTCGGAAATAATGTCACTAATAATACCAACATTTCCTTTGGCACGCATAAGGTTTGTAAGCTCAAATAGACGATCACCAAACATAGGATCACTAGTATTCATTTTGCTCAAAGCAATAGACTTATGGAGTATTTCATCTAGATTTTTCAAGGAATAATCTGGAAATCGTTCCTCAAGAAATTTCCATATAGTGTAGGCACACTCAAGAGTAGGCAAGATTCTAATCAAGTTTCTAGGCAATCCTCTAATGATAAGTTCGGCAGTTCTAAGATTCCTAACCATGTCAATTGACTCGTCATGGGTTGGATGCATAGGATCAACATAAGGTGCACAAGGGCTAGCAATGTACTTGTTAAAATGATATTGATTGAAAATAACAAGCATCTTATTTTTCCACTCACGAAAATACTCTCCGTCAAGAATAGGCACTCGATGTCTAAGACTCCCCAAAGTAGACTCATCCATCTTCCTCCAATGGTGATTAAACCAAGGCAATGGAGACCAAAGCTCTGATACCACTTGTAGGACCATGAGAAGAGGTGTCTAGAGGGGGGGGTGATTAGACACTAAGTACCAAAGTTGCAGTTTTTAAGTTTCTTTAAAGTTTGAGTGGAGTTTAGGCACAAGTTTAACGTTCACAACATATAGCAAGCAAGCATGCAAAGAGTATATGAGCAGCGGAAAATAAAGCATGCAACTTGCAAGAATGTAAAGGGAAGGGATTGGAGGATTCAAACGCAATTGGAGACACGGATGTTTTTGGCGTGGTTCCGATAGGTGGTGCTATCGTACATCCACGTTGATGGAGACTTCAACCCACGAAGGGTAACGGTTATGTGAGTTCACGGAGGGCTCCACCCACGAAGTGTCCACGAAGAAGCAACCTTGTCTATCCCACCATGGTCGCCGCCCACGAAGGACTTGCCTCACTAGCGGTAGATCTTCACGAAAAAGCGATCTCCTTGCCCTTACAAACTCCTTGGTTCAACTCCACAATCTTGTCTGAGGCTCCCAAGTGACACCTAGCCAATCTAGGAGACACCACTCTCCAAGAAGTAACAAATGGTGTGTTGATGATGAACTCCTTGCTCTTGTGCTTCAAATGATAGTCTCCCCAACACTCAACTCTCTCTCATAGGATTTGGATCTGGTGGAAAGAGGGTTTGAGTGGAAAGCAACTTGGGGAAGGCTAGAGATCAAGATTCATATGGTAGGAATGGAATATCTTGGCCTCAACACATGAGTAGGTAGTTCTATCTCGAAATAGGATCTTTGGAAGTGTAGGTTCGGTCGATGGCTCTCTCCACGAATGAAGAGGAGGTGGAGGGTATATATAGCCTCCACATAAAATCTAACCGTTACACACAATCTACCAAACTCGGTGGGACCGAATCGTTAAACTCGGTCAGACCGATTTAGCAAATAATGTGACCGTTAGGGTTTTCGGTGGGACCGGAATGCAACTCGGTGGGACCGATTCGGTTAGGGTTAGGGCATAACGTAATCTCGGTAAGACCGATTACACAAACTTGATGGGACCGATTTTGGTAATAAGCTTTCCAGAGAGTTGGTCAGGCAAACTCGGTTGGACCGATTATCAAACTCGGTGGGACCGATTTTGATAATAAGTTAACCAGAGAGTTTGCATTGTAATCTCAGTAGTACCGATTGCTCAAACTCGGTGAGACTGATTTTGATAATGGACATACACAGAGAGATTACAATCCCATCTCGGTGAGACCGATTTGCCTAGGGTTTGTGGCAGTGGCTAAGACATCCAAACTTGGTGGCGCCAGATAGAAAGAATCAGTGGGGCCGAGTTTGACTTTAGGTTTTAGGACAAATGTGTGGAAGTAGGAAAGTAGTTGAGGGTATTTGGAGCATATCACTAAGCACATGGAGCAAGAGGCTCATTAAGCAACACCTCATCCCTCCTTGATAGTATTGGCTTTTCCTATAGACTCAATGTGATCTTGGATCACTAAAATGTAAAATGAAGAGTCTTGAGCTTGAAGCTTTAGCCAATCCTCTGTCCTTAGCATCTTGAAGGAGTTCCCACATCCTTTAGTCCATGCCACTCCATTGTTGAACTTACCTGAAACATACTAGATAAAAGTGTTAGTCCAACAAGAGATATGTTGTCATTAATTACCAAAACCACCTAGGGAGCACTTGTGCTTTCACTCTCGCACTCGGACAGGGTCTCAGCGGAACCAGTCGACAGATCGAATAGTCCGTAGAGAGATTCATCGGGCTCGATTGCCGTGACTTGAGGAGTGGCCGACTGGCGAACCACCGCATGCTTCACCCATCGCTGAAGCCACGATCGACCAGACCGCTTGCGACGGCGTACATCAGGGAGCGAGGATGCCGCGGGAGCCGACCGATACTGGGTCGACAGCTGTCGTAAAAGGACGCCGCGAGCACATGCGCGAAAGTGCGTCGCCCCGCGGACGGGGAGCGTCTGGACGTCGAGGGGGGCCGGTTGGAGCCAGGCGGAGTCATCGGCGACGAAAACGAGCGCGCCGAGACGGATATCGCGGCCCAAAGCCAAACCGCCGACGTAAACCATGTTGACAAAGATCGAAAAAACTGCAACCTCACAGGAAGTCGCTAAGACACCTGCCCCAAGGTAGGCGCCAACTGTCGTGGGAGTAAGTCTGACAGTAAGAATAGGGGGTACGTAGGAGGAGGCAAGATCCTAGCTATGATGAGGTTGTGCACGCAAGATGTACGAGTTCATGCCCTTCTCGGTGGAAGTAACAGCCCTATGTCTTGGTGCCCGGAGGCTTGGTCGACTGGATTATGCGTGAGAGTTACAGGGAGTGCGAACCCTTGTGCCAGAGGAGGGGTGGCTTATATAGAGTGCGCCAGGACCCCAGCCATCCCACGTTACACAGGGTTGAATATACATTAAGACAGGGCGTTACTGGTAACGCCAGCTGTAAAGAGCTATAAATGATCTTCAATGCTACGGAGTGAATGCCTGACCGTTGCCATCCTGAGCGACTTTAGACTTTCTGCCCTCCGAGTGACTCTTCTTGTGGTCGAGTGACTCCATCTTGGTCGAATGGAATTGGGGTATCCGAGTGGGATAGCTGGTCGAGTGGATTGCACTCAAATGTGATACCTGGGTCAGTATATCTTCTTGTACTTTGAATGTCTATGCCCCTAGGGCAATGTCCTTGGGTAGGGCGTGTAGGTCAGGTCTATGACCCTACCCTAGGTACATGTCATCGTCAGGTAGTCCAGGAGCGGATGCATATTATGGTCCGCATCGACGGCATCTGAAACATGGGGATCGTGTGCTGCGTTCGTGGTACATGGATAGCAGGTATGGTTTCCTCCTCCGACGTATTAGTCATGTGGGGGTGCCAGAATTGAAGTTCGATGGCATGTTCGGGGTGTTGCCATGGTCTAGTTCGTTCAACGGTAATGGTTTCACCTTTGGCGAGTCACCTTGGAGGTCCCAAAGCTACATATTGACGATGGAGCCACGTCAAGCTCGGGTGTGGAGGTGACCCGGCAATTTTTTCTTTGATGGTTGCTATGGTGGTGCCAGAGGCATGTGACGGGCATTAGTGTCATGCTCGGAGGTTTCTTCGGTCTTGTTTGTAATTAAATTGTTGACTATTGTTCTTTTGTGCAAAGGCTAACATTCTGTTATTTGTTCAGTTTTGTCTGGTCAGACGTGGCTTATAATATGATCCTTACATGATATAAATGAAACACGTATTACCATGCAATTCTTTTTACAAGTTAGCTCAGTTTGATGTGCCCATTAGGATTGGATGGAGGTCATGTTTATTGTCCCTCACGTTGGGCATAATTTTCTGTAGCGCAAGTTGCAGGTTACGGACGGGTCTAGGCGGTTAGGCGGGTCATAGGAAGCGCAGCAGTCGAGGCCTAGATAGATGAAACATTTTCAATCATGAACTATGGGTTGATATTTAAAAAAATATGAGGGGCTATTATGTAAAATATGCGTAACGGACTGACAGAAATATCACTTTTATTTATTATTAGTATAGTTAATAATATAGATTTGATAGCACCAGGCCTTAGTGACCGGAGCACTCGCAACAAAGATGGCATGTTTCATGTTTGGGTCGCCGGCTAGTCACACCTATTCCAAATGCATTCTTAGCTCTTTTTTTTTAGAAAATGAGGAATCACCCCCGGACCTCTGCATCTGATGATGCATGCGACCATATTATTTATTATTCACAAAGACCTTACAAAGTAATACGACAGTAAGTCTGATGCCACCATCTAGACGACACCTGCCGCTACTCCTATCCTCTTGATGAAGGGGTGCCGAATGTCCGGGCCAAATACCGAACAAACATTCTTAGCTCTTGATCTTTTATTTTTAACACATCACAGACATAGATGTTTATATATACACATATATACTCATCTTTATATACGTATGCACACATCCTATCGTTATGAGCACCTTACTTTCGATGAACTTTGATAATAGATCTGAACCATTTTCATAGAAAAGAAGAAGAAGGGGAAAAAAACTTTCGTAGTCAACGAAAGCGTCTCCTCTCACTGAACGCATATTGTCAGAAGGCCTAAAATAAATTAAAAAGAATATTTGTTGTTAAAGGGGAGTGACGCAAATATGGAGGATTTTTGCTAATTGCATCGTAAATGTGGTGCTTCCGTGCATTTTACTGTGTTTTGTAAGGTCAACAATATAAAGGGGAGCGGCGCCTCAGCCAGCCAGAGCCAGGAGTTCGATCTTGACCGATCCTGATCCACCCACCGCACCTCATCTGCCTACGAATGGCACTACCAGCCCTCCCTAATTAATCCCCGAAACACTTATTAAGAAACTAATCTCGACTATTAGAAAAAGTGGGAGCAGAAAGGGCCAAAACCCCAACCCGAAGATAAACAAGGCAAGCAAAGTATCGGATCCGGACTAATCAAGTCACCCAAATCTGCAGATTAATTCCCCACCCCCCCAGCCCCGCCGGCCGCGTCATGCTCCGGCCATTCCCCTGCCCCCACCGCACGCCCGCCGCCGCCGCCAGCCCGCCCCCCGCCGCCGCCGCGGCCGCAGCCATGGCGCCGTCCTCCTCCCGCTCCCACTCCCACTCCGGCGGCGGGGGCGGCGGCCACGTCTCCCTCTCCCTCTCGCCTTCCTCCTGCAGGCACACCCCCTCCTCGGCCACGCTCGATCTCCTCATCCTCCTGCTCGTGCTCTTCTCCCTCGCCTTCCTCCTCGCCTCCTCGCTCGCCCACGTCTCGCGCTCGCTCTCCCCGCTCCTCGCGTCGCCGCCCGCCGCCGCGGCGCTGGCCTCCGCCGCCGCCGCCCTGCCCTACTTCGCCGCCGGCCTCCCCTACGTCGCCGCCGCGGCCGTGCTCGCCACGGCCGCCTTCCTGTCCTGCCGACGCCTCCCTCGCCGCCGCTGCCGCAACCCGCGCTGCCGCGGGCTCCGGAAGGCGCTCGAGTTCGACGTCCAGCTCCAGAGCGAGGAGGCCGTGCGGGCTGGCGGCGGGAGCACCGTTGGCGGCGCCGACGCCGCCATGTGGCGCGAGATCGAGACCTTGCCGTGGAAAGGGGGCCAGAGCGGGAACAATCCGGACTACGAGTGCCTTCGCGCAGAGCTCCGCCGGATGGCGCCGCCCAACGGCCGTGCTGTCCTGCTCTTCCGCAACCGCTGTGGCTGCCCGGTGGCCAAGCTCGAGGGCTGGGGCACCCCAAAAAGCAAGCGGCGGAATAAGAAGTGAGAGCCCATTGACCATTTCTCCTTTCCTTGCAACTTCATGAAATAAGTTCAATTACGTGATCTAAACTCCTAACGGTGTCATGATTTCTGTGCGACGATGCAGATATATAGGTTACATACATCTTCAGTACAAACGATTATTCTTTGATTTGTTTCTTTGGGGTTCAACAGGAGTTCTACAATGTTTCTGTGTGTATGGCCATCTAGTTTATATGATCTAGGAATTATGCTGGTTGGAAGTTTTAATTGAGTGAGCATTTTTTTCTCTGAAGCCAGTGAATTATGTTATGTCCTCTTTGTGGTTGTTCATCTGCCACTGGGGCACAAGTTAAATTACCTAACTACCGTTCTCCGTTGAAGGGATGTAAATGTTCATAACCACTTTTATTTTCTATCTGTTG
Organism: Aegilops longissima; assembly: GCA_021605205.1. NCBI lineage: Eukaryota > Viridiplantae > Streptophyta > Magnoliopsida > Poales > Poaceae > Aegilops > Aegilops longissima. The sequence continues at coordinate 444,279,272 of CM038676.1, read as the reverse complement.
CTTGAGCATATGCATTTTTCTCATAAAAGATATTTTCCAACTGTAAACTTCTTGTCCCTTCTCTGCAAATGTGTTTAGAATTTTGGATAAGTTATGCAAATATTGAAGAAAAGCATCCATTGTTTATAAAATTCAACGTCCTTTGCTGACATCTCATGGCAGATGTTACATATGAAATTAGTTTAAATTTGATGACCTTTAGTGACATTTATGCTACATTTTTGTTTATGGCTAATGTTAAACATGGGATTAAATGGTGACTGATTCCAATTGTTGTTTGGGGTGGATTATTTTAGATGATTAAGCCTATTTCTAACTAGATAAACTTAAGCTCAGTTTAGGAGCTTGTGGGACTAGCAAGTTAAGGATTTTATGCTTTTGACTTGCCAAGCCAGTCAGAAGAAGAAATTGGGTCACCTAACCAGGTTATCTGTGTTATTAGGAAGTACTTTTGAGAGGATATAGTTTTGGTGTCACTCACATAATTCACTATCTAGGAGTGCCTCTTCCGCCTTGGGATTGTGGCTTGCTAGGCCGAAAAGTTCCGCATGACATGATAGTATTTTGTGCCATCCATGGTTTGACTATGTCATTACTAACAACTACTCCCTCCGTCCGAAAATACTTGTCATCAAAATGGATAAAAAGAGATGTATCTCGAACTAAAATACGTCTAGATACATCCCTTTTTATCCATTTTGATGACAAGTATTTCCGGACGGAGGGAGTACCTAATTGTGTCTATCAGTTGCACGGATTGAGTTTGTTCACTCAATTGATCTTTACTGTCTATTTCGTAGTGACATATTTTTAGCATGTTCTTACTACTTCTAATCGAATTTACTTCCACACAGTTTCTCCTCACTTCTCGCATTGAACACACATCCTTATTAGAAAAAGAAAAAACCAAAGAATCTCATATCACATGTTCGGTAGGAAACATGTTTCTAGGATGCCAAGTAGGGAGATATATGATTCTATAGGTGCTCTTCTTAGTTTATCAGTGCGAAAATGCCTCTGTTTGCTTAATAATGATTGGGACAATTGGAAGTATAGGTGCTACCGTCTTGACTCCGGGAGAGGTGATGTTATAATTGGCATTTCCGTGTTTCTAGGATGCCAAGTAGGGAGATATATGATTCTATAGGTGCTCTTCTTAGTTTATCAGTGTGAAAATGCCTCTGTTTGCTTAATAATGATTGGGACAATTGGAAGTATAGGCGCTACCATCTTGTCTCCGGGAGAGGTGATGTTATCACTGGCATTTCTCTTTCTGATTAACATGGTGTGGCAGGGGCACTATGTCGTACAGTGGTTGAGATGGTTCATGTTTAATTTACAATTTGCTTGGTTTCTGGGCCTAGAGTACTTCTCTGTTTCTGATCATAACTCACTGCCCACGTGTTCTTAGCTATGTTTTCTGAATAACACTGATACAATGAAAGCATATGCATGGAGAAAAATCCAATTCAACATGTAACAAATGAATTCCTTGGTCCTTGCCATCTGCTACATGTATCTACACAAAATGATGAGTTGACGAAGTCAATATGATGAACTGCAACCAAGAAGAGAGTTCACACAACGAAAGCAATAGCAATACTGCAGATGTGAAAGAAGTAGCAACGTAGAAATGAGTAGTAGTGTGGGAAGAAGTAAATAATAGTTCAACTGCTTACTGCATTATGATAGGCCACACTAGCACAACCACTTCACACACAATACGGTTCAGTACTTAAAGTTAAGAGGACCATAAATGTACATAAGGTACCCGGGCAGGACACGATGAATCATGATTGTTAAGTCCAGTTGTTGCTTCTATCCACTATCATTAATGGTTGAGGAGGTCCAATCTCAGATCTCACCAATCGCTATGCCTCTGTTGCCTCACCATTTTCTTGCACTTGCCTTTGTTGCCTCACCATTTTCTTACACTTGCCTTTGTTGCCTCACCATTTTCTTACACTTGCTGTAACCATTGTTCGTCTAGTCAGAGATTTGCTTGCTGAAGGAATCCAGGATGACCTTAGAGGACTCAAAAGCTATCTCTTCCAATTCCCCACATTCTTATTGAGCATTGTGCTATTCTCATTTCCTTGAAGGAGATGTAAGTTGTGTTCATGTACTAAATCTTTAGCACGTCTTTACAAACGTGCTAAGGATTTAGTACATGAACACAACTTACATCTCTTACAAACAGCTTTCCAGAATCACCTAAGAGGACTCAAAAATTATCTCTTACAAACAGCTTTCTTTGTAAAGACACACATGTTAGATGTGGATACTGGACCCCAGAATAACCTGCAAATAACCTTAAATTGTGGTCACCAGAATATGCATTCATTTGGTTTGCACCAAGGGGGGCGTGGTGATTTACTAATTTAACTATCAACAGCTAGTGTAACACTTATTTTTCGTAGAACTGACTATCCTTGTATACTGATTAATTTCTGTATGATAAATTTAGTCAATATACACCTTTTATATGTAGCATGTGGAAATCCTTGATACTGCCCCCAGCTCTTGCATCTTTGCAAGAAAGGAATGCATTTGGCTATATTGCATCATGACTTGTTAAGCTAGACACTTCTTTAGTTCAGTTAAAAGCTTGCCAGTGTTCAGTTAGGTTAAGTCTTCTAACCCCTGCTTCACTTGTTTTAATTGGACTTAACCTGAGTACACTGCAGCACTGGAACTTGGATATTGATGTGTTTATTATCGATATATACACCATAGCTTCTAAAAAGAGTTTGAGAAAAAAAATTAGTTTCACATTGTTAATATGTTTTGAAGTACCCGTTGGTTAGGTTTTTTCTCTGTCAAGCATACTTATTTTGCATGGTCTTCCTTGCTGAACCTTCTTGTTTGGGCTACACCTTTTGTTAATGGAAATTTGCTATGCAAATATTTTTGTAGTTAAATCAGATGTTATGAACTGACCCATCTTTTTCCAGAATTGGTTGCCCAATTAATGTTTTTAAGTGTTTCCCAATTAATGTTACTCCTGAGCAATCAGCAATACTGTGACCTGTGAGAGTGCATTCTTGGCTTGAATGCTTATGTATTTCTGTTAATTCTGTTAATGTGTTGGTAATTTTGTCATGTGGTTGTAATATGGGAAGCTTTCTAGGTATCTATCTAGTTAGTTTGTGGACTTTTCACCGATTTCAGTTAAATTTGCCGTCAACTTCAAAGTAGGCACTTTCAGCTGGCTGCTACATCCAACATATGCACAATTGATTTAAAAAAGCTACCTTAATGTTTAACATGTCTTAAGTCACATGTATTTCAGTTTTGCTTTCCCATGAGACTAACTAGTTTCCTGTTTCACTTTTGATCTTTGATGGTCTCAGGGGCACGCAAGGTTCTTCACTGGACGGAGGGGTGCGATAAACAGAAGTCCGTTAAACAGTGCTGCCTAGGCTGCCATGGAATATTTGTTGAATAATACTTCCAATGAAAGATACATCAATTACAAGTGGTTGCACCATAATTGTATTGTTAGACGGGGTTCGCTGAATCTCAACAGAAATACCGATATGAGACAAACATTGCAATAATAATAGACTGTCAAAGAAAGAAAATAAAACGTTGGAGATGTACCAGTATTTGTCATGTTGCCCTTTTGCCCCTTTTCCCTGAATAAATTGTTCCCTAGCATGTGGATGTTTTTCAGGCCTGTGGTATCAATGTTGAAAGAGAAACACCAAGTTAAGATGCTGTCATGGTCATGGCAGCGATATCGCTCCATATGTTATTTCTCGTACCTGTGTATTGCAAATTTGCAATGAATAGTGTCTTCTTTCCAAAGTAAAATAGAGATCTAGCAGCCATGTGGCGCACATCTTCAGTTGATTTACAGTACATGCATTTCTTGCTCATCTCTAACGCCGGGTACATTCTAGTGAACACCCATCTTGACTATGCGTGGGGTCAATTTACCCACAACGACCCCACATCTATTGAGAAACACAATTATATATTTAGATAGTTTGTAGAGAACTTAGAAATTTATAAGAATCATAAAGAGTAGGTGTGCATTGTCTTGCAGTCCTGGTATATGAAAGCAGGCATACGCTTGCATCGCAAGCTAGGCGAGGAACATAAAGATTAAGTCTCCCCAGCTCGCCTTCCTCTCTTTGCTCCCGTCTCTTCGGCCTTAAGTTGTTAGGGCGTGTGTCTTGTGTTTGCGCTGGCAAGAGTTTCTTGATACTTTCTTAGGATTTGGATGCGTCAGGAATCCAACAATTACGATTCCGGCTCCGGTGGCAAGTTATAGTAGAATGTTACCAACAGGAAACCTGTGAAAAGTAGTTGTTGTCTAGAATTGGAGATGGCTCCGGCTGCCCTTGCTGCATTGCAAGTAGTTCCATCACTCTGGTTTACTTCTCTTGGTCTCGTTAGCTAAAGCTTGTACAGCTCAGATCTCAAGGTGCGGACGATCAAAATGGGGATGAGGTTGAATGAAGCTAGATTAAAGGACTAGATAGTAAATCACTTGCCACCCTCCAATGCGATCAAGATAAAGGACATACTCCAGTTTGCTAGAACAAAATGGGGATGAGGTTGAATTTTGGCATCAACCGAGTCCAATGGCTGGGTTAGAACAAGCCCTACTCCATTGCTTACACACCTAGCCTTCTGCAAGTACAACACAATGGTCACTAGCTAGGAAAACTACGCTCTTTGTCAAGATTAAAACTTCACTGCCCCTTGATCACCATGAGCAAACATTTGAGATAATGAAAACTTCATACCCTTTGTCTCTGCATCATCGATGCAGAATCAAACCGCCATGAGAAAATACGAGCTTGTTTGCTTGTTTCCTCCACTGATTAGGCCGCGCTTGGAAGCAGTGTAATCAAATACAAACGTATATATTTTACACATGTAACTTACCGGCTACTAGCAGATTTCCGGTCGGAAACAAAACGATGGACAGAGGTCTGTATTGTTTCTACAGAGGTATCTGAGACTAAAATGGTAATCCAAACATGGCCTTAATTAATCAACTATGCGCTCCGTGTTGTGCTGCTAACTGAAGTGCTAACAATGTTCTTGTTCTATGAATAACCGATCTCAAACCTTCTAGGGTCCATGGAGCCCTGAATCCGACAATGGGCTACTTCCTGGTTGACGGTATCTATCCTCCGTGGGTTACCTTCAGCACCATCTCAAACCTAGATGGCCAGAAAAAGGCTCATTTTGTCCAAAGACAAGAAGCAGTTAGAAAGGATGTGGAGAGGGCATTTGGAGTTCTTCGGGGCCATTTTGCAGTTATTTATGGACCTGCAAAATAATGGGATTCGGAGACCTTGTGAGAGGTGATGGCATGTTGTGTGATCATGTACAACATGATCGTCGAGGATGAGGGTGATGATGCTGCCGCAACTCTGGAATTTGAGAACATGGGTGATCCTATCCAACTTCTAGACCAGAATCCGGCCACATTCGAAGAGTTTATTCAAATGCATCAACAAATTCGGTATCGGCCAACTCACGAGCAGCTGAAGGAAGGTTTGATTGAGTATCAGTGGGCGGTGAAAGGAGACAACAATGTTGGGATGTAATACTTGAATTTTTTCAAAATTTGAACTAGTGTTGCATGCGGCTATTTGAACGTCTGTACCCTTTGCATGCGGCTATTTGATCGTGCGGACTTGAAAAAAATAAGGAATGCTGGATGTATGCGACTACAGTTGGATGGCGTCCTCCCGTATCCGTGTCCGTGGACTGGTCCCTCTTATCCGCTGATGGATGGATATTTGCGGATTGCCGTTGGAGATGTCCTTAGACTCGATCGATGCCAGAATTCTCAGGATGAAGAATCCTTCGTGCAAATGTTGAAACCTTTTGCTTATGTCAAATTTGTATTATTATACCTTGATTGAACTGGTTTCCGATGGGTCGTAAGAGCATCTTTAGTAGATTCCGTAAGAACGTTCAAGCCTTTAGATTTACGGTAGGGTTGAAAAAAAAAGCACCAAATAAATTCTGTAAATTAGCATGTCCTGTGTTCTTTAGAGGTTCCCGTATATTAGAGCATCCGTCCATCGTATATGGAGGATTCGAGCTGTTTTTTTAGGATCCCGTAAAACTTGTCAACGTCGGAGAAGGGGGCATGGTGACGCCACGCGTGAGCAGCGAGCAGATGGAGGAGCTCGACAGCGGCCGGCCGGAGCATCGCCGGAGCACGCGGCGGGCTGGAACGTCGCCGGAGCAAGGGCACGGCGACGCCGCGCGCGAGCAGCAACCGGACAGAGGAGCTCGGCAGTGGCCGGACGGAGCATCGCTGGAGCATGCGGCGGGCCAGAACGTCGTCGGAGCGTCACTGGAGCATCGCTAGAGTGTCGCCGGAGCAGGTAGCGAGCCGGAGTGGCACCAAAGCAGGCGGCGGGCCGGAGTGGCGCTATTCTGGCCGGCCGGAGTTCGACTTCATCCATGCGTGCGTCCCGAGGAAGAAGAAGCGTGAGGAGGAAAAAAAACTTTTACGGTACAGGTTTACGGGATCCGTTCCGCTCGATTCCTCGTGATGCCGTAAATTCGTTTTTAAGGGGACCTGTATACTGTTTTTACAGGTGGTATTTTTACAGGACCTGATAGAGATGCTCTAAGGCTTGAGAAATGTGAGTAGGAGAGGAAGGCAAAGCAAGCATAGATGGAAGGTGATGAACAATGCGTTTGATTCTTCACAAATTTAATTGTTTTCTACAAATATCTAAATATATTGGTGTTTCTTAAAGGATGTGGGGTCATTGTGGGTGTCGGTGTGTGTGTTAAAGGTGATAAATAGTGTTTAACTCGTGCTAATTTAATCTCAGGTAGTGTTTAACTCATGCTAATTTAATCTTAAATAATGTTTAACTCAGGCTAATTTAATCTTAGATGAACTCCGGGGCGTGTACAAAGATCCCAACCAACTCTAGCCTCAAGCTTACCACCCCACGGCCTAGCCTCACCGAGTTCGTGCGAGCGGGGAAGAAGATGAACACAGAGATTTACCCAGGTTCGGGCCACCTTGCGGTGTAAAATCCTACTCCTGCTTTTAGTGGATCGGCCTCACGAGGAGGTAGAGGATGAACTAGTACTGTGGATCAGCAGCCTTGCGAGGGCTCGGGTAGTGATGGTGAATCGGTCCGGGGTCCGATCCTTTCTACGGTGGTGGCTAACCCATATTTATAGTGGCCTTGGTCCTCTTCCCTCGTAGCTTATGCGGGAAGGGATTCCACAACGGCCAATTTTGAAAGGGGAGAAGGAGTACATCTTATCCTGACGAAAGGTGGTCTTCACCTGCAAAGCTTCTGGCCATGATGCAGCGGTGGGCTCGGCGATGGCATCCATCCTGCCGAGCTCGTGGTCTTGGTCTCGTTGCACCGGAATGGAAAGCTTTTGGGCCTTCCTCGGGAACCTGCGCCTGCCTTTGCTCCCTTAGCACAGAATAGGAAACTGTCCCCTCTGCGCCCGCTGGCGTCCGCCTGGCCTTGGTCGTCATGGCTCACGTCATCACGGCCTCATGAGGCGCCATGCTTGCATAGAGTTCTCCGCCCCTCGGGAGGCAGGTTCGGGGAGCTGCTCCTTTGGAGGTCTTGGCATCGCATACCTCGCGAGGCCGGGGCCCTCGCGAGGATCTTGTCCTGGGGGTCTTGTAACTTGGGCCGTACCAGGCCGTCGATGAGCCCGGGTGCTGGGTCGCAGTGATACGCCTCCGTCATATCTATAATTTTTGATTGTTTCACGCCAACATTATATAAATTTTACATATTTTTGGCAACAATTTATATGATTTATTGGACTAACCTATTGATCCAGTGCCTAGTGCGAGTTCCTGTTTGTTACATGTTTTTTGTTTCGCAGAAAATCCATATCAAACAAAGTCCAAACACGATAAAATTTACGAAGAATTATTTTGGAATACATGTGATTTTTAGGAGGTGGAATCAACGCAAACGGGGGCCCACAGCCCCCAAGATACACCAGGGCACGCCAGGGGGTGCCAGGCGCGCCCAGGTGTCTTATACCCGCCTCGTAAGGCGGTTTGGGCCCTTCTTCTGGCACAAGAAAGATAATTTATGGAAAAAAATCTTGTAAAAATTTCAAGCATAATCGAGTTTCTGAATCTCGGGAATTTAAGAAGCGGTGAAGGGCGGATCTGGGAGCGCGAATGAAGAGAACAGAGAGGGCGATCCAATCTCAGAGGGGCTCCTGCCCCTCCGCCGCCATGGAGGCCATGGACCAGAGGGGGCACTCTCCTTCCATCTAGGGGGAGGCCAAGGAAGAAGAAGAAGGAGGGTGGCTCTCTCCCCCTCTCTCCCGGTGTCGCCGGAGTGCCGCCGGGGCAAGGATCGTGACGACAATCTACATCAACAATCTTGCTACCGTCAACACCAACTTTCTCCCCCTCTATGCAGCGATGTAACACCCCTTCTCCCCGCTGTAATCTCTACTTAAACATGGTGCTCAACACCATATATTATTGCCCAATGATCTATGGTTATCCTATGATGTTTGAGTAGATGTGTTTTGTCCTGTGGGCTAATCGTGATCTTGGTTGGTATGATTGTATATTTTATTTATGGTGTTGTCCTACGGTGCCCTCCATCTCGCGCAAACGTAAGGGGTCCCCATTGTAGGGTGTTGCAATATGTTCATGGTTTGCTTATTGTAAGTGTTGCGGGGGTGACAGCAGCCTAAACGCGGATAAGTGGGTTATGGCGTATGGGAGTAAAGAGGACTTGTTACTTAATGCTATGGTTGGGTTTCACGACCTTAATGATCTTTAGTAGTTGCAGATGCTTGCTATAGTTCCAATCATAAGTGCATATGGTCCAAGTAGATAAAGTATGTTAGCTCATGCCTCTCCCTCATGTAAAATCGCAAGAATGATTACCGGTACTTGTTATCGATTGCCTAGGGAGAAATGACTTTCTTGTTGACAAAAGCTATCTACTTTTATTATCTTGCAATTTATTCGTAGTTTTATTCTCGCAAAATAGTTTCATACTTGTTTTAGGTAAAGCAAACGTCAAGTGTGCATAGAGTTGTATCGGTGGTCGATATAAATTGAGGGACTATTTGTACTACCTTTAGCTCCTCTTTGGGTTTGACACTCTTATTTATCGAAGAAGGCTACAAACGATCCCCTATACTTGTGGGTTATCATGCAGGTAGGCAAGTCTGGGCACCCCCCGATCCCAGAATGCTGGCAGTAGCCGCCCGGGCCCAAGGCGCGCTCGAGCTGGCTTCGAGGCGAAGCCAATGGGCAAGGGCGAAGCAACGCGGGCCCTAGTCGCCTGTGGGCCAGGCTCGATGCGTGCCGCACGGTGGGGCGCGACCGCCTCCACATCCCCATGTTGCCTCGGCAACTGCCCCAGGCTGACAAAATACTGGTGCACACCACAGGGCCATCATTGCTTACCCTCACCTTGCTCCTGATCCCCTCCTCTAGCCGAAAGCTTCTCCAGATCCAATCGCAACTCCGCCCCCTTCTTTCTCCTTGTCGGTGTCAAAACCGGCGGATCTCGGGTAGGGGGTCTCGAACTGTGCGTCTAGGCGGATGGTAACAGGAGACAAGGGACACGATGTTTTTACCCAGGTTCGGGCCCTCTCGATGGAGGTAATACCCTACTCCTGCTTGATTAATATTGATGATATGGGTAGTACAAGAGTAGATCTACCACGAGATCAAGGAGGCTAAACCTAGAAGCTAGCCTATGGTCTCGATTGTTGTTAGTCCCACGGACTAAAACCCTTCGGTTTATCTGAGACACCGGATAGGTTAGGGTTACACGAGTCGGTTACAATGGTAGAAGATCTACATATCCGTATCGCCAAGCTTGCCTTCCACGCCAAGGAAAGTCCCATCCGGACACAAGACGAAGTCTTCAATCCTGTATCTTCATAGTCCAGGAGTCCGGTCAACGGTGATAGTTCGGCTATCCGGAGACCCCTAATCCGGGACTCCTCGGTAGTCCCGAACCAGGCTTCAATGACGATGAGTCCGGGCGTTGATTGTCTTCGCATTGCGGCGGGTTCTTCTCCAAATTCCATATACTTGTCGAATAGTGTCCGGCTTCGATAAATGCTGCGCTCCTTGGCTTCTCGCCCAATAATGGCCATCTTCCACGTGTTTGAATGAATGCAAAAGCCGTGGTATTTTTACACTTACCCCCTAGCTGCGCAAATGAGCTGCCTATAAAAGGCGAGGATCTAGATCTGAGTCACACCATCCCCATTCGCGAGCCTTCTTGGGCGCCTCGACCAAAGCCCATTCCATCATGGACGGTCGACGCGGCTCCTCCTCTCGTGCTCCCAGCCCTCAGCCTTGAAATTGGGAGAGATGCTCAGTCCCGCATAGCGAGCTAGTTACACTCCAAACCAAGGGATTTCTTCCCCCGGACTTTATGGTTCCGGTCCAAGCCAGACTTGCCACCTGCAAGGGCGGAAAGCAAGCGGAGAGTGTCCCCGATCCCTCTAAAGGAGAGCGGGTGTGCTTTATCTCTTATCTAGTAAGAGGACTCGGATTTCCAATCCATCCGTCTCTCCGGGGGCTCTTGGAGTTCTACGGCCTCCAATTGCACCACCTTACGCCTGCCTCCATTTTGCACATCGCGGGCTTCGTGACCCTTTGTGAACTATTCTTGGGCGTCGAGGCTCATTTTGCGCTATGGAAGAGATTATTCTGCCTAGTACCCCGTTCTCATGAGGGGTCAATATATCAAGTGGGCGGAGCCGAACTATGGCGCATCGCCGGGACCGGATATCTATCCGGAACTCAAGAAGGCGTCCAAGACTGGCCTTCGAATGGTTTTACATGGAGGACGTCCGCTGCGGATCCTGTTCGGATCGGCCTTCCGGAGTTTAGCAACGCTCCTCCAAGAAGCGCCTAAGCTGGCGCCCTTGAGCCCCCTGAGGAAAATGACCGGGATGTCCTTTACTTGATGAGCGAATAAGGTTCTTGGCTCATGCGGATTGACCATGATTGGAGTCATGGCAATCTGCATTATGAGGAGTGCAGCCGCCCAATATAGGGGCCACCCATGTGGGACTTCAACGGGAGGATGATGCCACCCGCCATGGCGCAAAGGGCGGGATCGGTCACCGAACTGGTGAAGACCTTATCGCCATGTATAAAGGGAGGAGGAAGATTTCCTCCGCGTCAACCCACTGAGCGAGTTTTCTTCGAATAATCCTCGAAGTTGGGTAAGCAAACATCTTTGTGGCCTGTCCGATCCATGTTCCCGTGATTAAATATCTCATTTTATGGTTTCTGCGCAGGAACTGCGCCGGGCCGTGGAGAAGATACACAACCCGCCCCCACAACCCGAGGATCCGGAACGGTCCCTCGATCCGGCCTCCGAAGAGGATCCAGATATAAAGCTGGAGTTGATCGACGGGGTGTTCCACCAACTTAGCATCGACAATGCTTTGGTTGCCATTACGGCCGATTACCCCCGAATACTTCCAGCCTCGCAGGTACCTGAGACCGAGGTCCCAATACTCTGATAATGACCCATCCGTGCTAATTTCTTGATCACCGTATACCAATAGAATTTCGCAGGGGGCGCCTTCGAGGCAGGAGGCCGAGCCATGCGGCTGGCCAACAAGGGGCGACGCCCCATGAGCTAAAAAAGAAGTGCGGTCCGGATCGAAACTCCGCCCGCAGCGGTATGGCGCGTCACCATATTCCCGTGATTGATTCTGGAAGGTGTACTAACGCTGGTGCTTTTTTCAGGAAAAGCGCTCGCGGATCGAGTCCGGAGAGGTTGCCATCGAGCCTCCGCCGCCGGGCTCCAAAGCTGGGTTGAAGCGGAGGCGAGCACGAGGCGCGTCGTCGGATGCTCCTCCGGCGGAGGATGCCGACAAATTGTCCGCCACCAACTCCGAGGTGGAGAGCGCCATGAATCACAAAGCGCCGCCGGACAGTTCTTCGTGGACGCATGTTTCTCCCAAGAGGCCTTGAATGCCTTCAATTCGGAGATGCGCACCTCCGTGCCGCTCAAGATGGTCTAGCGAGCCACGGAGCAGTATGTAAAGGACATCTGAGTAAGGAAATTTGACAGTTATATATGCCAAGAGTCCCGAGACTTAAAATAGTTAGAATAACTGATTTAAAGATCATTTGTTATGCAGATCTTACAAAAAGAATACCCGACTGTCCTGGGAGCTTGAAGAATGCAAGGCCCAACTTGAGGCCGCACTAGCCGCTTCTGGGGAGCCACAGAGACCCCTCCGTAATATATGCTTCAAAAGATAAATAGTTTATGAAGTGCGGCGGGTGTGTAAATCTGACCAAAAGAAATATTGTAGATGGCGCGGACTAGATCCGGACAAGCAACAGCTCTTGCGCGAGCTAAAGGCGGCGAGGCGTGCTTACGAGGGTGCGGCGGAGAAAAATAACCTCCAAGATGCCAACACCAAACCTGGGTGAGGAACTAAAGGATGTTCGTGCCCGGTTGTCCGACCAGAAGGAGGAGAATCGGGGCCGGCGCGGCATTTTCAAGATAAGTGCTTGAGCGAACTTTGAAAGAGTTCGGCGAGGAAGGCGACTAACATAAACATGTATGTAGGTTTGCTCACAGGTCGTCCGAGGAGGAGATGCCCATTCTTGGTGATCTTCTTCCCGAATCTGTGTCACTACGAACGAAGTTCGGCGGTGATGAAAGGCGTCGGCCAGGCCTTGTGGCCATCTATCTCCCTGCCGAAGGCATTGGGGAGCTGGCAGAGCGGCTTCAAGGAGCACGGCGGCGCTTCCGACTATGGAAGATATCGGCCTGCCGTCAAAGGCGCCAGGAGGCTGGGGCCATGGTAAAGACGCAGTACACGAAGGCTGACCCAAACCACATGGCGAGGTCGGACCTATGGGGCTGATGGGAAGGAAATCCTGTAAGTTAGTGTACGGCCAAGTGGAATTGGCCGCCAAGTATTCCAGCAGGATTGTAAATTAGATAGCCTATTAGATGGCATTGAGGAGGAATCTGGTGAGTCGAGTTGACTATGTAATTGAATATGACATAAAAATGTCTTCTAGCGGATTGTAGATCATTTGTCATAGCGGACCTTTTCGCTTCGACCTCGGGACCCAACAGTCCGGAGTGTGTCCGAATACCCTTGCAGTTATATAAGAACCGGGGCATGCGTGGAGACAAGGCGTAGGGGTCATTATTGCTGTATCAGACAAGTGCCCAACTAGTTATGTTATATTACATGGATAGTAAGAAACATCTTCCAGGAGAATAGTTCATTAAGGGTTCCTTTATTTGGGAGGCATGCCCTAAAGTGCATGTCCGAACTGCTAAGAAAGCAGAAAATCATCCGGGGCAGATGGATAAATAGTTAAAATCATCTTTTAGTTCACCGACCGAATATTCCCTTAAGAACGCTAGCTTTCGGCTTCACCCACCGAGGTACACATCCGCTGACCCGAGCAAGAATAATCGCAGAGGTGCTCCTTTACCACCTAGCCGAACAATCGGGAACGAGGGGTAAGCACAGGAGCCAGGCAACCTAGCTTGGCCAAAACTTAAGTCATGCATATAATGGTGAATAAAAGGTACATGCGGAAGTTTGACGCATGTGTTGGGCATGAAGCCCGTATAAATAAGCTTCGTAAAGAAGCCCCTGTGTATAATGAGCGCGCATAACGCGTCAAATATGTGCGAACAAAGCGCAAACGGGCCTCTAAAGGCTTCAGGAAGAAGGAGGAGGAAGGAGAGAAATAAAAGACAGCAAAAATAGAAAATGTGGACGGAGGAAGGAGACGAACTTGGAGTCCGGAGCTTTAGGCATAGAATCTTCGTAGACGGGCTGCGTTCCATGGGTTCGGCTCGAGTCGGTTATCTGATGATGCGTTTCGCAGACGGTATGCTCCGCCGGTCCTGTCGATGATGAAGGGACCTTCCCATTTGGGCTTGAGTTTGTCCTTTTTCTTGTCCGGCAGGCGTAGAACTAGTTCGCCAATGTTATAAGCTTTGGCCCGTACTTCCCCGCTTTGATATCTTCGAGCCTGCTGTTGATAGAATGCGGAACGAGCTTTTGCCACGTCGCGCTCCTCCTCCAATGCGTCCAAACTATCCTGCCGATCGAGCTCGGCTTCTCTTTCTTCATACATGCGCACGCGAGGTGAGTCATGTATTATGTCGCAGGGCAAGACCGCCTCTGCGCCGTACACCATAAAAAATGGTGTGAATCCGGTAGTATGATTTGGCGTGGTCCGCAGCCCCCAGAGTACGGAGTCGAGCTCCTCAACCCAGTGCGTGTTAGATTCCTTGAGGGACCGCACTAGTCTGGGTTTAATGCCGCTCATGATTAGACCGTTTGCTCGCTCGACTTGACCGTTGGTTTGAGGGTGATATCGAGGCGTAATCGAGCTTGATGCCCATGTTTTGCACCATAATTTGACCTCATCGGCCGTGAAGTTGGTGCCGTTATCGTGATTATACTGTGGGGACACCGTAATGGTGCACTACCCCGATATGAAGTCTATCACCGTCCGGATTCGCCGTTTTAACGAGCTTGGCCTCTATCCATTTGGTGAATTTATCCACCATGACCAATAGGTATTTTTGCTTGTGGGTTCCTCCTTGAGGGGTCCAACCATGTCAAGCCCCTGGACCATGAACGGCCGGTGATGGGTATAGTTTTGAGGGCGGTGGGTGGCATGTGGCTTTGGTTAGCAAAAGCTGGCAACCGACGATCGTTGGACTAAATCCTGCGCATATGCCGGGCCGTCGGCCAATAAAATCCTGTACGGAAGGCCTTGCCTACAAGGGCCCGGGCTGCGGCGTGGTGCCCACCCAGTCCGGCATGAATTTCAGCCAGGAGGTTTCGCCCTTCCTCTTCGGAGATACACCTTTGAAGGACTCCGGTAGTGCTTTTCTTATAAAGCTCTCCCTCATGGACTTTATAGGCTTTAGATCGCCGTACTATGCAGCGAGCCTCATTTTGGTCTTCGGGGAGTTCCTGCCTAGTTAGGTAGGCTAGGAATGGTTCCGTCCACGGGGCGATAACCGCCATTATTTCGTGGGCGGAGGGTGTTATCTTGGTGGCAGAGCCTCCGATTGTGTCAGAGTGTTCGGCGTCAGGCAGTGCGGTTGGGTCCGGAATTTTATTGCCGGACTCCCCTTCCCATAGTATGGATGGCTTGAACAGCCGTTCCAGAAAGATGTTGGGCGGGATGGCATCGCGTTTTGCACCGATGCGTGCCAATATGTCCGCCGTCTGGTTGTTATCCCGGGCTATATGATGAAATTCGAGCCCTTCGAACCGTGCTGACATTTTTAGGACCACATTGCGGTATGCTGCCATTTTCGGATCTTTGGCATCAAAGTCTCCGTTTATTTGAGATATCGCGAGGTTCAATCGCGCACCTCTAGGCGTTTAATGCCCATGGAGACTGCCATCCGGAGGCCATGCGAAGGGCCTCGATTCGCTGCGTTGTTGGAGTCCGTATACATTATCGAAGGGCGTATTGGACTGTATCCCGGTTGGGGACGTCAGGACGACGCCAGCCCCCAGGCCGGCCAACATTTTGGAGCCGTCAAAGTGCATGATCCAATTGGAGTATGCGCCGTACTCTTTAGGGAGTTCGGCTTTGGTCCATTCGGCCACGAAGTCGGCCAAAACCTGCGACTTGATAGCTCGTCGTGGCTTATAGGTTATGTCGAATGGAAGGAGCTCTATGGCCCATTTAGCAATCCGGCCCGTCGCGTCGCGGTTGTTTATAATGTCGTTAAGAGGTACTTTGGAGGCTAAGGTTATCGAACACTCTTGAAAGTAGTGTCGCAGCTTATGGGATGCCATGAACACCGCGTATGCTATCTTTTGATAATGTGGGTACCGGGACTTGCATGGAGTGAGGACAGTGGACACGTAATAAACCGGTCTTTGAAGAGGGAACCGGTGTCCGTCCGTTTCTCGTTCGACAACGAGCACCGCGCTGACAACTTGATGTGTTGCAGCGATATATAATAGCATTGGTTCGCCCATGTTGGGCGCGGCCAGGATCGGGTTTGTTGCCAGTATGGCTTTTATTTCTTCGAGTCCGACCGTGGCAGCATCCGTCCACTCGAAGTGTTCGGTGCGGCGGAGGAGGCGGTAAAGGGGTAACACTTTTTCTCCCAAACGGGAAATAAAGCGGCTTAGAGCCGCTACGCATCCAGTCAATTTTTATATTTGTTTGAGGTCTTTTGGAATATCCAATTGTGACAGAGCTCGGATCTTGGCTGGGTTTGCTTCAATTCCTCTACCGGACACAATGAAGCCCAGGAGCTTTCGTTTGGAGCGCCAAGACGCATTTTTCGGATTGAGCTTGATGTCATATTTTCGAAGATTGTCGAATGTGAGCCTCAAGTTGTCTACTAGAGTTTCAACATGCTTGGTTTTGACGACCACGTCATCTACATATGCTTCCACCGCTTTTGCCGATCTGGTTTGCGGACATGTCCGAATCATGCGCTGATATGTTGCGCGGCGTTTTGAGCCGAAGGGCATTGTGTTGAAGCGAATGGGCCGTATGGAGTGATGAATGCTGTTGCAGCTTGGTCAGCTCCGCCATCTTGATTTGGTGGTAGCCGAGTACGCATCGAGGAAGCACAATGAGTCGTGGTCCTGCTGAAGCGTCGATAATTTAATCAATTCGAGGAAGGGAAGGGATCCTTTGGGCAAGCCTTATTAAGGTCTTTGAAATCAACACATAGGCGCCAGGATTTGTCCTTCTTTGGTACCATCACCAGATTTGCTAGCGGTCACGGATGTTTTATATCTCGATGAATCCGGCTTCCGGAAGTTTGGCTAGCTCCTCTCCCATGGCCTATCTCTTGGGTTCGGAAAAGCACCGAAGAGCCTGTTTGACTGGCTTGAATCCTTTTAGGATATTTAGGCTGTGCTCGGCCAGCCGACGTGGGATTCCTAGCATGTCTGAAGGGTGCCAGGCGAAAATGTCCCAGTTTTCTCGTAGAAATTCTCGTAGTGCGGTGTCTACATCAGGGTTTAATTGTGCCCCAATGGAGGTCGTCTTTGCAGGGTCCGTTGGGTGGACTTGGAATTTGACTATTTCATCCGCTGGTTTAAAAGAGGTGGACTTGGATCTTTTATCAAGTATCACATCGTCCCTGTTCACCGTGGGAGCGATCGCAGTTGAGTTCCTCGCCGCTAGGGCTTCGGATAGTGCCTCGAGGGCTAGTGCGGCTGTCTTGTTTTCGGCGCGGAGTGCTATGTTCGGATCACTAGCGAGAGTGATGATTCTGTTAGATCCGGGAATTTTAAGCTTCATGTACCCATAATGGGGTATAGCTTGAAAAATTGTGAATGCCTCTCGCCCTAATAAAGTGTGATATCCGCTGTTGAAAGGGGCCACTTGAAATGTGACCTCCTCGGACCTGTAATTGTCCGGCGTGCCGAACACTACGTCCAGTGTGATTTTTCCTGTGCAGCATGCTTCCCAGCTAGGGATTATTCCTCTAAAGGTTGTGCTGCTTCGCTCAATGCGGTTCCAGTCTATTTCCATTTTTCGGAGAGTTTCCTCATAGATGAGGTTTAGTCCGCTGCCGCCATCCATGAGTACCTTAGTAAGACGAAAGCCGTCCACTATTGGATGAGGACCAATGCGGTGGTGCTCGGGCTGTTCGAATTTGGGTTAAATCCTTGGCATTAAAGGTAATAGCCATGTCCTCCATGGATTTATTGTTGCTACTTGGTAGACTTCGCAAGGTTGCGGAGTGTTCGTTTCGCATGTTATTTGATGCGAAAGTCTCGAAGACTATTAACACCGTCTTGGTGTTCTTTGGGCTGGGATTCGAAGCTAGAAGCTCTTCGCCACTTTTGGCCACCTACCGTAGTATCCAACATGCTCGAAGGCTATGAGTTGGAGTGGCGCCCTCTGTGCTATGAATTTTGCAGGGTCCGTTTAGCCAACCCTCCAGTACGGTTCCGCACCCTTTTATTTCGGACTAGGGATGTATTCGGGGCCGGATTATCCCAAAATTTACTTTCGGTTTTCCAAGCACTCTCCATCGCACAGTACTTTTGTACTATGGTCACCAAGTCAGCAAAGCGTGTAATTTCGCGATGACTTATGGCGTTTAGGATTCCCTTGTCCGTGCAATTATTGCAAAAAAGTGAGATTGCGTCCTCCTCTCGGCAGTCCTTTATCCTGTCCATAACCAGGAGGAATCTGGCCCAGTAATGATGTACTGTTTCAGCGGGCTCTTGCCGAATTCGGGATAGATCGCTAATGTTTGGGTGGGCGGGTGGAACTAGATCCAGAACCCCGTCCAATTTAGGACTCAGGGGCCGAGAAGTTTCCGAACTCGGAAGTTTAGATTTTTGAGTGCTATCTAATGAATCCAACCCGCCGCCCGACTTTAAGTTCAGGGCTTGATCGACATCCGTCCCTCTGCGGGAATCTGGCATGGAGGGATCGGGAATCTGGACGTAGCTAGTCCTTAAGATAGAAGAAGAATCGCCGCATTGCTCCTCTATCACAGAAACATGATGGGTAGCCTGGGGAGAGTTGATTTCTCTCAGATCGGTTTTAGGCCCGATCCGGTCGTAGTCTATAGCGACTCCCAGGGCAGCGATGCGATCCAAGAGCTTGTTTACGGAGGAGAGCTCGATCGGATCTAACTGTTTGGCAAGTTCCGAATTAACATGAAGATTGGTTTCGATGGCTCGAGAAGTCATCGTCGGTGGCGGCGAACAAAGCGGTCATGAGAAACCACCTAGTCAAGAGTCGACCCAGTGGCCAAGGCTTCTTTGGCGATAGTATCGTCTTTAAAGGCGAGATGAGGCATCCTTCCGATGGCGGCGACACGAGGAACTCTCAATGAAAGCACCAATGTCGGTGTCAAAACCGCGGATCTCGGTAGGGGGTCCCGAACTGTGCGTCTAGGCGGATGGTAACAGGAGACAAGGGACACGATGTTTTTACCTGGTTCGGGCCCTCTCGATGGAGGTAATACCCTACTCCTGCTTGATTAATATTGATGATATGGGTAGTACAAGAGTAGATCTACCACGAGATCAAGGAGGCCAAACCCTAGAAGCTAGCCTATGGTCTGATTGTTGTTCGTCCTACGGACTAAAACCCTCCGGTTTATATAGACACCGGATAGGTTAGGGTTACACAGAGTCGGTTACAATGGTAGGAGATCTACATATCCGTATCGCCAAGCTTGCCTTCCACGCCAAGGAAAGTCCCATCCGGACACAGGACGAAGTCTTCAATCTTGTATCTTCATAGTCCAGGAGTCCGGCCAACGGTGATAGTTCGGCTATCCGGACACCCCCTAATCCGGGACTCCCTCACTCCTTCTCCAATGCCGGCGACCCTGCGAATGGCGCCCGGGAAGTCGAAGCCCGCGGCCCAGGCCACGACATCCTCCTCTCCTTCGCCAACACTCGACGCGTCCTCCGTCGCCGAGGAGGGGCATCTTGGCCCCGTGCTCCCACAGATGGCGGGCGAAGACAAAGAATGGGGCGAGACCTTGATCAGCAGAAATATCCACTATGCTTGCTAATTATACTTTTAAGTATGGAGTACCTAAAAAACTTGGAGATCCACGAATACCAACTATACGTTGTTCCATTAAAAAGAATTATGTGAAAACTGCTTTGTGTGATTTAGGAGCCGGTGTTAGTGTTATGCCTTTCTCTTTATATAAAAGACTTGACTTGAATAAACTCAGACCTACTGAAATATCTTTGCAAATGGCTGACAAATCAACTGCTATACCTATCGGTATCTGTGAGGATGTGCACGTTGTTTTTGCTAATGTTACTATTTTAACTGACTTTGTTATACTTGACATGCTCGAGGACGACAACATGTCGATTATCCTTGGTAAACCCTTCTTGAATACTGCAGGGGCTGTTATTGATTGCAATAAAAGCAAGGTCACTTTTCATATCAATGGTAATGAGCATACGGTGCACTTTTCGAAGAAACAATTCCAAGTGAATGGTATTAATGTTATTGAAAAATCTCCAACAATCACTATTGGAAGTTTTCAAATACCTCTAGCTACTGTCAAAAAGAAATATGAAATAATTATTGTTGGGGAAATGCATATCCCCATTGAGGTAACTTAGTGATTTATGAAAGTTCTTCGGTTTCATGCTAATCGAAAGTGGTTGTTAATAAGACCTGATCAACCTTATTAATGGATCATTTTTGAACGGTATTTGATGAATTTAGTAAGCACTACCTTCTGTCCTTACCTTTTGTTTTCTGTTTTTATTAGTTAAATAAAATAAAATGTCATGTTTTGTCTGTTTTTTGAATTTCCCGTGCAATAAAAAATGACCCAAAAATAAAAGTGCTCAGAATGCCCTGAAAATTTTATATGATTTTTTCCTGAATATTTCTGAATTTCTGGTGCAAATAATATCAGAGGGAGGTGCACCAGGTGGGCACAACCCACCTGGGCGCGCCAGGACCCCCACACGCGCCCTGGTGGGTTGTGGTCCCCACGTGGCCCCCCTCACTTACCTCTTCATCCCACATCATCACCTACCTCCAGAAAAAAATCTCCATTGCTCTCTCTCCCGTGTTCTTGAGCTCAAACCCGCGGATTTTGATCTCTTTGCTCGAAGCTCTGTTTCCGAAAATGTTTCGGGGGATTGTTGCTTGGTATGTGACTCCACCGTTTGTCCAATTAGTTTTTGCTTTAATGGTTTATATTTTTAATAATTAGCTACTCTTGGTGCTGCTGTAGATGTGCTTGCATGTTAAATTCTTAGTGTTCTAAGTAGTTTGAATGCTTCCTATGGCCTCTATGCATCCCTATGAGTAGTTGGTATCAATTTTGTGATGTTTTTGTTGAGAAATTTTTGTGGGCTAATAAATTTCAGAATTTTGTTCATAGGAAAACCATGAATATCTTTAGGAAGTTTGGCTCTAAGAAGAACTCCAAGGGTGTTATTGGGGAGTCTTATGACAGTAATCTCCACCCTCGGAGGTTGGCGGAGGTATGGCCGTGCGAATGGCCGCACACCCGTTCCTGGAAGAGGCTGGAATTCTTCAGGAATTCACACAATATGTTACTAATGCCGGCCTCACCGACTTCATCGGAGATGAGTGAGACCAGCACCAAATCCTCACAAACATCTTTGTTCAGAGTTTTACTTTCCTGCCTAGAAATAATCCTCCTAAAGTGAGCTTCGATTTATATGCTGAAGACCATCAGATACGACTTACTGAATTTTGTGACATATGATTGATCCCTTCTGATGGGAGCTTAGCCGAGCCTAGGCCGGCTGGGTTTGAGACCTTTTATCGCACTTTGACAGTGGGAGATGAGAGAGGAGTGTCAGCTACCACTGCCGCTGGCTTGCATTTTCATGCTGTTCATTACTTTGCACTTTTCATTGCAAAATGCTTGCTTGCTAGGGAGAAGGTGGGTGCACTTAGTTCACCAGACCTTGCTGCTTTACGCCGTGCATTAGAGGGCGACAACACTTATAGCTTGGGAGCTATTGTGGCTCGTCGCCTCCATCTTAATAAATCTCAGGGTAAAATACACGGTGGGATTTTTGCTACTGGTTTGGCGGCTCACTTCGAGGTTGAGATACGCCCTCATGATTACCCTCTGACCAAGGTTTACCTAGACCGGGCAGCCATGGAACACCATCATTTTCTTCCACGAGATTATCCTAACTGAAGGAAATATGCCCTAGAGGCAATAATAAATTTGTTATTTATGTTTCCTTATATCATGATAAATGTTTATTATTCATGCTAGAATTGTATTAACCGGAAACTTAGTACATGTGTGGATACATGGACAAATAGAGTGTCCCTAGTATGCCTCTACTTGACTAGCTCGTTAATCAAAGATGGTTAAGTTTCCTAGCCATAGACATGTGTTGTCATTTGATGAATGGGATCACATCATTAGAGAATGATGTGATGGACAAGACCCATCCGTTAGCTTAGCATTATGATCATTCAGTATTATTGCTATTGCTTTCTTCATGACTTATACATGTTCCTCTGACTATGAGATTATGCAACTCCCGAATACCGGAGGAACACCTTGTGTGCTGTCAAATGTCACAACATAACTGGGTGATTATAAAGATGCTCTACAGGTGTCTCTGATGGTGTTTGTTGAGTTGGCATAGATCGAGATTAGGATTTGTCACTCTGTGTATCGGAGAGGTATCTCTGGGCCCTCTCGGTAATGCACATCACTATGAGACTTGCAAGCAATGTGACTAATGAGTTAGTTACGGGATGATGCATTACGGAACGAGTAAAGAGACTTGCCGGTGACGAGATTGAACTAGGTATGATGATACCGACGGTCAAATCTCGGGCAAGTAACATACCGATGACAAAGGGAACAACGTAAGTTGTTATGCGGCTTGACTGATAAAGATCTTCATATAATATGTAGGAGCCAATATGAGCATCCAGGTTCCTCTATTTTGTTTATTGACCGGAGATGTGTCTCGATCATGTCTACATAGTTCTCGAACCCATAGGGTCCGCACGCTTAACGTTCGATGACGATTTGTATTATGAGTTATGTGATTTGAAGAACGAAGTTTGTTCGCAGTCCCGGATGAGATCACGGACATGACCACGAGTCTCGAAATGGTCGAGAGGTAAAGATTCATATATTGGAAGGTTACATTTGGACACCGGAATGGTTCGGGTCGTTTCAGATGAGTTTCGAAGTACCGGGGGTTGCCAGAATCCCCCGGGAAGTTCATGGGCCTTAGTGGAAAGGAGAGAAGGGCCACAAGGGAGGCCGCGCCCCCCCATGGCCAGTCCGAATTGGACTATGGAGGGGGGCGGCGCCCCCTCTTTCCTTCTCCCCTCTACCTCCTTCCCTCTCTCTCCCTCTATTAGAAAGGAAGGGGACTCCAACTAGGATTGGGAATCCTAGTTGGACTCCCCATGGCGCGCGCCCCCCTTGGGCCGGCCACCTCTCTTCCCCCCATACGTTGGAGGGGGGCACCCCAAAGGCACACCAAGTCTTCTCTTAGCCGTGTGCGGTGCCCTCCTCCACAGTTACACACCTCGGTCATATCATCGTAGTGCTTAGGCGAAGCCCTGCGTTGGTAACTTCATCATCACCGTCGCCACGCCGTCGTGCTGATGGAACTCTCCCTCGGCCTCAACTGGATCAAGAGTTCGAGGGACGTCATCGAGCTGAACGTGTGCTGAATGCGGAGGTGCCGTACGTTTGGCGGTTGGATCGGTTGGATCGCGAAGATGTTCGACTACATCAACCGCGTTACTAAACGTTTCCGCTTTCGGTCTATGAGGGTACGTGGACACACTCTCCTAGCTCGTTGCTATGCATCTCCTAGATAGATCTTGCGTGATAATAGGTAAAAAAATTTAAATACTGCATTCCCCAACACTAACATCCCCATTCCTTATAACCTGGTCTTTAGCGTTAAAACTCGTGATATTATTCCCTTGCCTGCATCTTCTTTGTTTGATTCTGCTGCCAGGGGCGGATATAGGATTATGCCTGAGGATATCATCGCCTACCGGAACGCTCAGGCTATTGCGGAAGCGGCACAGGAGGAGCCTCAGCAGTGGGACGAGTGGATGCCCGCTCCTCAGCACCCCTACTACCCTCCAGGCTACCGATCGACTACCAAGTTAGGCCAAAAGCCTAAGCTTGGGGGAGTACGTGTTTCCACCGACCTTACATTCATGTTCAGTTATTCCATTTGTCGGTGCTCACACTTTTTCATTGTATCATCCATGCTTAGATTTATTTTCTTGCTTTCTTCTTGTGTGTCTGAAAAACTTTAGAAAAACCAAAAAATTAGTTGTAGTTAATTTACTTTCTATGCATGCTTAGTAGTAGCAACAAAAAGAAAACCCAAAAAGATTTCCTTGTTCTTCTTTTGCTTGTTGGAAGCTTTCCCGTGTAGTTTTTCTCCTTTTTGCCTTTTCCTTTTATTTGCTTGTTCAAGAAAACCAAAAACTCCAAAAAATATTTCAGCGTGTTTCTCTGAATTTGTTTTCTTTTTATTCGAGTCGTACTAAGGAGAAGACCATGATGAAAATGCTGAGTGGCTCTCATATGAATAATTGTTGAACTAATATAGAGCACATTTTACCTTGTCTTCTCCTGTTGAATAAAATGTCTTGCAGATTCTAGCTTAGTCCACGACACTCTTGCACTATTATTATTTTCATACCGTTCGGTCGTGCAAGTGAAAGGCAATATGATGATTTTTGATGAACTGGTCGTGGCAGAGAGAAACTGGTATGAACTCGACTTGTTCTGTCTGTGTAAATATGTTTAACCTAGTATCCATGATTCAGCCCATTATAATTAAACATGTTTACAATGACAATTAGAGATTATAGTTTCTCATGCCATGCATAAGTAGTTGGGATTTGATAATGATTTATCTTGGATATCAACATTGCGTTAAAATGATTGTGATGTAGTATGATGATATGGTATCCTCCTCTGAATGTTCGAGTGGCTTGACTTGGCACATGTTCATGCATGTAGTTGAATCAAAACCAACATAGCCTCTATGATATTTATGTTCATGGTGTTCATATCCTACTCATGCTAGTGTCCAATGTTACTTATGCATAATGCATGGTTATGATCGTTGTTGCTCTCTAGCTGGCCACTTCTCAATCTAATTGCTAGCCTTCGCCTGTACTGAGTGAGAATTCTGCTTGTACATCAAAAACCTTGAACCCAATAGTTATTCCAGATGAGTCCACCATACCTACCTATATGCGGTATTACCCTGCCGTCCTAAGTAAATTTGCATGTTCCACCTCTAAAAACTTCTAAAAATATCCATTTTGTGTGCCTGGATCATGCATGGAACGACAGGAGGTAGTCGGTATCTTCCATGCTAAGCGAGTTAACTCAGGTCGAGTGTTTATTCAGTCGCCATCACATGAGAAAAGGGCGATATTAGGGATGCCTAGTCCCAAACTGCAAAATACAAAAAGAGTTAATCGCTCGAATAATCGAACAAAAACTCCCAATGGAGTCAAAACCTTTACTTTTTATCGCTTGGGAACCGCCACTAGCTCGTTTAGCATGGGAGATACTGATAACTGATAGTCGTGAAGTAAATGAGAAGAGTGCATGTCCCAAAATAATCATTTACCTCTGTTTTAAAAATTGAGCTCTAGCACCTCTGCAAATCAATGCTTCCCTCTGCGAAGGGACTATCTATTTACTTTTATGTTGTGTCACCGCCTTCTAAAACAAGCGCTAGAAACTGAGGGAGCACAGCTGTCATGATTTATGCATTGTGTGTAGCTAATGTTGGGTGCATCATGAATGGATCTTTTCTACCATGAATTACAATGTTTAGTCGCTGCTTGAACTTTGGAGGTGCTCTGCATTTATGTTTTGCGCTCTCAGAAAGGGCTAGCGAGATACCACTAGTGTCATATTATATCATGGTTGTTTTGACAATGTGTTGCCGTTTGATATATCTTATTCTTGCTCGCTAGCTGATTATGTCATTGATATGATTCATTATAATCTTTAAGAGTTATTGACGACATGGTTAGTTATAATGTTGGCTGAAAACCTGGTGTTGTTTAAGCTTATTTATGCAAACAAGAGCAAAAGAGTTCGTAAAAGTTTTTATTTTTCACTTTCAGTTTATCAACTGAATTGCTTGAGGACAAGCAAAGGTTTAAGCATGGGGGAGTTGATACGTCTCCGACGTATCTACTTTTCCTAATGTTTTTCCTCTTGTTTTGGACTCTAATTTGCACTATGTTCTTAGATTGATGTTGCTATGACTTTGCTATGCTTAATGGTTGTCACTTTGGGCCCGGGTGCCATGATTTCAGATCTGTACCGTATATGTTATCATCATTATATCCATGTTCTAGATCCGACCTTGCAAGTTATAGTCACCTACTACGTGTTATGATCCGGCAACCCCGGAGTGACAACAACCGGGCCCACTCCTGGTGATGACCGTAGTTTGAGGAGTTCATGTATTCACTATGTGTTAATGCTTTGTTCCAGTTCTCTATTAAAAGGAGGCCTTAATATTCCTTAGTTTCCAATATGGACCCCGCTGCCACAGGAGGGTAGGACAAAAGATGTCATGCAAGTTCTTTTAATAAAGCACGTATGACTATTTACGGAATACATGCCTACATTATATTGACGAACTGGAGCTAGTGCCGAATTGCCCTAGGTTATAACTGTCACATGATGAATATCATCCAACAAGTCATCGATCCAATGCCTATGAATTTATCTTATATAGTTTCTGCTAAGTTACTACCGCTATCATCATTGTTACACTTGCTACAATATTAGTGATATCACTGTTATTGTTACTATTGCTATTGTCACTACTATCAAAACTATCAAACTACTTTGCTACTGATCACTTTGTTGCAGATAATTAATCTCCAGGTGTGGTTGAATTGACAACTCAGCTGCTGATACCTTCAAATATTCTTTGGCTCCCCTTGTGTCAAATCTATAAATTTGGGTTAAATACTCTACCCTCGAAAACTATTGCGATCCCCTATACTTGTAGGTTATCAACCGACCGCCAAGGACGCGAGGGCGCATGAGGCGACACTCCTCATCGCGGCCGTGACAACCCCGATGCTGGTGGAGGGGGCGACCTCTTGCACCCTTTCGACGAAATTCACCCTTGAGGATGCAGCAATGTAGCTTCAGGAGGAACCAGCTCCCGCGGGCCAGCAGGTTGTGGCGTCGTCCTCCCTCATCGTGCCCGAGGAGAGCCTGGAGCCTCCGACGCCCCAAGCCAGCCACACCACTGCCTCCTTGGCCACAGCGTCCGTCGACGTGCCGATGCGGCCTCCTCGCCAGGCCCTCACGCTCGCGAACTGTGCCCCCCTGATCAGGGCTGGGGCCTTGGATGAGGCCTACATCACGCTCGGCCGGATCCAGGCTGATCTCCAAGACGCCAACAGGTGCCTCACGAGGGAACGCCTAGGGCTTGTTTCAGGGTGGCTCCAGGCCGACACAGCCACCAGGACGGCCTGGGTCCAGGCCGAAGCTGCCACCACGGAGAGCAGGAAGGAGGCCGCCGATGCCAAGGCGGCTTGGGACGCGGCGCTGACCGAGGTAGTGTCTGCCGTGAAGTATTGCGGTGAGGCCGAGGCAAATCTTAAGGCCCTTCAGGAGGAGCAAGCCGCGTCTGCACAGCGGCTCCACCAGTGGGAGGAGGACCTCAAGGCCTGCGAGGCGAAGCTCGCCGATCGCGACTTTGTGCTCTCCCAGGTGATTGTTGGTCAGGCTGCGGAACGTGAGCGTCTGGCCAAGCTGAAGGAGGAGGTGGCCAAAGCCCAGACGTCCCATGCTCAGCGCGTCTCTGAGGCGACAACCCGGCTGGATGCCAGGGAGAAGACCCTTATCACCACCGAGAAAAATGCGGCCGCGGAGCGCGACGCCTTTCCCTCCCTCGAGCTCAGGGCTCACGAGGGGCTACAGTCGATCTGCAGGGGAGGCTTCAAGGATCTGCTCACGCCCCCCAAAGGTGGTTACGCAGGGCTCTCCTTCAGACTTGTCGAGGAGCTTGAAGGTGCCGCTACCAAGATGGACTCCCTTCTGGAAGACGAGTGTCGTTCTCTCTTCTCGGCGACGGTGACGCGCGTCTTCGGCCACCTCTACCTCTAGAATCCCGATTTCAACTTCAACGCGGTGGTTGGCCCGGTCGCTCCTGAGCCCCGTGCCACCGTTGCAGCGGCCGTGGAGGGCCACGTGGACACGCTGCTGAAGAAGTTCACCTGCATCCCTGACGTCGAGGCCCCTGCGGTGGAGGCGAGTGGCGGTGACGACGGCGACAATGATGTTGACGACGAGCTTGCCACGACCGGGACAAGCGGCAGCGGTGGCGACGATGACCCTTCCTCCTAGATTTTACCCTGCGACACTTATCATGCCTCGTGGAGGCGTAAGACTATGTTTGAATATGCAGAATATTTGGTGCTTGTAATAACTGTTTGGACTCCGCGATTTCCTTTTCGTGCTTGGTTTCCTTCTTGTTTGCCTTTGTGCTCTGCATCGGCAGGGCCCAGCCCCGCGCATACCACGTCTGCCGTTGGTACGTCTGGATCGCCAGGAAGAAACCAAGGGGCGAGGGGCTACGTGACTGGTGAGGCCCCTGAGTCGCGATGCTCAGGGGTCCCCCTTGACGTGCGAGCAACCCTTATGAACGAGACATGCGCGGTGGAGAGGTTAATCCGGAGCCCTTCATACCTTTCCTCGCCAACTTTTACCTGGGAGGGACATGAGAAGACCAGGTACCAGGGACCTGATGAGGTGGAGTGCGCTGGGCCTGTCCCGAGCGCAGGCACCATGTCTAGCCCCCTAGCGCATGCCTCCCGGGGGAATGCTGCGCGACAGGACCATGAGAAGAGCCGAAAGGCTATCCTGAGGTTGGTGCAGCCGCTAGGGTGCCCTAAGTTGTTTATCCACTAGTGCGGAGCATGGGGCTTCCACTTGGGCGTGGGCATAGTTGCTGCTCAACCATGTCGTCCACCAGCATGGAGTGTTGGGGATACAACTACGGAGTGTGAACCGCCCCGGAGGGGCCGGTTTACCCTCGTGCGTGATCCAGGCCCATATGGAGGCCTGGAGCCCAGAGGCGAATTAAGGTCCATACATGTAAACCGCCTTAGTATTGTAACTTGTATTGTAAGACAAGAAAGGAGAAACCAAGCCGGACTCTTGTATGAGCCGGATTGGGATTCTGTAAGCCAGCCGGGCGTCAACCCGTGTATATAAGGGGACGACCCGGCGGCGAGTTAGGGACAGAGGATTCGAGGCTAAGGCAAAGCTATTGCTCCTAGTCGCGAACCATATCAATCACACCACAATGGGCGTAGGTTTTACCTTCATCGAAGGGGCGAACCGATATAATTCCCGTGTCTTGTGTCCGCATTAACCCCTCTAGGTTAACCCGTACGATGGCCCTGCGACTAAGTCCTTTCATGAGGACATCTGCCGTGACAATTCCACGACAGTTGGCGCCCACCGTGGGGCTATCGCATGATGGTTTGATGATCTTAGAGGGCAAGTTCGAAGGACTCGAAGGCTATCGCATGGGCGGATGACTAAAAGTCGTCGCGGTAAACTCTACATCGACGATGCGGATCTGGGCCCCGAGGCGGCTCGGTTGAGTATGGGTACCGGGTCCCTTTGGCGGCATACACGTGTTCATCGGCAAGATTGGCGAGTCGAGCTGGGCGGACGTCTCGCACCGACCTCGTCGAGGCGGCTCGGGGCGAAGAAGAGCCCTGCCCTAGCTGAACCGGCGGTCAAGCGTGTTTTCGTGGGAGTCGCCCACGGAGGTTACGAGGGCGGATCGGTGTCCGGCGACGAAACCGCCGTTTACTCTGGCGGCGAATCGTCGGCGGAGCGAGTCTTTATACTTTATACTGCGCAGGCTGGCCAGATCGGGGGCTGTTCCGACGGTGAGAGTATTTCGGACCCCCTCGATCTACCCAACCGGGTTGGGGTCTTCATGGCCGGTATGCAGGAGGCGCTTCACTCTTCGGCCGCGGCACCCCTGGTCGCCGGTTCAACAATGATGATGGCAGCCGGGCGGAGGCCTGTGGCGCCACCGCTCAAGTTTTATCAGAGCTTTTCGACGCATTGGCGGTGCTCATAGCGGAAGCTAATCCGCCGGATCAGGACATGCACAACGCAGAGATTGCAAAGGTGAGGGAACAGATCACTAAAGCTAAAGCGGACCTGGCGGCCGCGGACGAACGGATGGCAGTGGAACGAGCCGCTTTGGATGCGCAGGCTTATAGGCTCAGGCTGGACCAGAGGGCATCACAGGAAGTCATGAAAAGGAAGTACAGGTCCCGTTTGCCTTCAGTTTTTGAGGGTAGGGAGCTTTTCAATACCCGAGGAGCAGGAACCAGTAATCCGCCGCTGTTGGTGAACCGGCCGGAAACACCTGGGGCGGCCGCGCCGGTTCAGCCCCGTCCGGTAGATCTGCCTCGCCATCATACCGTGCGCCTGCACCTTGCAGACACCTCCGGTCACTACTCCAACCCGATGGATAATCTTGTAGCGGCTGCGGCACGGTTGAGGCGATTCCAATTGAAGGCGATTCACCACAGCGGTAGAGACCCGCGGGTTAAGGAGCTCCTCCGGACGGCCCAGCTCAGCAGAAGCTTACTCGTGCAGTCGGGATCGGATCCACTCCACCCCGCCCGAGCCGGAGTTATAGCCGACGCAGCGTCGGAACCGGCAGTATCAAGCAATGCGCAGCGTGGTCCGCCTCGCGGCAACAATCCGGCGGCGGCTTTGAGGATGCTCAAGTGGTAGTGGACCGCGCCAGAACACGAGGGAAGCGAGTTAGCCGCACAAGTGGAAGATCATCCGGCCGCGCCGTTCGTCTGACCATCTTGAGCGGGGGTGACGTCGGCTCTTTGGGGTGCCTTGCCTCGTCCCGCTTTACGCATAGCGGCGCTTGCCCAAGGACTTCAAGGGCCACGCAAGGTGCCAAATTATCCGCCGACTTGGCTCCAGAGGCATGGATAGAAAGCTACGAGATGGCCATGGAGATGCTAGACGTGGATGAAGCAGCATGTGCAAAGTACTTCACAATGATCTTTGGAAGGTACTGCCGGACTTGGTTGAAAAACTTGCCGCCCGACTCTATCAACTCGTGGACACATTGCGAACCAGTTCATCCAAAATTTCAAAGACACCTGTAAACAGCCCATGTCCGTGGTGGATCTGGCGGCTTGCCGTCAGCGGACGGAGAGTCTACAACCCATTGGGTGCGCCATGTCTCGGAAGTTTTACATTCTTGAGGACGGATCAACCCTGGTTCCGCGATCATGACCTTGGAAGCCAATTGCGGTTCGAGCCATTGAAGCTGAAGCTGGGTCGCATGAAGCGTTTTGTCATGACATGGGCACTCTAATGGGCGTTTTGGTAAAGTACGCTGATTACGATAGTACCAAGGATCCTGAATCGGAGAATGATGAAGTGGGGAAGGGAAAGCAGAACGGCAATTCCAGGAGCCAGCATCGATCGGCGGGCAATGGAGGGCACAAGCGTAGTTTAACGGCAACATGGGCTTTGTGGCTAACACCAACGCGCAGGACAAGGGTCAGCGGCGCCGGGTAGGCGATCAAACCGGGTGGTCACAATCCGGATCGTTTGAATTTCATATTGAATCAGCCTTGTCCGAAGCATGGGACGAAGGAGGTGCCGCGAACCACCTTTGGAAGGATTGTTATATTATGCAGGAGTTCAAAATTCCAATTCTTTCCGGTATGATCAAGGGCCCGATGGCGGTTCGAGGTCCGCCCGGTTCTGGTGGAGGAGATACCGCCCAGATTCGTGGTAATCCGGGCGGGCAAGGCAATCGAAACGATCGAACCAAGGGGCTACAATCAACAACAGCAGCGGTCGGGTTATCGAGCAACCCAAAGCAATTGAATGGTGGATGATACCACGTCTTTACCACCAGCTTGGACCGACGAGACCGAAAACTTCAGAGGCGGTCGGTGTTGTTGAACGGCTGCGCCGCATTACCGCGCTGGTCCGAGCAGCCGATTGTGTGGAGCAGAGAGGACCATCCTCCCGGGTTTACAATCCGGTCGATTAGCCCTGGTGGTAGCACCCGGTAGGCGGGTACAAGTTTACCAAGGTTCTTATGGATGGAGGAAGCAGCATCAACATCACGTACTACGAGACTTTTCGACGGATGGGGTTAACAGATAGGCATCTCGGGCCATCCAAAGACAGTATTTCACGGAGTGGTGCCCGTAAGTCGGCATACCCGGTCGGTAAAATAACTCGAGGTAACCTTTGGAGACGAGCATGACTCGTAACGTAAGCGTTGACATTTGAGGTGGTGAAAATTCAAAGCCCTTACCACGCCCTCTTTGGGCGGCGGCTTATGCTAAGTTCATGGCACGGCCTGTTATGTTTACTTACAGCTGAAAATGCCGGGTCACAAAGGAACAATAACGGTTCATGGGAGCCGCCGGATCGCTCTGGAGTGCGAGGAAGGTGATGCGGCTTACGCAGAGTCGGTTTGTGCCACGGAGGAGTTAAAGTATTATAAGGATAATGTTGATCCGGCGGATATGACCCCTTTGAAGAAGCCAACTACAGAGCATGATCCGGACTTGAAGTTCAAATCGGCGGCTGAGGCGAAGCTTGTTGATTTTGTGCCCGGCGAGTCATCCAAGCAGTTCACCATCAGTGCCAATCTGGATCCTAAATAGGAAAGCGCGCTCATCGAGTTCATCCGTGAGAATCGGGACATTTTTGCATGGAAACCTTCTGACATGCCAGGTGTACCGAGGGAACTCGCTGAGCACACTCTTAATGTGGACCCGAAATACAAACCGGTAAAACAGTTTCTTCGCCGGTTTAACGAGGAAAGGCGCAAGGCCATCGGAGAAGAAGTCGCTAGACTTTTGGCAGCAGGGTTTATCGTTGAAGTCTTTCACCCAGAGTGGCTTGCTAATCCGGTGTTGGTCCTTAAGAAAAATGGCACTTGGCGCATGTGCGTGGATTACACAGATCTTAACAAAGCTTGTCCAGCGGATCCTTTCGCCCTCCCCCGCATTGACCAGATCATTGATGCAACGGCGGGTTGTGAGCGTTTGAGCTTTCTGGATGCGTATTCCGGTTATCATCAGATTAAGATGGCGGTTAAAGACCAGGAGAAAGCGGCGTTTATCACCTTTTGGAGCCTTACGCTATGTGTCCATGCCCTTTGGGCTCAAGAGCGCCAAGCAACTTATCGCGTATGCATGTAATTGTTTACATGAACAGATCGGCCGTAATGTGCACGCCTATGTGGATGATATCGTGGTGAAATCAAGGCAGAAGGAAACATTGATTGAGGACTTAAAGGAAACCTTTGACAACTTGCGGGTGTACAAGATGATGCTCAACCCGGCCAAGTCGTCTTTGGTGTTCCGGCGAGCAAATTGTTGGGTTTTCGTGTCCAACCGGGGATTGAGGCTAATCCGGAGAAGATTACAGCTATCACCTCCTTAGCTAAGCCAAAGTGCATCAATGATGTCCAACGTTTGGCAGGCGGATTGCTGCGCTAAGCGGTTTTATCGCCTAGAGAGAAGGCTATCCCTTTGTACGGATCTGTCAAGAAGACGGATCAATTCGTTTGGAGCTCATTTGCCGATGAGGCATTGGAGGATTTAAGCGGCAGCTGGCCAACCCTTTGTTCTTGCTGCCCTATTGACAGGAGTCGCTCTGTTATATGTTGCTACTAATGCGAGGCAGTGAGTGTGGCCATTGTGGTGGAGCGCAAGGAGGCGGGAAGGAGTATCCGTTCAGTGCCGATTTACTACATCAGCGAGGTTCTCATCGAATCTAAACAAAGGTATCCACATTGGCGAAGCTGGTATATGGAGTTTTTATGGCGTCGAAGCTGAAGCAATATTTCCAAGGGCACCCCATTACAGTGGTCGATTCGGCTGCCCTTGGGCGATATCATCTTGAACCGGAAGCGGCGGCGGATTGCTAAGTGGGCTATAGAACTTGGGCATACGGTTTAAGGTATGTGCCCGGACGGCCGTCAAGTCTCGAGCACTTGTGGATTTCATTAATGATTGGGACGGAGTTACAAGCGCCCGTAAGAGAAGCGGATCACACCTATTGGACCATCCATTTTGATGGGTCCAGGCAGTTGGAGGGCTCGGGGGCTGGAGTCGTATTAACTTCCCCACGAGGTGACAAGTTCTGTTATGTTCTCCGTCTAATGTTCCCTTGTACTAACAATGCAGCTGAGTATGAAGCTTTGCTCCATGGTCTCCGGATGGCCAAGGAAATGAATCTCAGCCGGGTTAAATGCTTTGGTGACTCGGACTTGGTGGCCCGGCAAGTATCCGCACTTGGGACTCAAAGATCCACTCATGGCTGCATATCGTCGGGAAGTGGATGTTGTTGCGGGACATTTTAAAGGGTATCGGTGGACCATGTGGATCGTCGGAAGAACGAGGCGGTGATGCTTTGAGCCGGCTGGGTTCCAGCAGAAACCGGTCCCCCTAGCGTTTTCCTTGATGTGCTGCACAAACCGTCAGTTAAACTTCCTGATGAAATTGATTTGGCTATCCCTGATCCGGAGGCTCATTTGGTGGCGGACTTGCATGTCATCCCGGATTGGACGCTCCCTTATTTGGCATACATGAACCGGGGCGAGTTACCAGAGGATGAGACGTTGGCCCGGCAGATAGTTCGGCGGTCTAAGTCTATGACCATTGTTAATGGCGAGTTGCACCGTCGCAGTGTGTCAGGGGCGTTTCAGCGTTGTGTGTCCCCTGAAGAGGGCTGTGAGATATTGCGAGAGATTCATGAAGGGGATTGTGGTCACCACGCCGGTTCAAAGTCCCTAGTGGCCAAAGCATTCCGCCATGGTTTCTATTGGTTGACCGCCCATGCTGATGCGGAGGATTTGGTCAGACGATGTGACGGTTGCCAAAAGTTCTCCAGGCGTGCTCATGTGCCAGCCCAAGAATTGAGGATGATTCCAATTACTTGGCCATTTGCGACTTGGGGGCTGGATATGGTTGGACCTTTCAAAAGGTCCAAGGATAAGAAGACCCACCTGTTGGTGGCGGTGGATAAGTTTACCAAGTGGGTCGAGGCGAGCTCGTTAGCAAGTGTGATGCAGCCACGGCGGTTCAGTTCATCAAGCGGGTGATTTTCGGTTTGGGTTTCCACAGTATCATCACGGACAATGGCACCAATTTATCCAAAGGAGCTATGAAGGAATTTTGTGAACGAGAGCACATCCGGCTTGATGTTTCTTCTGTAGTCCACCCGCAATCCAATGGTCAAGCGGAACGAGCTAATCAGGAAATTTTGAAGGGTATCAAACCCCGGCTTATGGTCCCTTTAGAGAGGACGCCGGGTTGTTGGGTGGAAGAGCTACCATCAGTGATATGGAGTATTAACACTACCCCCAACCGCTCCACTGGATACACGCCGTTCTTTATGGTCTATGGGCGGAGGCGGTCCTTCCAGTGATATCCGTCACGACTACGCCTCGAGTAGCAGCTTATGTTGAGGTGGATAGCGAGGCAGCACGACAAGATGATTTGGACCGATTGGACGAAGAAGCGCGATATGGCAGCAGCCCGTTCGGCGATCTACCAGCAAGATCTTCGTCGGTATCGCAGCCGCGGGTTAAAACCAGAACCTTTCGGGAAGGAGATTTAGTGCTGCGGCTCATTCAAGATCGAAAGATATGCACAAGCTATCCCCACCTTGGGAAGGGCCTTTTGTGGTCAGCAAGAATCTATACAACGGTTCCTACTATCGATTGATGTTCGAGAGCGAAAGGACTCACGACGTCGGAGGAGGAGACCAACAGCCGTGGAACATTGCTCATCTTGACCTTATTATACGAGCCATTGGCTCCACTTATGTACATATCAAGACTGTATATATTATGAATAAAAGCAATAAACCGGATCCTCGGCTAAAGCGGGGCATCATTACGTATAAAAGACGGTTTGGGTACATGGAGATGCTGTTGTGAAGCGGCCTCGGTTCAACCCTTAGCCTTGTTTTGAAACTTTTGTCATTTGGGGGCTTGGTCGTATCCGAACCAATGCAATGCCTCTTGACGCGAAAGCCACCAGATCATTTGGGGACATGGTCACGTCTGAACCGATCCGCCTCTTGGTCGGCCTAAGGCCATAGAATCACTTGGGGCTTTGGTGAACCCGAACCATTGCAATGCCACTTGATCGGCATCATGCCACGAGTTCGATTGGGGACTGGCTGACTTGAACCATCGCTACGCCGTATAGGGGCTTGGTCTGTCCGACCATGGTAACACCATCTGATCCGCTCAAGACAGCCTTGTCTCGTAAAGCGGTTTTTTCTCATTGATTTTGTTTCCATGTGGTTTTGATACCTATCATTTGGCTTTTTCTTAAACCGGATTTACGTTGTCGTCGTTTTTAAGTGGCGATTTTGTTCGGTTTGATTTTCTTGTTAAACATCCCATTGTGGAGTAACGGGGGCTTATCATGCCGGCACGATTTACACGATAAATCGGTCTTATCTGAGGTTGCCCTCCTTTGGCGATGATGGTTTATAAGACCTCCGCTTGGGATTGGCTACAGCCAAGCTGTGTGCTGATTTGGCAGGTATGTTAAGTATCACATAATTTTGATCGTATACCTCGGTATTTTCTCATATAAATATTGGTATCAGTCTGGTTGGAGGTGTACACCGCCATGGCGGTTTAAGAACTTGTGATTGCAGGCAAAATATGTTGCAGGATTTACTACAAAAGCCAACGGATCCAGCACCGCCAGGCAAAAGTTTACAGACCAAAGTTGTACCGGCATTGTTCAAGGAAAGACACTTGCTATCCTATTACAAAAGCCTTTCGAGGCCGGCGTTTCTGCGGAGTTATGCCTTGAGGCTTTGGATATGTCGCCCGGCTTGACGGATTACGCTGCTTCACGGGTTGGCGCGAGGTGGAGGCGGCGCTGGCGTCGGTTCAGCTTCTTCTTCTTCCTCACCCAAAGCCGGAAGTCATTGGTAGACCAGTCAATCCGGGTTAAGGCACGAAGACAGCTTCTTCACTTATCAGTTCAGCGGATCAGCGTCGAGGCGTAAGTGTGCTTACGGATTGGAGGAATCAGGCTCGCACTTCGGGATGACAAACTCCACCCGCTTGTTATTGGCGTCATAAAAGATCGGTGAACCTCGGGTTGGCTTGGCGGCCGGTTGACTTCGCCAACGGACGCACTTCCTTTGTAATCCGTTTGAGCATCGTTATCAAAGGCTTCACCATTCTCTTGAGCACTTTGGGAAAACCTTTAGCTATGTCGGCGGATCAAGATCCGCTATCCATGCTTTAGCACGAGCGAGCGATGGCGTGCCAGCCGGGCTGCGGATCGCTTCATCTCTTCAAGCTGCCCGGAATCATGGACAGCGGTCCAGCGTCTCTCGATCAGGGGCGGCGCCGTGTTGTCATATGAAGTGGCGCATATAACCGCTGGCGCCGGTATATAGCTGCTCAATCGAGTGTACGAAGCCTTGAGCTTTTTCCGCGCGTCGAGCCGGATGAGCAATCGTTTGCCTACACCAGGTTTAGACAGCTCAAGTTAAACCGGCGGAAGCATTAACACAGCATATTCGGTATAAATTTGCTTACCAAAGATGGCAGAGGTCATGGCATGCACTTGGCGTTTGAGTCGGTCAGCTCTTGATCACGGTTTAAGGGCGCCTCGGCTTCCTCCGCCCGCTTTACTAAACCGGCCTTCTCGGTGTCCCGATTGACCCGCTTCGGTTGTACCACTCCTTCAGCTGTGCCATGGTGGTCGGGCAGTTTTAGCTCATCCTTGGCTTTGGTGGCTTCATTATTTGGGTTTCAGTTGCCGGAGGTCCTTTAGTTGCACAGCTTTCTGGTGTATTTCATTCTGATGACAAAGGAAGCATGTTAGTGGTTTCATTATACAAGTCCCAAGCTTAATACAAGTATTCAACTTGGCACTTGGGGGCTAATGGCTAGTTGATCTCAATTTGCTATGAAGAGACACACCTTAAGTCCCGGTTTAACTTTACAAAGTTAAACCGACCCTTGGGGGCTACTATGCAGTTAAAATAAAGAAAGGTCAGCTCATTACCTCATAGCGGTCCTTCATGCGGTTTACTAGACCGGCTTCAAAGTCGCGGCTTGTGTAAAGCCGGTTCGGAAAGCCGGAATGAAGCTCTTGGGCAGAGAAATTGTCGTAAGCCGACATATCAGTCTTCCCCTTGTCCTTGCTCATAATAGTGGAACCTTCTTTGATCTTGTGCTTTGCTAAAGCGACGGTTAGCTAGGAGCAGTGTAGCGATACTGTCACAATAACATCGTCATTTTCAGCGGTCTTGTTTGGGCTTGCCGTCGTTTTGCTCTGGCTCGGCGGTTCAACGATCACGACCTGCTCGGGAGACGGGTTTGATGGAGCAGGCTGGGAAGTTTCCACTTGGACCTCGGTTCAACTTCGGCGGATCAGCGATTGTCGTCTTTGTACAATTCGCGAGCTTTCCTTGGCGGCTTCGAGGATTTTCGTGTGGTTGTTACGGGTTTTCTCCGGATCAACATCCGGGTAGGATCAAGAGTTTTCGCCTTCTTGCTCAAGCGAGCCTTGGTGCTGCAATATTCAGAATCGGATCAAGACAAATTGACCAAGGTGACGGTGAGTCGAATTGACAAACAGTAATTACATACCTGCGGCGATGTTCGCGGAGGCGGTTGTGTGGTGGATGAACCGCCAGACGAGTTGGAAGAGGCCGATAATTGGTCGACGGATTGAGAGGACATCGGAAGAAACCTTTTAAGGGATAACGCTTTTCGGAGAGCAAGTCACCTCGGCGGCGCTTCCGGATAGGTGTGTCCGTAAACCGGTGAGGTAACCTGTTGGCCTTTGTGCGGGTTATGGGCGCTCTTCAGCCTGTTGTGTCTTCAAGTTAAGATTTGGATTCAAGTAAGCACAGGAATGGTATTTTTCACTTTCCGGACGGCGCGATTTAATTCTCTTAACGGTGCAAGATCGGATTCGGAAGAAAGTAAGATTACCTCAACAGGGTCGGCATGGCTGGCTTCAGCATCATCCTAGGAAGAAAATTGTCAGTAAAAAGATTGTAAAAGGGCCAAGCATATGCAGGAAGAAACACAAAGCGGAAAGCCGGTTTACCTCAACCGATTCTTCGTCCTCCGCGGATCGAGGACTCGGCGGTCTTCTTCTTGCCCGTTTTCTTAGTGGCCTTGGACTTTACACGCGGCGCCCGAACCGGTTTGGTTCGTTTCCAGAAGGAGCTGTCGGCCTGAGAAGGAACAAGGATTAACGTGTATCAACGGAGTATTAAGAGCTTGAAAGGCAGTGAGTAGAACTTACGCGGCGGTTTGTTGGTGGCACAAAATGGAGCCAACCGGTTAGGCTGCAGACGGAGATTGGCTCATCGAGCATCTTCTTGGCGATCTCGGTGACCTCCTGTTCGATTATAGGCAGCTCGTGGCGCCTTTGAGGATCTTTGAGGCTGCGGTGTACTCGTGCATCAATCCGGGCGGCGGCTTAGTGGCAAAACACCCCAAGAGACCCGACAGCGTACAAGATCCACGCCGGTTAAGCCATTGGCCATTAGAGCCGGAGCTTGATTATTTGCGGTGCGAAGTTCTTCCGTTCGGCGGTTAAGCGGGAAGGCAGCGGATGCTGGTTCTTGAGCGGTGAAACGGTAACCCGGCAAGGGTTTTCGTTGGCGAGGGCAGTGTTCGGCGGTAGAACCAGGTTTGGTTCCATTCCTTTGGATGGCTGTGGTGCTTGGCGTGAGGAAAATCGACTTCCTTCCTCTTCGGATTGAAACGCCGCCCAGCTCCGTGTTAGGACCGTCGAAAACTCGTGCGGCGGTTCAAATGGAAAAAATCCGGAACAACTCCACAGATGGTTCCTCTTGAAGATAGACTTCACGAAGACTTGAAAGTTGCATATATTCGACACGAATTCGGGCCGATGTCACGAGGATGGAGTTGCGGTCGGCAAGGACATCCGGAAAAATTTTGAACCGGCGCAGAACCCCGGTCTAAGTGCTGCATAAACACGATTACTTCTCCCTTTCGCGCTCGGGAGGAAACTTCGCCCCGGAACACGCCAATGGAGGACACTTTTGGAGCCAAACCGCCCGGTGGTGACATAGCCGTTGAGCTGCGTTTGATGACTCGACGGACCCAGTTGCAAGCGGAAAATTGAGGAGCCATTCCGGAAGATTAAAGCTGCGAAAGAAAGGAAGAAAACGGTTCACTGTTGAACGGGTCAGGCGTTACGAATATTGTTAAACCGGCAATTCGGTAGCCGGCTTCCCATTCCGGTTTAACTAAGGACTAATGGAGTGACGGATTAGCTATCAAAGGTTAAACCGCCAGAAGAGGCAGAGTTGGAAAAGTTGCTAAGTGTATACAGAAACAGGTTTCCCATGCAAATGAGAATAATTTGGATCTACCGGAGTTCAGTAAGGAAAATTTCTCGACCTATGCGGACCTCCTACAGCCTTGAGGAGGTTCAGGCCTGTTAAAGTAAAGGATCTGAACAGAAAGGAAGATGCATAGAGTCGGGTAAGCGGCGAGAGCAGCCACTTGCATAGGATGGCGGTGCGGATGAGCCCGACGGCCGTGGCGGAGCTAGTATGAAGGATCGACACGAACGCTTACGAGCTATGAGGCGAACAGAGTTCTCGAGATGAGATCTAGGGTTTGAAGAAACCTTACGGACGGCGGGAACGCGGAGGGCTGAAACTCTGGTAAGATCAGGTCGATCTGCGCCCGGCGTGAAGCGTCGGTCGGAGGTTGAGGGCGACGGCAAGAGCTTCAGGGTCGGCGGGTCGCGAGGAAGAAGAAGAGAGGAAGGAGAAGAAGAGAATGACCCGACCGGTCTATTTATAAGGGACCGGAGTAATCAATGGGCGTGAGAATCGAGGAGTCAAAAGCGGCGGAAGGTGCAGCGGCCGCCTCGATTTCCGGGATAGCCTTAATGAAGGGAATCTTCTGTTTGGATTTTTTGTTCAAAATGGCGTCGTGGTGCCACGACACGAAGATCGAAGGATGATGTCACGACGGTTCAAGCAGATGGCGGTTTACAAGGGAGATCAAGGGGTTGCTTGAAGGCGTAGAAGATTAACCTGAACGGTTCAAGTCAATCTGGGGCCTAATGTTGGGGATACAACTACGAGTGTGAACCGCCTGAGGGGCTCGGTTTACCCTCGGCGTGATCCAGCCCATATGGAGGCACGGAGCCCAGAGGCGAATTAAGGTCCATACATGTAAACCGCCTTAGTATTGTAACTTGTATTGTAAGACAAGAAAGGAGAAACCAAGCCGGACTCTTGTATGAGCCGGATTGGGATTCTGTAAGCCGGCCGGGCGTCAACCCGTGTATATAAGGGGACGACCCGGCGGTGAGTTAGGGACAGAGGATTCGAGGCTAAGGCAAAGCTATTGCTCCCTAGTCGCCGAACCATATCAATCACACCACAACTGGACGTAGGTTTTTACCTTCATCGAAGGGGCCGAACCAGTATAATTCCCGTGTCTTGTGTCCGCATTAACCCCTCTAGGTTAACCCGTACAATGGCCCTGCGACTAAGTCCTTTCATGAGGACATCTGCCGTGACCATTCCACGACATGGAGCATGGGGCTTCCACTTGGGCGTGGGTAGGGAGCTCTGTGTTAGTGTCTCCGGGCGTGTACAACCCTAAGTCGTTCATACGCGTGACTAGCACGGTAGAACTGGAGGAGGTGTATCTGGGCACCCGTGAGCCAGCGTGGGACTCACGAGGCCCAACCTCAAGGCGGGTTGTTCCTGAATCTTTTGGCGCGGAGCACGCTTATGAAACCTGTGTGATGGGGGCGACATGCGCCGAATAAACCTCTGGAGGCCATCGCATGAGAAGGCCGAACACCAAGGACCCCAGGAGGTGACGTGAACGGGTCAGACCGCTAGACAAAGCTCAACCGCTTGGGTTTATCGATGTTGCAGGGACGGACCCGAGCACACACGTCGTGCCCAATCTTCTCATGCAACAATCCCAAGGAAGAACATCCTGCGTGCGGCTCCCGTGACGATGCAACGCCGAACTATGGTTGGACGAACCGGGCCGCGCGCCCTGACTCACCCACTCTCGATTAGCTCACGCGAGAACAAGGCACCAAGGACCCCGGGAGGTGACGTGCACGGGAGCCGGCCCGCGAGACAGAGCTCGATCACTTGATTTACCAACGCTGCAAGGACAGACCCGAGCACAGATGCCGCGCCAGCCCTTAATCATGAGGCGGTCGAGGGCGGATTGTGAAGGCGCAACGACATTCATGGTGACGAAGCACCGGGCACGCGGGTTGAAATACTTAATTAGGAAATTCATAAAAGGCAGAGCCAGTTCTGACACATGCGCAAAACGATACAGCTATAGGAGCAGGTCCTGACAGCTTGAGGATAATGCAGCCGGGGGGGGGGGGGGGCACTCACAATTGTACAAACCAAAAAGTCACCTAGCACCGGCGTTGTAGAAGCGTCGAGGTAGCTGGAGATGCGCATCATGGAGATTGCTCCTCCTGAGGCGGGCAACTCTAGAGGCCCAGGAGACTCGCGAGGCCCAGGGGGGCTCGCGAGGGTCCGGGACCTCTTGAGACACGCCCGCTAGGTACCTGGCCTCGTGCGACGCCAGAGCACGTGATACGTCTCCAACGTATCTATAATTTTTGATTGTTCCATGCTATTATATTATCTTTTTTTGGATTTTATATGCATTAATACGCTATTTTATATTATTTTGGGACTAACCTATTAACTTAGAGCCCAGTGTCAGTTCCTGTTTTTTTCCTTGTTTTAGAGTTTCGCAGAAAAGGAACACCAAACGGAATGAAACTTTCACGATGATTTTTCTTGGACCAGAAGACATCAAGAGGGCTTGCAGTGCATGTCGGAAAAGCCACGAGGAGGCCACAAGGTCGGGAGACGCGCCCAGGGGGGTAGGGTGCGCCCCTCACCCTTGTGGGCCTCTCGTGATTCCACCGACCTATTTCTTCCTCCTATATATTCTCAAATATCGCAAAACCTTCTAGGGGAGCCACGAAACCACTTTCCCACTGCCGCAACCTTCTGTACCCATGAGATCCCATCTAGGGGCCTTTTCGGCGTCCTGCCATAGGGGGATTCGATCATGGAGGGCTTCTACATCAACACCATTGCCTCTCTGACGAAGCGTGAGTAGTTTAGCACAGACCTACAGGTCCATAGCTAGTAACTAGATGGCTTCTCCTCTCTCTTTGATTCTCAATACCATGTTCTCCTTGATGTTCTTGGAGATCTATTCGATGTAATACTCTTTTGCTGTGTGTTTGCCGAGATCCGATGAATTGTGCATTTATGATCAGCTTATCTATTAATATTATTTGAATCTCCTCTGAATTCTTATATGCATGATTTGATATCTTTGCAAGTCTCTTCAAACTATCGATTTGGTTTGGCCAACTAGATTGGTTTTTCTTGCAATGGGAGAAGTGCTTAGCTTTGGGTTCAATATTGCGGTGTCCTTTCCAAGTGACAGTAGGGGTAGCAAGGCACATATTGTATTGTTGCCATCGAGGATAACAAGATGGGGTTTTCATCATATTTCTTGAGTTTATCCCGCTACATCATGTCATCTTACTTAATGCGTTGATCTATTCTTCATGAACTTAATACTCTAGATGCAGGAAGGAGTCGGTCGATGTGTGGATTAATAGTAGTAGATGCAAAATCGTTTTGGTCTACTTTATATGGATACGATGCCTATATTCATGATCATTGCCTTAGATATCGTCATAACTTTGCACTTTTCTATCAATTGCTCGGTAGTAATTTGTTCACCCACCGTAATATTTTCTATCTCGAGAGAAGCCTGTAGTGAAACCTATGGCCCCGGGGTCTATTTTCCATCATATAAGTTTCCAATCTACATTTAGTTTCCTATTTACTTTCTTTGCAATCTTTTACTTTCCGATCTATAAACCAAAAATACCAAAAATATTACTTTACTATTTATCCATCTATATCAAATCTCACTTTGCAAATAATCGTGAAGGGATTGACAACCCCTTTATCGCGTTGGGTGCAAGTTGGTGTTTGTTTGTGCAGGTATTCGGTGGCTCGTGCGTTCTCTCCTACTGGATTGATATATTGGTTCTAAAAAGCTGACAGAAATACTTACTCTACTTTGCTGCATCACCCTTTCCTCTTCAAGGAAAAAACCAACACAAGCTCAAGAGGTAGCAAGAAGAATTCCTAGCGCCGTTGCCGGGGAGATCTACGCCAAGTCGGGACATACCAAGTACCCATCATAAACTCTCATCCCTCGCATTACATTATTTGTCATTCGCCTCTCATTTTCCTCTCCCCCACTTCTAAAACGATTTTCAAAAAGGTTTACCTTTTCTTCGCCCCTCTTCCGTTCGTCTTCTTCATTTGCTCTATGTTCACTTGTGCGCTAGATCTTTTATCTTGCCGTCATGGCTAGTCCTCCCATCTTTGTTAGCACTTCCGATAATGAGGTCCTCAACTTTAAACAAAGGGAAGGAGAGAATTTAAAGGATGCTTGGTATAGAATTTTCAATGCTCAAAATAGATCTACTCGAAAGCAATCTACTTCCGTTCTTC
This sequence comes from Aegilops longissima, assembly GCA_021605205.1. NCBI lineage: Eukaryota > Viridiplantae > Streptophyta > Magnoliopsida > Poales > Poaceae > Aegilops > Aegilops longissima. The sequence goes on along the minus strand of CM038676.1, from coordinate 444,235,128 downwards.
TTCGCAATTTTAACGTAGGCGTTACTCCTTGGAATAGATATGTTCTAGATACCATTACTGGGGGAATTTTCTTGGGGAGCCATACTTTTGATTCTTATAATGCCATGATAGATTTGCTAGGCCCCCACCTCTTTTGATTAATGGAACTATTTTAACCTTGGAGCATGTGATGCAAAGACTTGTTATTACTGAGAATAAAATTGCTACTGTAGAGTTGATTGAAAATTTGGATAAAATATTCACAATCAGATTACCCAATATGGATCTAAAGTAGGAGTTACTTTAAATAATCTTAGGGAAAAGGAACCCATAGTTAATGAAAATATAGATCAAGATTCTAATAGAATTGGCAAACTAGAAGATATTATTACCAACTTGTGTTCCGCTTTTTCCTCCACTAAAACTACTCCAAATCTTCCTCCTACTAAGATTGCCAAGTTTACTTACGTTCCTAAGAATAAGGGTGAATCTTCTAGTAATGATAATGAAGATTTCAAAACAATAGGTGTTCATCCCAATTCTTTCGATATTATTAAGGAACCAATTGCTACAAGTGAAATTCTTGATTTCTTGCCTAGGAGTTTGATCATTAACAAAATTAAAGAATCTCCTAAGGGTTATAGGTGTGAGATTGAAGAATTGCATACCAAAGATGATAATATCTAGATCTATTCGTGCTTTATTCCTAGCTAGGGGCGTTAAACAATAGTGCTTGTTGGGAGGCAACCCAATTTTATTTTTATTTTTGCTTTTTAGTTCCTGTTTTGCATTAAATAATTCATCTAGCCTCTGGTTAGATGTGCTTTTGTGTTTTAATTAGTGTTTGTGCCGAGTAAGACCTTTGGGATAGCTTACGGTGATAGTTGATTTGATATTGGTGAAAAACAAAAACTTTTGCGCCCAGGAGATTAGTTTTCATTTTTAGCAGAAGCGCAATAAAGTACTGATCATTTTTGCAGAGGATTAATAAAAAATTGTTTAGGTCATCCTAATTTTTCAGATTTTTGGAGTTACAGAAGTATTCAAAATCTCCAGATTGCTACAGACTGTTCTATTTTTTGATAGATTCTATTTTTCGCGTGTTGTTTGCTTATTTTGATGCATCTATGGATAGTATCGGGGGGTATGAGCCATGGAAAAGTTGGAATACAGTAGATATTACACCAATATAAATAAAGAATGAGTTCACAATAGTACCAAAAGTGGTGATTTATTTTCTTATACTAACGGAGCTTATGAGATTTTCTGTTGAGTTTTGTGTTGTGATGTTTTCAAGCTTTGGGTAAGGATTTGATGGACTATGGAATAAGGAGTGGCAAGAGCCAGCGCTTGCAGCGCACCTTCGGTATCCCCGGGCACGGTGAGGACGCCGCTGCTCCTAGGCATCTTCATGAGGTTGTACCCCGGGTGGGTTGCAGCCATGAATTTGGCCAATGCTGGATAGCCAAGGATGGCATTGTAGGGGAGGCCGATGGGGGCGATGTCGAAGTCGACCAGTTCCGTGCGGAAGTTGTCGTAGGTGCCGAAGGTCACCGGAAGCCGGACTTGCCCCAAGGAGCTGGATGACCTTCCTCCTACGCCCGAAAAAGGCCGGTTGGGCTGCAGCCGCTCCCTGGGTATGCAGAGGAGGTTGAAGGCCTCGACTGAGAGTACGTTGAGGCCGGCGCCGCCGTCGATGAGGGTCCTGGTGACGGCAACCTGGTAGATGGTGGGTGTGCAGAGCATGGGGAGCGCACCGAGCGGCCGAGTTGGTGGGGTGGTCCCGAGAGTCGAAGGTCAGCCCGCCGACGGCTCCGTCCGCCCGGAGCCCCTGCGTGGAGGCGGCGCTGACCCGGTGGACGAATGTCTTGACATGGCGGCTGGAAGGCGGCGCCTGCGAGCCGCCCAGGAGGGCCGCGACGACCGGAGGAACCGGCGCGACGGGGCGGGTGACGAGGAAGCTGCGCGGCTCCTCCCTAGAGGTCACCGAGGAGCGCAGGGACGATGCTTGCTGCCCGTTCCCCGCCGGGCCGGTGGCGGTGTTGACAGCGGGCGGTGAGGAACGACGAGGGCGCCAGCCGTCGGAAGCCGTCCGGGCGACATGGGAGGCGAGGGCGGCTCGGCGCCAGCGCTTGCAGCACGACAGCGCCGAGCGTTGCATGTGGTCGGGAAGAACGAGGCGACGGAAGGCAGATTCCGGCGCACCCCCTACCTGGCGCGCCAAATGTCGGATTTCGGGTTCCGGTAGACCCTTGAGGTTCGAACACTGGGGTGCGCGCAGAGATCCAACCCTCCACCGTCTCGCACCTCGCCGAATCGCTGGGACCTAAACTACTAAACGGAACAGCACAAGAGACACGTGATTTATACTGGTTCAGGCCACCATTGTGGTGTAATACCCTACTCCAGTGTGTGGTGTGGTGGATTGCCTCTTGGGCTGATGAGGAACAATACAAGGAAGAACAGCCTCGTGAGGGTCTGTTCTTGGCGGGTGCGATGAACTGCTAGGTGGTGTTCAGTCGCTCTAGCTACTGGTTTCTTGATGAGGATTCGGACCCCCTGCCCTGGGGGTGGCTACTCCTATTTATAGGCGAAGGCCCTGGGCCTCTTCCCAAATATTGAGCGGGAAGGGCGCCAACAATTGGCCATTTTGAAGGGAACAACGGGTACACTTATCCTGACTAAAGTTGGTCCTCGCTTGCCAAAGGCTCGTGATGACTTTGCTTGGGCTCCACGATGACTCCCTTCCGGCCGTTGGGCTGGTCTTGGTCTTGTTGCATCAAGCGGATGCCTTTGCTTGATGCTCTCTCCTGCGCTTGCCCCTTTGCACCAAAGAGGAAAGGAGGACGGTCTGCTGGCTGGCGCCCGACTAAGCGCCCTTGGTCGTCATGGCTTGCGTCATGGGCACCTCGCGAGTACCCCGCCTTGAACTCTCCGCCTCCTCATGAGCCAGCCTGGCGAGGCCGTGCGAGAAGCTCCTTGTCGTCCGCCATGAGGCTTGGCCCTTCGCGAGGGTCTTGAGCTTGCGTTGATGAAGATGGGCCGTGCTGGGCCTCCTTCGAGCCATGCCGCAGGCCGCAGGCAGGCAAGTCTGGGGACCCCTGTTCCCAGAACGCCGACATATATATTCTCAAATGTCCCAAAACCTTCTAGGGGAGCCACGAAACCACTTTCCCACCGCCACAACCTTCTATACCCGTGAGATCCCATCTAGGGGCCTTTTCTGGCGTCCTGCTGGAGGGGGATTCGATCATGGAGGGCTTCTACATCAATACCATTGGCTCTGCGATGAAGCGTGAGTAGTTTACCACAGACCTACAGGTACATAGCTAGAAGCTATATGGCTTCTTCTCTCTCTTTGATTCTCAATAACATGTTCTCCTCGATATTCTTGGAGATCTATTCGATGTAATACTCTTTTGCGGCATGTTTGCCGAGATCCGATGAATTATGGATTTATGATCAGCTTATCTATGAATATTATTTGAATCTCCTCTGAATTCTTATATGCGTGATTTGATATCTTTGCAAGTCTCTTCGAACTATCGATTTGGTTTGGCCAACTAGATTGGTTTTTCTTGCAATGGGAGAAGTGCTTAGCTTTGGTTTCAATCTTGTTGTGTCCTTTCCAAGTGACAGTAGGGGCAGCAAGGCATGTATTGTATTGTTGCCATCGATGATAACAAGATGGGGTTTTCATCATATTGCTTGAGTTTATCCCGCTACATCATGTCATCTTACTTAATGCGTTACTCTATTCTTCATGAACTTAATACTCTAGATGCAGGCAGGAGTCGGTCGATGTGTGGAGTAATAGTAGTAGATGCAGAATCGTTTAGGTCTACTTGATACAGACGTGATGCCTATATTCATGATCATTGCCTTAGATATCATCATAACTTTGCACTTTTCTATCAATTGCCCGGTAGTAATTTGTTCACCCACCGTAATATTTTCTATCTCGAGAGAAGCCTCTAGTGAAATCTATGGCCCCCGGGTCTATTTTCCATCATATAAGTTTCCGATCTACAATTTTAGTTTCCTATGTACTTTCTTTGAAATCTTTTACTTTCTGATCAATAAACCAAAAATATAAAAAATATTACTTTACCGTTTATCCATCTATATCAGATCTCACTTTGCAGATAACCGTGAAGGGTTTGGCAACCGCTTTATCACATTGGGTGCAAGTTGGTGTTTGTTTGTGCAGGTATTCAGTGGCTTGTGTGTTGTCTCTATCAGCGTTCTGGGAACGGGGGTCCCCAGACTTGCCTGCCTGCGGCCCACGGCGTGGCTGTGCTAGCAGGCATGTATGGCCCATCTTCATCAACAAGGCATTCAAGACCCTCGCAAGGGGCCAAGCCTCGCGAGGCGGACGACACAAGACCTCCTTAGGAGCGGCCTCACCGGGTTGGCTCGTGAGGGGCGGAGAGATCAAGGCGAGGCAAACCTAGCGAGGTTCTCGTGACGTGAGCCATGACGATCGAGACCAGGCGGGCGCCAGCGTGCGCAGCGTCCTTGTTTCCCCTTTGGTGCTAAGGAGGCAAGCGCAGGCGCGGAGTACCGAGGCATCAAGCAAAGGTTTCCATATCAGTGCAACAAGACCAAGACTAGTAGGATGGCAAGACGGAGGTCACCATGGAGTACAAGGCGGCGTCACCACCAGAGCCTTTTGCAGGCGAAGACCGATTTTGTCATGATAAGCTGTACTAGCTGTCCCCTTTCAAATTGGCCGCTGTTGGCTCCCTTCCCGCTCAATATTTGGGGAGAGGACCAGGGCCTATATAAGTAGAACTAGCCACCACCATAGGGGATAACTCATTCAGAGGAATCTCACCTGATCCTTAGCCACACACCAAGCACAAGAACACCTCAACCTTAGGAGGTTGTTCTCCCCCTTGTACTGTTCATCAGCCCAAGAGGCAATCCACCACCACCACACTGGAGTAGGGTATTACACCATAACGGTGGCCCGAACCAGTATAAATCTTGTGTCTTTTGTGTTGTGAGCTCGTCGAGTTCGTCCGCGAGATCTTAGCAAACCTAGGACGTGGATCGATAGGGAGGAGAACTTCGCGCGCACCCCAGAGTTCGAACCTTAAGGTTTTGCCGGAACCCGTGATCCGACATTTGGCGCGCCAGGTAGGGGTGCGCCGGAGTCTCTTCCCCGCCAGTCGATCCGCCGATGCTCCGCAGTTCCGATGTCCGGCGACCCGAGGGCTGGCGCCGACCGCTGGGCGGCCTGGCCTGCCCGAACGGCGCCGCCTGCCCAGGAAGACCTCAACCCCGCGCTCCAGGCGGCACGGGAACCACCTAATGCCGCCAGGCATGGGCGGAGCGGCCAGGCGCCGTCCGCCCTCACTCCACGACAAGCACGAGCCTCTGCAAGGGCCGCAAGCCACGCCACGGCAACGTCACCACACACCCGGCGGGAGCAGGCGAACATGCGGGCAGCGCTCATGGTGGCACGAGAGCTGTTGCGGTGCCGACTAATGGAGAGCGGCCGGGATGCGCCGCTGGAACGCGTCGCCGAGCTGCTGGACACAGCGGCCTCATGAGCGCCGCCCTTCTGCTATCAGCTCACGCCTCAAGGCGGCGGTCGGGTCCCACGGTGGGCCTCGCCGTGCCTGCGTGTTCCCGGGCGCACCCGGGGGCCTCGTCCACATCAACATGACCCACGGCGCAGGGCGCCCTACTGCGCCCGCGCCACCCCAGATGGTTGCGGGCACAAGTGTTGCCGCGTACGGCCCCATCGGAGCACCGCCCTGCCATCATCAGGACAGCATGACGGGCCAAGCAACATGGAGCGTGGGGCACTCTGGCGAGGTCTTCGAGGCAGCGGCCTCGGAGGCCTATGTGCCCCGCATGATGGACTAGGAGTACACGCCGGAGGACGACCCTGGCTCGTTCCTCGGGCCAGATTGGGAGGAGGAGGCGTTAGGAGCTGAAGCCTTCCAGGAGCCGCCAGAGAGCCTCACCAACCGCGCCATCGACAACAGATATAGGGTACCACTAATCCCTCAGGAGCAAGCTTACGCTAACCATGAGTCGCAGGGGGATCAGGTCACCACCGCAGCTGGAGGCCCCAGCTCGGCGACCTCCCTTCCGCCAGGGGGATCGCACTGGGGGCTACAGGAGAGGGATCGGAAGCCAGATCCCTCCCCGCGTCGCACGGAGCAAGGCACCCCCCCGGAGGTAGGCCCTCTGCTGGGGAGGTGCTGAAAAGCCTACCCCCGGCAGGGGACCCGTGGTCGCCGAGGGCGCCGCTGGTGTCCCCTTTGCCCCTTTGGCGGCGTCCTGGTTTCCGATCACCCCCAACGGTGGCCGAGGGAGGCGCAAGGCGGTGCCCTCGTCTGACGATATGAAGTAAGGCTCACGCCTGTGAAGATCGCCGCCCGTGACACTCTCACATAATAATGAGTGGGGCTGTACACGCCCCGGAGTCTCCGGAGAGCCGCCCTCGGGCCTCGGGGGCTCCCTCCCACACCCTAGTGGCAGCACTTAGCTCCACGCTGGTGAGAAGACTTGAAGACCAGAAGACTAGACTAGGTGCCGGACGCGGCCATTTGCTTTGGATCCCTTTTCTGTAGCCTTGCCTTCTAGATTTGGATTTAAGCTGAAGTTGAATTTTTATCGATGCGTGCGGGGGGTGCCTTTTCTCGTTCAAGCGATTTCTTGCCATCTGGTTCTTGCCTTGTTCTGAAGCTCGCACTCGCTGCCTCCCCCTCGCGGGCCCCTCGCAATCAGGGCTGGGCGTGGCACACGCACCACGCGCGCCGGTCGGCGTTAGATCCTCACGAGGCCCTCTCGGGTGGATCAGCAGACCCTTCAGGAGCTCCACGGCAAATCATGACCTTACAATCCAGTTCGGGGCCCGCCTCAGCTAAGGTAAGCCGCAACAGCAAAACTTGCCGCCAGACTCATGGATCCACGAAGGCGCAAACTCGTCTTGGCATAGAAGAGTAAAAATTGCGATTTGTTTACGTGAGGGGCTCCCCCTCTCAAAATGCTCTCACAATCTTTAGGGGCCACGCCCAAGTTTTTGCATACAGGGTAAAACAGTAAGGGAACAGGGGATCAGCCAGATATGTCGCTCGTTGCGTCCTCCATGTCGTCTTCAGATGCACCGCTGGCGTCGCTGTCACCGTCGTTGGCGTCGCCTCCACCTTCACCGACACCGACATCGCCATCATCAACCACGTCGCCTTCGTCTGCAGCGACCACCACCGCGTTGTATTCAGAAGCGAAGGCTCTGACCAGCGCATCCACGTTGTCCTCCACCCACCGCACCAGGTCGCCACGGATGGCTTGCGGTATGGGGGCAATGGCGGCGGCAAAGTCGAAGTCGGGAAGGTGTTCCGAAGACGGATTAAGACACGGGAGAACGTGCGACCGAGCAGGCCTCAGCTTCTCTCTTCCACAAGCTGGCGAGCTCTATCAGACCGGGTTTCCAGGCGTGTCACCACGTCGGCAAAGAAGCGAAGGTGACTGGCATAGTCATTCGAGTGTGGGTGCGGGGCATTCTCGTCGCAGACGTGGCCCAACGCCGCATTGACCCTGATCCTGAGGTCCTGGAGCATGGGGGCGTGCTCACGCTCCAGCGTCCGCCGCTGAAGCACTGGCGTCATCAACCCGCTTCTGAAGAGAGAGCAGCTTGGCGCGGGCAGAGGCCAATTCCGCCTGCGCTGTGACCAGGGCGGCTGCTGTAGCCTCCTCGCGCCTCTCCACTTCAGCCAGCTTGGGCCTGAGGGCGGCGGCCCTACCCGCATCCTCCGTCCCCGCAAGCTTCAACCTCAAGTCATACCTACCCTCAAGATCCACGCGAGCCTCAGCCACCCGGCGATCAACCTCCTCCTGAGCCCTGGCCTCGCGCGCATCAACGGCGTCCTCCACTTGGATGACCTGGCGCTCCCTCTTCTCCAACCGCTCTAGCTCGAGGCTGCGTTCCACAGCTTCCAACGCCATCGCCTCCTCAAGCTTCCGGATCTCTTCCTCCTCGGCGGGTGCCCTCCTCATTGACGCAAGGGCGGCTTTGCGCGCCTCCACCTGCTGCTCCAGGGACGCGCTCCAGGCCTGGAGCTCCCACGCGCGCTTCTCTGCGGCCTCATGACGGCGGTCTGCTTCGTGAGCCTCCTCCAAGGCTCGGGAGCAAGCTTCACGAGAGACCTTAAGGGAGCCTCGGCCTTCGCATTGTCAAGATCACGCTGACGACGGTCGAGGTTGATAGCCACCTTCAACTTGTGCCGCTCCTCCGCCAACCGAAGACCCTCGGCCTCAAGGCGCGCGTCGACACCCACGAGTTCTTCACCGAGTCCGTTCATCGTGCCCATCGCCTCCTGGAGGAGCTCATGACGAACAACGCTCCGCCCTCGCTCAAACTCAAGCGCACGGCCCATCTCGTCCTCCGCCGTGGAGGCTGTGGGCGAAGCCTGGAGCGGTGCGCCCCCTCTCAGCAGGGGGCTGGGGGCTGGCGCTGCACCAGGTGCCAGCCGGACCTCGCGAGGGGCCCGAACTAGACGGGGCCCGCTGCCTGAAGAGGAGCCGAAGACCGAAGCCAACCAGCTGCTGTCCATGACCAGAGGAGGGTCTCTAGGCATGCCCGCCAAGCTCCACGCCAGACCGTGAAGGAAGGACGACGAGACTGTAGATTCAAAGCGCCGTGGAGGCAAGCGCGCCTCTCCAACCGACCCTGGTCCAGGGACAACATGCTGGCTCGGGGCGCTCAAGGCCAGTAGGGGAGTCGAGGAAAGAGGAGGCTGCTCCTCAAGAGATGCAACGGCCTTGGTGGAAGGGACCCTGAAGGACCACGGTCAGGAAGGGAAGCGGCAATCAAGAAATCACAAGGTGCATTACTTACTCGTCGATGGTGATGTACTTTCGTCGCTTCAATGGCCCGAAGATACTGCTGCTGCTCGGGGATCCTTTCCTCTTGTGGAGCTCCTCGAAGACCACGCAAAGCCGACCGAAGTGCTGGACGTGGCGGCCGGCACGGGGTGTAGCCGGAGAAGTGCTCGAGGGGACAGCTCCAGGGGTGCCAGGCTGCGGACAACAGTCGGGCGCCGTCTCACCCCGACCTCCCGAGGCCTCCGGAGCTTCGGCCTCGGGAGTCACGTGCTGCATCGTCTCAGCGACTGACACCCCATAGGAAGAATCATGAGTTCCTGAGGACGACGGCCCCGGAGCCCTAGGCGACATCTGCACCTCAGACTCGAGCCGTCAGCCTCCGGCGGTGCTCGCCCCCCTACATTCACATTCGGGACGAGCTCGACGCCAGTGACGAAGAAGGGAACCACATTGATGGGGTTCTCGCGAGGCCCCACTAGGCCGACCGGGCGCAGTCCCCACTCATCGAAGGAAGGCATGTGCTCCACAAATTCTGCCTTGTTCCTCTAGCGGTACAGCAGACAGCTCCTCCCGGGCATGTCGTCCGGTGATGCGACACCCGTCAGGACCTCAAGCATAGTTTGGCGCATCTCAAGAGGAAGCCCGGACTCCTGAAGTCTCATATGGTCCTGACTGTTGAGCAAGGCCCACATCGGGCGAGAATGGCGCTGAAGCGGAGCGAGTCGGCGTCTGACGAACTCCTTCACCACCATGGGTGCGGTCACACCACTGTCTTTCAGCCTCTTCAGCCTGAGCCAGACGGGGACAAGACAGGGGCTCGCGAGCTTCTCATGGCCCCAACCAGGGTTGGGAATGGCAGGCGCCAATGAAGAATGGAGCAAAGGGCTGAGCACTCCGGCATTGACAAATACCCACCATGTCCGAAACTCGCTCGTAGATGGAGGAAGCTCGAAGTCGATCCCCGCGCCTGCTGTTGTAGCCATAGCCTAGAAGCTCACACATCCCGAGCTCTGCCGAGGATCCATCAGGTGCAATGAGAAGAAGTGGCGAAGAAGGGCCACGGAAGGGGCAATGCCCACCATGGCCTCACAAACAAAGGCGAAGACGGCAAGAAGAGTCACGGTTTGGGGGTCGAGATGCAGCATGTGGATCTGGTAATGCTCGAGCACTGCGTTGAAAAAGGCGGGGAAAGGGGGGACCAGGCTAGCCCAAAGAGAAACAATGAAGATTGGGACCTCGGTGGCTGCCCGGTCAATACGAGCACGAGACGGCATCCAAGCCGCCATCTTCCCCCACTCATCGAAACTGGAGGCGAGCATGGGCTCACCTTGCCCACGACCTCATCATTGAGTACCAGTGATCAGCCAACCGCGGGCTCGACGGTCGAAGGCGCGCCGGCAGAAGATAGAGGCTTCTTCCCCTTGTCAGCTTGTTTTGGCACCATGGCGATGGAGCGGGCAGAGCGCAGGCCAGATTGGGAGGAGGAGCAGAGTCTCGGGGAAGCAGAGGAATCAGGGAAGAATGGCGCGGGCGATGGAAGAATAACTGTGTAGGCTGCAGGGGCCGCATAGCCAGGCAGATTATAAGGCAGCGTGGGGAAGCGGAGATGCCCACGTCCAATCAACCGCCACGCGTCGACCAAGGCCGCATGCTATTGGGTCCCGCGGTGCTCCGCACTTGACCTTTGGCTATGCCTCGAAGCCAAGCCCGAGTGCGCCTTGGGCCCGGGGGCTACTGTTGACGTTCTGGGAATGGGGGTCCCCAGACTTGCCTGCCTGCGGCCCACGGCGTGGCTGTGCTAGAAGGCTTGTATGGCCCATCTTCATCAACAAGGCATTCATGACCCTCGCGAGGGGCCAAGCCTCGCGAGGCGGACGACACAAGACTTCCTCAGGAGCGACCTCACCAGGTTGGCTCATGAGGGGTGGAGAGATCAAGGAGAGGCAAACCTCGTGAGGTTCTCATGACGTGAGCCATGACGATCGAGACCAGGCAGGCGCTAGGCGGGCACCAGCACGCGCAACGTCCTTGTTTCCCCTTTGGTGCTAAGGAGGCAAGCGCATGCGCGGAGTACCGAGGCATCAAGCAAAGGTTTCCATATGAGTGCAACGAGACCAAGACTAGTAGGACGGCAAGACGAAGGTCACCATGGAGCCCAAGGTGGTGTCACCACCAAAGCGTTTTGCACGCGAAGACCGCTTTTGTCAGGATAAGCTGTACTAGCTGTCCCCTTTCAAATTGGCCGTTGTTGGCTCCCTTCCCGGTTGATATTTGGGGAGAGGACCAGGGCCTATATATGTAGAACTATCCACCACCATAGGGGCTAACTCATTCAGAGGCATCTCACCTAATCCTTAGCCACACACAAAGCACAAGAACACCTCAACCTCAGGAGGCTGTTCTCCCCCTTGTATTGTTCATCAGCCCAAGAGGCAATCCACCACCACCACACTGGAGTAGGGTATTACACCACAACGGTGGCCCGAACCAGTATAAATCTTGTGTCTTTTGTGTTGTGAGCTCGTCGAGTTCGTCCGCGAGATCTTAGCAAACCTAGGGCATGGATCGATAGGGAGGAGAACTTCGCGCGCACCCCAAAGTTCAAACCTTAAGGGTTTTGCCGGAACCCGTGATCTGACAGTCTCCTACTGGATTGATACCTTGGTTCTCAAAAGCTGAGGCAAATACTTACTCTACTTTGCTGCATCACCCTTTCCTCTTCAAGGAAAAAACCAACGCAAGCTCAAGAGGTAGCAGCATGCTGCGCCAGGTGTCGGGGTATCCCCGCGGTGTAAACCGGCCGGAAGTATAACCCGGCCGGACTTGGCAGTTTACTTGAGGCCTGACTGACACTTGGTGATTCACTGGCGACCCGCCCTGACCTGGCGGTTTACAAGCAACCCGCCTAGTCATTATGACTCACTGGTGACCCGGCGGGCGGGTCAGACGGATGATAAGGCCCAAGGCTCAGAAGGCCGGTTTATGTTAATGGTGGGCCGGTTTAAGAGGAAAGGCGTGAAGAATATTTCCCTTACAAGGAGTCAAGACCCGGACTTGTATCCGGTTTGTATTAGAAGGTAGACTAGTCCTAATCCTAATAGGACTCCACATGTAACCCACCCCTTCAACTTATATAAGGAGGGGCAGGGCTCCCTAAAGAGGAGAGACGAGAAACAAGCAAGAAGCAACAATCTCTAGGGCTAGACACAAAGAGCCAGTTTACGGTGTCTCCCTCATGATGAAAATGAGACCTAGCCACAAACAACATGTAGGGTTGTTACCGGATGATGTTTCCTGGGGCCTGAAGCTGTCTAAATCCTTGTCTTGTGTTGCGTCTCTCGACTCCGCTCAACCCCTCTCAAGCTACCACATAGATGCGTCGGCCTCATGACTAAGTCCTCACACTAGGACATCTGCCGTGACAAAACCACGACAGTTGGCGCCCACCGTGGGGCTCAAACCCACGACCACAAGGTTAAGAGCCTTGTGGTCGCCAGGTCTAGTTTCGACTATAAGTCGCCAGTATTATATATGGTTAATCCGGTGTTTATCACAACCCGATACGGTTTTATCATAAACCGGCACAATATGGAAGTAGTTATTAGTACTCAAGATTGGGGTTATCACCCTTACTACAAAAAGTTGGTAAACCAACGATGTGATTCAATGTCACAGGTATGATATATTTCATATTTGATTATTCTTAAGTGCAGCCTTGGTTATAAACCCGGGTTATATGTTGGGCATTATGACCCGTCCAGCGGTAAGCCGCCAGGACACTTTAAACTTGTTGTATGCAGAAACAGGTTGAATAAAGCATGATTATAAATCACCGACGTTTATTAACCCGGCCTGGCTTTCGACTATAAGTTGCCAGTATGATGAGAAATTATCCGGTGTTTATTAAACCGGCCTGGCCTTAAGACGATAAGTCGCCAGTATGATGATAAATTATCCGGTGTTTATTAAACCGGCCTGGCTTTGGACTATAAGTCACCAGTATATATTTGGATTGCGCCATTGGAATAATGCGCTTATGAATTATTGGGTTATATTATTCAAATAGCCAAACTTGGCTGAATTTTCATTATGATATTGAATGAATAAGGTTTTTCATACCGGATTATATTATCTTGAATAGCCAACATGGCTGGATTTTTATGGTTATTAATAACCGGTATTATTGAGGTTTTCAAAGTCGCTTTAGCGCAATGGCTATTATTTTATCAAAGGATATGATTTATTCTACAATGGAAGGAATAGTCCCGAGTCGCTGCAGGCTTACGACCTGGCACTTGGGGGCTACATTATTCAAATTGAGATTATATCAAATATGCAAGTCTCATGTCACTGCAAGCATGCACCATGACACTTGGAGGCTAATGCAAAGTCATTTTTATTGGCCTTATCGAAGACCCGACTCATCACATCATAATGAGCCGACCCTTGGGGGCTACCAATTGCTCCTGTCAACAATTCAAGGTACACAGTCTTAAAATCATTATATTGAAAGGTCCATTGCTCAGTTGGTAAAGCACAAAGCTCTTAACCTTGTGTACGTGGGTTCAAGCCCCATGATGGGGGTTACATTATATGATGTTCTTTTCAAAGAAGTATATATAAAGTACCAGCTCAAATATTATCTTACTGAGCCGGTCCTTGGGGGCTACACGTTATTGTTCAAATCTACATGATCATATTTATAAAGTCCCTGCTTATTATTGCATAATGACCCGGCACTTGGGGGCTACATATATGGAGTATTCAGTTTTTTACTAGTGACTGAGATGAACAGCATGGATTTCTTCAAAGTAGCAGTAATTATATGGAAACAAGTCTTAAGCCATCACTTTATTCTGCTCAAGACTTGGGGGCTACAGGTAATATGGATATAAGGGAGAAAAATCTTCAAATTCTCAGTTCTGAGCAAACCAGATTGACCCGGTGTCTCCAACAATTATGACTTGGCGTTGGTAACAATTATGACTCGGTGCCATCCATATTTACAAACCGGCAATTTTGGTAATATTAAACCGGCAAGTTTTACATCTTCAAACCGGCTGAATATCAGATGAGTATTGCAAGACCAATATTTCTTAAGCCGGCGCTTTGGAAGCCGACTCAAGTGGATTATTCTTCACAATATTTCTCTGTGAGAAACCAATGTCAGCAAATTGAGTATGAAGCTGTCACATCCCCAGTTCAGGCCTTGATTGTTTTTGCTTTGGCATCCATGCATCATGTTTAAATTTTATGAAAATTGAAATGGGGATTGCCTAAACCCTAGCATTAAAAGAATTCAATAGGTTCAACTAAAATTAATTTTCAGTGAATCCAAATGGCTTTAGGAAATGTTCATCATTTCTGGAAAAATGCTATAAACCATAACCAGAGGTGATGCACATTTTTCATGACATATTTGGTCACTGGATTAATTCTTAAAGTATTTGAATTGGAGCATTTAATGCCTATAAATATTTTAAATGCTTCAATACTTCTGAAAACAATTGAGGGTCGTTGGAAATAATTCAAATAATGCCTACAATTTTTGTCAGGATTTTATAAAATGAGTTAGTATTTTTACTAATTCAAAACATACCAAAAATATATAGAAAACAGAACAAAAGTAGAAAAAGGAAGAGAGAGAGAGTACCTGGGCCACTTACCCGGCCTTACCTGTAGCTGGCCCATTAGGCAGCCCAGCCCACCAGGGGCACCGCTGTCTTCAACCTCTGCCTACTGGAAGAGGCGTGTCGACGCGCCCGTGCCCGAGCCTCCACCTCCTGCTTCCCGCTGACAGCGCCCCGCGAGTCCAGCTGCTCGCCTGGAGACGCCCAACCCCCCTGGCCCCTCTCACTCTCTCCCTGGACCTCTCTCCCTCCTCTGTCTCGTTCTCTCGAGCTCACCCGAACGCGCCCGCCGCCACCGACGCCGTTCGCCGCGGCCACTTCCACCGCCCAGCCTCCCCAGCATGTCTAGGAGATCCGCCTCCGTCGTCTACGCCTCCTCGAGGACACACGCACCACCGGACGCCCCACATCATCGTCATCCTCAACATCTTCATCGCCGGCCGCCGGAGATCCCCCTCGCCGCTTCGCTCGCTCCGGTGCTTCCCCGAGCCACCCGACACCGCCAAACGACGCGCTGTGAGATTCTGCTCCGGACCCCTCTTCTCCCTCTCTCGTTTGCGCCCGCTAGCCTCATCCCCAACCATGACCGAAGCTTGCCTACGCCCAAGCTCGTCGTCGGCGCTATTCCGGCGACCTTTTGGTCACACCACCATGTCGAACGGATTCGTGGGCACACGTATGTCATGCATATGCCATTAGCTAGTCGATCTGCACGCTGTAGCTACGAAACCGCCGCCAACCGAACCACGGCAGCCGCAAACCTCGTCGCCGGCGTCGACTACGGCGACCCCCGCGTCCAACTCCACTGCTCCTTGATGCGGCGGAGAAAGGGCTATGCCCCGTGCCCTCAACGCTTGATCTCGCCGTCAGAAGCGTGTTCGAGGGGGACGCCCGGCGTTTGTGTGCTCGCCGGCGTTCAACTCCAGCGAGCCGATGTGGCCTTGTCATTAGCTGCTAATGGCCGCGCTAACCAACCCTAGTGCCACTGCCATGTGGGCCCTGCGCCTGTTTAGTTTAACTTAATTTCCTGTTTAGATTAGTGCTAACCCCATAGGCCCCACAGGTCAGTTTGACCTGGCCACGTCACTTGTTGACCTGAACCCACATGTCAGTGACCCTAGCCTTCACTGTGAGACTGATCAGCGGGTCCCGCTGGTCAGATTTGACCTGGACAGCGCCTGTTGACTTGCTGACGTCACCGTGATGTCATGCTGATGCAATAACTCTTTTCTGGATTTATTCTTTTACAGGAAATTTCAGAAAATGTCCTAAATTTCTAAAAATCATAGAAATTCAACCGTAACTCCAAATGAAATAATTTATATATGAAAAATTATCAGAAAAATGCAATCTATCCATCTGTACCATTTCCATGCATGTTTGAACAACCTAAAGTTGCTGTATAAGACAATTTGAATAAAAGGCATTTGAAATACCTTACATGGAGTTTGAATTTGAACCTAGTGTCCAAACCAGCTCCATTTAACCTGTTGCTAGCTGCATTAGCTCAAACCATAGCATATTGCCATGTCACATTCATGCATCATATTGTTGCATTGCATTGATTGTGTTCTCCCTTGTTTGCCGGTATTTGTCCCTCTCAAGAGAGCGGCGTATCGAGCGATGAGTTCGATGACACCGATGAAGAACTATATTATCTTCAGAAGTGCCAGGCAAGCAAAACCCCCTTGTTCATTCCGATACAATCCCACTCTCTCGCTCCTGCTCTATTTTACTGCATTAGGACAACAACGACTCATGTGTTACTTGCTGCGGTAGCTGAACCCCTTTATCCTCTGCATGACCTGTCATTCCACAGTAATTAGATGAAACCCACTAGCATGAGTAGAAGTTGTTTGAGCCCTGATGTGCCTACTCATTCATGCTTGTTTGTCATGCCTGCTATTGCTTAGAGTTGAGTCAGGTCCGATTCATCGGGAATGAATCGGAGGTGTGTGAACATGTCCTACTGTGTGTGAGCTAAGTATGTGAACACGATTTGGTAAAGGTAGCGGTGAGAGGCCATGTAGGAGTACATGGTGGGTTGTCTCATTGCAGCCGTCCTCAGGAACTGAGTTCTGTGTTTGTAATCCATGAACAGTTACTACCACACATTGGGTTCCGGTAACTCGGCCCCTCTCGGCTTATTAATCAACTCGATCTCTGTCCGGGAGTTGCAACTAGTTTTCGGTGTTTGTAGGTAGTGTTAGTAGTCTACCAAGTGGCACCGGTACATGTGGGCTTGGGACAGACTAGGCACGATGTACGGTGTACCAAGTGGCACCGGTTGGTGGGCTTGGGAACCCTGCTCACATTGTTTGGGGCCGTGGCGACACCCGGCGGATCTCCTTGCGGATGGAACCTGAATAGGCGATAAACCTGGACGAGAGACTTGTGTGGTTAGTCAGGTCATGGCCGACTCCCTCGCCCGCCTTCCGCTTGAAGGTTGCCGAGGTACATGGCGTGTCTGAGGCGATAAGTGGCGAGGCGTGTGTGAAGAAGTACACCCTGCAGGGTTATCATTGTCTATTGAATAGCCGGATTCCTCGGATATGGAAACTTGGACCCTTGCATAGTTCATAGACAAGTGAAAGTGGATACTCTAAAACTCGCAAGATAAGCGTGAGTGCTATGGATGGTGTTCTCGTAGGGAGGCGGGGCGGATCCATAGTGGTGTATTGTTATGGTGAATATGTGGACTCGTGCGCCACCTCAAAAGAGTTACTTGCGATCGTAGTTCAGGATAGCCACCGAGTCAAAGCTGGCTTGCTGCGGTTAAACTCCACCATCCTTTTGATAATGAAGCATATGTAGTTAGTTACGATGTAAGTCTTGCTGAGTACAATTGTACTCACGTTTGCTTATTTTATGTTTTTGCAGAGAGGCGTCGGTCTCGCTAGTAGTTTCATGTGGACTTGACGTTTAGCTTGTTACCTCAGCTACGATCTTGTGCCTCGGCGGGATCTGGTAGATAGTCGGGCTTCTCAGCCTTTTTCATTTGTAGATGTACGTACTCGGACATGTTAAGCTTCGCTTGTGCTTTGACTTGTATGCTTTGATTGTTGGGTCATGAGACCCATGTTTGTAATATCCGCTCCTCGGAGCCTAATGAATAAATATTTGAGTCGTAGAGTTATGTTGTGATGCCATGTTGTATTTACACATATTGAGCATTGTGTGTATGTTTGAAATGCTTGGTATGTGTGGGATCCGACAATCTAGTTGTTTATCCTTGGCAGCCTCTCATATGGGGAAATGTAGTCTAGTGCTTCTGAGCGATAGTAGTCCGCTTCTGCCCGGTTCACCGAGTCCTGCTAGCCCAAAGACTACTGCTTGGACACTTGACTAGCGGCATGTGTTTCACTTCGTTCCTATATACGTCCCTTCGGGAAATGTCACGCGGTGACATCACGAGTCTGCCTAGCTGCTACAGCCGGGATACGAGTCCTGTTAGCCAGTGCTACAGCCCGGATTCACACGTTGATGACCGACATGCTCGATGTGATTCATGTATGCCTGTCCCCATGGGTTAGTGCCGCTTTGGGTTCATGACTAGCCATGTCGGCCCAGGTTCTTTGTCATATGGATGCTAGCGACACTATCATATCGTGAGCCAAAAGGCATAAGCGGTCCGGGCCATGGTAAGGCGACACCCGTGGGAATACCGTGCGTGAGGCCGCAAAGTGATATGATGTGTTACCGGCTAGATTGATGTGACTTGGAATCGGGGTCCTGACAGAAGCTGGCTTATTGACATGGATTTTCTAGAAGAAGGAAATGACAAGGAATTAAGGATGATCAGGTGCCGGTTTACAAGAATTCTTAACCCGGAGCATAATCTGTCAAGTTTGTTCTTGTGTTTATTTTACAGGATCAGTTTAACATGGATAAATCCAAATTAAACTGGGGGCTAATGTCGGGGATATACCCCACGGTGTAAACTGGCCGGAAGTATAACCCGGCCGGACCTGGCAGTTTACTTGAGGCCTGACTGACACTTGGCGATTCACTAGCGACCCGCCTTGACCTGGCAGTTTACAAGCAACCCGCCTGGTCATTATAACTCACTGGTGACCCGGCGGGCGGGTTAGACGGATGATAAGGCCCAAGGCCCAGAAGGCCGGTTTATGTTAATGGTGGGCCAGTTTAAGAGGAATGGCGTGAAGAATATTTCCCTTACAAGGAGTCAAGACCCGGACTTGTATCCGGTTTGTATTAGAAGGTAGACTAGTCCTAATCCTAATAGGACTCCACATGTAACCCGCCCCTTCAACTTATATAAGGAGGGGCAGGGCTCCCCAAAGAGGAGAGACGAGAAACAAGCAAGAAGCAACAATCTCTAGGGCTAGACACAAAGAGTCGGTTTACGGCGTCTCCCTCATGATGATAATGAGACCTAGCCACAAACAACATGTAGGGTTGTTACCAGATGATGTTTCCTGGGGCCCGAAGCTGTCTAAATCCTTGTCTTGTGTTGCGTCTCTTGACTCCGCTCAACCCCTCTCAAGCTACCACATAGATGCGTTGGCCTCACGACTAAGTCCTCACACTAGGACATCTGCCGTGACAAAACCATGACGCCAGGCGTTGGTATGAGGCTCCCATGTTCAGCGGGCCAAACGGCATGCAAACGTAGTTGCAGGGTAGCCCCCACTCCGACCGACGCGTGACAACCAGAAGAGGTCCTGTGAAGCGACCCTGTTGAGGCCCGGGATGTTGACGCAGACGCGCAGGTCACCACCCGCACCGGGGGCTGCAGCTGCACTGGGTGGTGCGGGGGGACGCTCGCCACATATGGCCCGTGCCTCCTGAAGCTCCTCGATCGCCTTGGTGATGAATTCTCACGTCCCTGGCGCCTCGCTCCTTGCTTGTGGGGGCGTCCATCGAAGCACGCCTCCAAGTGGTGCCCGAGCACCTCCCTCGTCGCACTAGTTAGGTCAGAGGCTCTCTAGATGGAAGCCCTCGAGCCTGTCCTGAGGGAAGCGTCGGGCGCACCTTCCTATGCGGGAGGAAGGGGTGCCCCAGCAGCGGGCGCAGAGCCAGAGGCACGCCAGCAGGAATCTCGACCTCCTGACGGATCTTGGGGAGGAGCCGCTTCTTCTTGGGGGTGGCCTCAGGAGGTAGGATGCCGCCCTTGTCGGCATGGTTTTTGGCCACCGCAGCTTGGTAGGTGCGCTCAAGAGAACAGACTGCATCCTTCTCATCGTAGGCGACCGTGATGATGCCGCGACACCCTGGCATCTTGAGGACATTGTAGCCATGGTGGGTTGCCGCCATGAACTTGGCAAGGGCAGGGTACCCCAGGATGGCGTTTTACAAGAGGCCGATGTGGGCGATGTCCAAGTTGATGAGATTGGTGTGCTAGTTGTCGCGCTTGCCGAAGGTGACCGGGAGGCGTACTTGCCCCAGGGGGACGGTGGACCCGTCGGTCACCCCAAAGAACGGCTTGGTTGGCATGAGCTGATCATAGGGCACCTAAAGCGTCTCGAACGTCTCGACAGAAAGGACATTGTGCCCGGCGCCACCATGGATGAGGGTGTTTGTGACGAGGACGTTGCTGATGTTGGGCGAGCAGAGCATGGGGAGCACACCTGCTGCGGCTGAGCACTTGAGGTGGTCTTTGGAGTCGAAGGTAAGGGCATACTGCGACCACCTGAGGGGATGCGCAGCCTCAAGCTTCGGGAGGGCCGCGTTCACCTCACGAGAGAACTTCCTGAAGATGCGGTTCAAGACAGGGGCATGGGCACCATCCAGGATGCAGGCGATCGCACGGGGTTCCTAGAAGCCCCCAGCCCAATCATCCTGCCGGTCGTTGTCAGTTCTCCTTGGCAGTGGCGGCAACAAAGGGAGGCTGGCATTGCCCTAGGGACGGTCCTCATGAGGCTGCTCATGCCAGGGGCCTTCGCAGGGCTGATCTCGCCAGCGGTCCTCGCGAGGCTGGTCACACAATTCCTAGCGAGGGTCGCGGTTGTCTCAGCGGCCTCCGCCACGGCCTCCATGATAGTAGCCGTGGTCTCCGCGCTCGAGGCGGCGACCGAGGCGCCCGTCACGGAGTGCCCTGAGCTCCTGGCATTCATTGGTGTTGTGGCTGTGTACGTTGTGGAAGACGCAGAACGGGCGGTTGCCCCTAGGAGGCTCGTCATGGTCGTGGTCACGCTTCATCTTGCACTCTGCGGCGAGCATGGCAGGGCCCTTGCGCTTCGCCTCCTTAGCCTTTGCCTTCTTGTCTTCAGGGTCGGCCTCCGAAAGCTCGAGGAGGGAGAGGTGGCCCTTCTTCGGCCCTTGCACACTTGTTCACTGGGTTGAACATCTCCAGGGCCGAGCACAAGTCGTCATGGATGGCAAGCTTCTCTTTCATCTTGACGTCCCTGACGACATCAGTCAACGCCGAGATGATGGCCCCGTCTGACGCCTTTGGGATCTTGGGGTGGACATTCGTGAAGCGATGTATGTACTTGCGCAGAGTCTCGCCCGGTTGTTGCTTCATGCGCCGTAGGTCGTTCACTGTAGGGGCTCGGTCACTGGTGCCCTAGAAGATGGCGATGAAGCACTTGCGAAGCTCATCCCAGGAGGAGACCGATCCCTCCGGGAGGTGAAGGAGCCAGGAGCACGCGCCATCCTTGAGATCCATGGGGAACCAGTTCGCCATGACCTTGTCGTCACCGTTCGCCGCCTCGATGCTCGGCGAGTAGAGCTGGAGAAACTCCGCTGGGTCGGGGGTGCCGTCATAGCATGGAGACAGGTCTGGCTTGAACTTGCCGGGCCAGACGACGCGGCGCAGCTCCGAGGTGAAGGTGCGGCAGCCCGCTGCACTCACGGGTGCAACACGCGTGGGGGAGCTCGATTTTGACATCCATGCGCCACTGCCTCCAGCGACGCATGGTCCTGGTGCTGGCGCGGTGGTGCAGGGAGCGCACGTGCAGCACCTTGTGGCCGCTGCACCACCTGCCAGCTTGCCTCATCCCATGTCGGCGCCGGTGCCCCACGTGGTGGGCCATGCGGGAGCGCGTCGCACCTAGGCTCAGGGTCGGAGCCGTGCAGAGGAGGAGGGGGAGGCGCGCCATGGGCCACGTCACCCACCTGGGACGGCGGGGTACGAAGCGAGTGGGAGGGCATTGGGGCCTCACCGGCGGCGTTGACGAGCTCGGTGATGCGACCGAGCTAGACGTCGTAGCCCTCGTCGGCCGGGCAGTAGCGTAGCAGCTCACGCGCCTCAAGGAAATATGCCCTAGAGGCAATAATAAAGTTTTATTTATATTTCCTTATATCATGATAAATGTTTATTATTCACGCTAGAATATTAACCTGAAACTTGATACATGTGTGGATACATAGACAAAACACAATGTCCCTAGTATGCCTCTACTAGACTAGCTCGTTAATCAAAGATGGTTAAGTTTCCTAACCATAGACATGTGTTGTCATTTGATGAACGGGATCACATCATTAGGAGAATGATGTGATGGACAAAACCAATTGACATGTCTCCAACGTATCTACTTTTCCTAACAATTTTCCTCTTGTTTTGGACTCTAATTTGCATGATTTGAATGAAACTAACCCCGGACTGACGCTGTTTTCAGCAGAACTGCCATGGTGTTGTTTGTGTGCAGAAATAAAAGTTTCCGGAATGGAACAAAACTTTGCGAGGATTGTTTATACAATAAAAGAGAATTTCCGGAGCCAAGACCTGCCAGAGAGGGGCACCTGGGTGGGCACAACCCACCAGGGCGCGCCCCCCTCTCCTGGCGCGCCCAGGTGGGTTGTCCCCACCTGGTGGCCCCGCAGACCTCAACCCTGACACTATAAATTCCTATTTTCGGAGAAAAAAATCAAGGAGAAAGAATTATCACGATCCACGAGACGGAGCCGCCGCCAAGCCCTGTTCTTCCTTGAGAGGGCAGATCTGAAGTTCGTTTGGGGCTCCGGAGAGGGGGATCTTCGTTCTTCATCATCACCAACCCTTCTCCATCGCCAATTCCATGATGCTCCCCACCGGGAGTGAGTAATTCCTTCATATGCTCGCTGGTCGGTGAGGAGTTGGCTGAGATTCATCATGTAATCGAGTTAGTTTTGTTAGGGATTGATCCCTAGTATCCACTATGTTCTTAGATTGATGTTGCTATGACTTTGCCAGGCTTAATGCTTGTCACTTTGGGCCCGGGTGCCATGAACTCGGATCTGAACCGTTTATATTATCACCATTATATCCATGTTCTAGATCCGATCTTGGAAGTTATAGTCGCCTACTACGTGTTATGATCCGGTAACCCCGGAGTGACAATAACCGGGACTTCTTCCGGTGAGTACCGTAGTTTGAGGAGTTCATGTATTCACTATGTGTTAATGCTTTGTTCCGGTTCTCTATTAAAAGGAGGCCTTAATATCCCTTAGTTTCCATTATGGAACCCGCTGCCATGGGAGGGTAGGACAAAAGATGTCATGCAAGTTGTTTTAATAAAGCACGTATGACTACTTACGGAATACATGCCTACATTATATCAATGAACTGGAGCTAGTGCCGAATCACCCTAGGTTATAACTGTCACATGATGAATATCATCCAACAAGTCACCAATCCAATGCCTACGAACTTTTCCATATTGTTTCTGCTATGTTACTATTGCTATCATCACTGTTACACTTGCTACAAAATTACTGCTATCACTGTTACTGTTACCATTGCTGCTATCACTACCATCAAAACTATCAAACTACTTTGCTACTGATCACTTTGCTGCAGATAATTAATCTCCAGGTGTGGTTGAATTGATAGCTCATCTGCTAATACCTTCAAATATTCTTTGGCTCCCCTCGTGTCGAATCTATAAATTGGGGTTGAATACTCTACCCTCGAAAACTGCTGCGATCCTCTATACTTGTGGGTTATCAAGACCTTTTTCTGGCGCCGTTGTCATGGAGCATAGCTATATTTGTTGAGTCACTTGGGATTATTATCAATTTATCACTATGAAGAATCTGAAGGATCGTAAGACTAAGATATTTCCCTCAAGTACGAGGGGAGGTAAAAAACTGCCATCCAGTTCTGCTTTGGTTTCACCTTCTGTTATGAGTAAACTTGCACCACCACCACATGCTATTAATCCGGATATATCGCAAGTTATTGATGATGCTACATCTACTATGAACGATGCTTATGATGATGCTAGTACCTTGCTTGATAATGATGATGTGCCACTTTGTGAATTTCTTGATGAACAGATTGCTAGAGTAATACAACATGATGTTGTTGAATCTGATGATGAGCATGATACTGAATCTCCTAAAACACCAGCTAGAACTAGCCTTACTTGATATGAATTGCATAAGGTACCTGAAGGTTATGTTATGAGTGAAGAAACAACTAGAGATTGTCAGATTTCGGGTTCCGGCAAAACCCTTGAGGTTCAAACACTGGGGTGCGCACGAAGATCTCTCTCTCTCCCTAGATCGCTCTTGCAATGATCGCAAGGCCTGGCTCGACAAACCCAAAGAATGAGAGACGCAAGAGTTTATACTGGTTCGGGCCACCGATGTGGTGTAATACCCTACTCTAGTGTGGTGTGGTGGATTGCCTCTTGGGCTGAGGACGAACAGTTACAAGGGAAGAACAGCCTCCCGAGGAGAGGTGTTCTTGTGCTTGGTGAACCTATGTGGTTGAGGATGATCTGAGTGATCCCCCCTCTATGGTGGTGGCTAGTCCTATTTATAGACTCCCTAGTCCTCTCCCCAAATATTGAGCGGGAAGGGATCCCACAACAGCCAAATTCGAAGGGAGACAACTAGTACAAGTTATCCTGACTAAAGGTGGTCTTCGCCTGCCAATGGCTCTGGTGGTGACGCCGTCTTGGGCTCCACAGTGACCTCCGTCCTACCGTCCTGCTGGTCTTGGTCTCGTTGCAGCGATATGGAAAGCTTTGCCTGATGCCTCGGGACTCCTCGCCTGTGCTTGCCTTTTTAGCACCAAAGAAGAGACGAGGACACTACGCGCGCTGGCGCCCGCCTGGCTCCAGTCGTCATGGCTTGCGTCACAGGAACCTCGCAAGGTGTCCCTTGCCTTGATCTCTCTGCCCCTTGTGAGACAGCCTGGCGAGGCTGTCCCGAGGGGGCCTTGTGTCGTCCGCCTCGCGAGGGTCTTGAGTGTTTGCTGGTGAAGATGGGCCGTACAGGGCCGCTGGTGGAGCCACACTGTGGGCCGCAGGTAGGCAAGTCTGGGGACCCCCGTTCCCAGGACGCCGACAATAGCCCCCGAGCCCAAGGCGCGCTCGGACTTGGCTTCGAGGCGAGGCCAAAGGGAAAGTGCGGAGTGCCGCGGGCCCCAACAGCCTGCGGCCCCGCTTGACGCGTTGCGATTGATTGGACATGGGCGTCTCCGCTTCCCCACGCTGCCTCGGCAACTGCCCGACTTGACGAGTCCCTGCTGCATGCAGAGAAAAATCATCATTACCTGTGATCGTGGGGATCGTCGTTGGCCTTCTCCTGCTATAAATGAGGAGGGGGTGGAGCCCCCGTTGCTCATCTCTTCCTGCCCCACTCGCTTCTTCTTCCTTGCTTCATTGTTAGTAGCGACCCCATGGCGCCTACGAAGAGGTTCTCGGCCGCAGAGAAGGGGAAGGCCCGCTAAGATGGGCTCGGCTCTCCGCCACCCAAGCATGGGCGCGGCCGCCTCCGTAAGCACATCGCGACCCCCGCTGCGGCCCCTCGCGGCTGCGGCGGCGCCTCTTCTCATGGGGGGACGCGCCAGATCATGGCAGCCCCGTCGAAGAAGGGAGGCGCGCCATGGTTGCACGGCCTCCCCGGCCGTGCTTTCACTCGGCGGAGGTGCTGCCGGAGTTCGTCGTGTGGTCGGAGAACCCGGCCAGCACCTGGCTTAAGCTCCCGTGCTTCTTCATCGGCGAGCTGCCGGCCACAGGTCTAGGCGGGCTCTGGCTGTAGGCGGACGGCTGCTGCAGCAAGGCTTCGTGGGTCGCGGTCGAGGTCTCCGTCGCAGGCAACACAACCCTGGCCCGCGGCTGGCAGACGATTTCCCGCGCGCGCGGCCTGGGCAGGCGGTACACCCTCCACTTCAAATATGACGGCAACGCGACCCTCTATGTGAGGGCGTTCGGAGAAGACGACCGCCGCGTCAGGTGCTGCCCCGAGGACAACGACGGCGACGAGGTGCTTGGCCTTAGTGACAGTTGAGACGAGGGTGAGGATGGTGTTGTCTTCAGTGTTGGCCGCTGCTCGCCCAGCTACGGCGATTCTCCCTCCGGCGACAGCTCCATCAGCGGCGGCTACGACCAGTCGCCACGCCCGCTTCCAGGGTGGCAGTGGGTCATCTCGTCGCTGCGCCCCAGTGAAGCGCGAGGAGGGGTCCGGCTGAGCTCAGGAGAGCGCCATGGGTCCATCCTCGCGAGCTGTTGCAGGGGCATGCGCCGCTTTTGTTTCGTTCTTCCTTTTCTTCCTGCATTAAGAGAGAGACAAGTATGGGGCTCCGTAGGGGCGTGCAATGAACCATGGTTTCCAAGTTGCTATGCTATGTTTATTGTTCCTGTGCCGCGCTGCAGCATTAACGTTTTATGTAGGCGCATAGAAATAACTTAGCTTGACACGCTCGAAGTAGTCTTTGCTTCGTGAAGCGCGCATTTCCAGTACCTGGCGAGGCCTCCTTGGCCTGGGAGGCGTCTAGGATGTCACGCCCTCGATGCGGCTATATCTCCCATGTGTCGAAGCATGACTTAGAGGCATAAACGCATTGAAAGCAATGTCGCAAGTGAGGTAATCTTCACACAACCCATGTAATACATAAGGGAAAGAGATACATAGTTGGCTTACAGTCGCCACTTCACACAATACATAAATAAACATCCATCATCCAGATTACACTCAAGGTCCGACTACGGAACCAAAATAAAAGAAGACTACCCCAAATGCTACACGGATCCCGATCGTCCCAAGCTGGCTCCACTCTCGATCATCGGGAAAAGACACATAGTAACGACCACGTTCCTCGTCGAACTCCCACTTGAGCTCGGTTGCGTCATCTGCCTTGGCATCGTCGGCACTGCAACTGTTTTGGTAGAATCTGTGAGTCACGGGACTCAGCAATCTCACACCAGCGAGATCAAGACTATTTAAGCTTATAGGAAGGACAGAGTTGTGAGGTGGAGCTGCACAAGCGACTAGCATATATGGTGGCTACATTCGCAAAAGAGAGCGAGAAGAGAAGCAAGGCGCGGTCGTGAAGCTAATAGCGATCAAGAAGTGATCTGAACTACTTACGTCAAACATAACTCCAACACCGTGTTCACTTCCGGTTGATGTGTATTAATTAAGGTCAACTTCGGGTTTTCTACAACCGGACATTAACAAATTCCCATCTGCCTCATAACGCGGGCACGACTTTGAAAGATAATACCTGCGGGGTGTCCCAACAGCCCATTATAAGCTCTCACGGTCAGCGAAGGATATTCCTTCTCAGGAAGACCCGATCGATCTCGGAATCCGGACTACAAGACATTTCGACGATAATAAAACAAGACCAGCAAAGCCGCCCGACAGCCGACAAACCCGATAGGAGCTGCACATATCTCGTTCTCGAGGCACATCCGGATGAGACATCCTCTGAGTAAAACCAAGCCTCAAGTTTCCCCAAGGTGGCCCATGATCTGCTCGTTTGGGCCAAGACACTCGAGGAGCACTGGTCGGGGGGGTTAAATAAAGATGACCCTCGGGCTCGCGAAAACCGGGGAAAAGGCTTAGGTGGCAAATGGTAAAACCAAAGTTGGGCCTTCTTTGGAGGAGTCTTATTCAAAGCGAACTGTCAAGGGGTCCCATAAATCACCCAACCGTAAGGAAGCGAAATCAAGGAACATAACACCGGTATGACGGAAACTAGGGTGGCAAGAGTGGAACAAAACACCAGGCATAAGGTCGAGTCTTCCACCCTTTACCAAGTATATAGATGCATTAATTAAACAATAGATATTGTGATATCCCAACAAGTAAACATGTTCCAACAAAGAACAACATCTCCATGTTCCAACAAGGAACAAACTTCATCTTCACCTGCAACTAGCAACGCTATAAGAGGGGCTGAGCAAAGCGGTAACATAGCCAATCAACGGTTTGCTAGGAAAGGATGGTTAGGGGCTGGACATGGCAATATGGGAGGCATGATAAGCAAGTGATAGGCATCGTAGCATAGGCATAGCAAAAGAGCGAGCATCTAGCAAGCAAAGATAGAAGTGATTTCGAGGGTATGGTCATCTTGCCTGCAAAGTTCTCAGAGTTGTCGAAAGCTTGATCCTCGTAAGCGTTCTCAACAGGTTCCTCGTTCACGTACTCGTCTCCCGGCTCTACCCAAAGCAAGAACACAAACAATGGAACCATAATAAATCACGGTGCAATGCACAAGCAACATGATGCAATACATGGCATGATATGCGAGATGTGATATGCAATGCGTATGCGTGCTCCGAAAGGAAAATGATGAACCAGGCATCAACTTGGAAAACCAAGTATGCCGCTGGAAAGGTGAGATGATTTCGGTTGAAATCGATATAAAGATCACCGGAATCGGATACACGGTTTGCAAATGACAAGCAAAACAAGAATGACACAAATCTGCCATTAACAGCATGATGCCACTTAGCAAGCAACAAGAAATTAAGCTACTGCACCCAAACGTACCAGCAAAGCATATGGCAGTGATCTACTCAAGAGGCTTGACAAAAGATGAACACTGATCTACGGCTAAATCACACCATAACAGGTCCAAACAAGCATGGCAAAAGTGCAAAACATATCAGCTTCACAGACAGAGAAAATACTGAACATGGCAGAATCAGCATCAGGAAGCAATGTTCAGAGCAAGCAAACTACATGCTACAGGAACTTATAATAGCAAAACAAGGCATGGCATGAATCTACTCAAAGCATAGAACAAAAGTCCCTTACTCGACCATGAGCCAAAAGGATCGAGAAAATGTAATAGCACCCATGTCAATATAGCAAGTTCCGTTAACAGATTCAGCAAACAGGGCATGACATTGACAGAATTATGTAGGCACCTTCGCGAGCTCGATGCACTCACCACATAGCATTTCATGATAAACTAAGCATACATCCATCAAGAAGACATGTCATAGAAGCTATACATGGCAAGAACAACATCATAGCATACAAGGATCAACTACAACAACCTTGGCAAAATTGAATAACATGTAAACAATCTGCCAGGAAACATTTTATAGCAAAAGTAGAGCTCGATTGACTCAAGCTATGACACTCCATAATTGCAAAAAAGGGCATGGATGGATAGATCATAACCATATGTTCACAACATCCTTACTGAAGTATCTCAAAATAAGCATGGATCTCTCTGTAGCATCAAGCTTACATGGCATAAAAATATCAGCAAAACAGGGGCTGAAATCATTAACATCATGAAGCCTAGTTTGCATGCTTTTGCTAGTCACCACAGAGATCACAAAAATACATGGCATACACCCCTGCAAAGATGGCATGGCATATTACAAAACACATGTAGGACTCAAGATCATAGGATGCACACATCAATCATGGCAAAAATGACAAAAGTGCATGTTCTGATAAGAATCTGAAACTAACATCACATAGCCCTCTTCCAACAGCATTTCGGGCATCAAGATGAGCTCAAATGAAAATGATGCAATGAGATGAAATGATGAACTCGCCCGGCCGAACAATTCGGTATGCTATACGCCCAAAACGGAGCCACGAGTGCAAAGTTATGGCATGATGAAAATGCAACAAAATTCTAACAGAAAAAGACTTAGACGAAAATCGGGGGGGAGAAGAAGTCAACCCTCTCGTTTGGATCTAGATCCGGGCGCGGACTCGAGGTTCGCCGGCGGAGGGCTCGCTCGGAGCTGGAGGAGGAGGCCGGGAAGGCGCGGGAGGCCAGCGCTGGCGGCGGGCGGCCGAAGGCGCCGAGGCGAGGCGCGGCCTCCAGGCGGCGGAGCAGGCTCAGGGGGCCTCCAGCGGGCCCTGTGCAGCGGCGGCGGCGGTGATGTGGGCGCGCTTACGTGGCCTTGTGATTGGCCGGGCGGCGGCGGGCGTGTCCGGCTCGCCCGGACGTGTCCGGCGGCGGCGGAGGAGCGGGCTAGGGTTTGGGGATCCGGAAAAATTTGGGGGAGTGCACATATTTATAGGTAGAGGGAGCTAGGAGACTCCAAATGGAGTGCGGTTTTCGCCCACACGATCATGATCCGACGACGGAGAGCATGGAAGTGACTTAGATGGGTTATTGGGCTGTTTTGGAGGGGTGTTGGGCTGCAACTTAAAAGAGGCCTTTGCGAGAGTGCGGTTAACCGTTGGAGTACCAAACGAGCTCCAAATGGCACGAAACTTGACAGGTGGTCTACCGGTGGTGTACCAAGGCCACTTGACAAACCTCGGTCCATTCCGAGAAAGTTTAGTACCCGCTCACGGAAAAATGTAAAAGGGGACGCCGGGGAACATTGGAGTGCCGGATTGCAAAACGGACAACGGGGAAAATGCTCGGATGCATGAGACGAACACGTATGCAAATGAGATGCACATGATGACATGATATGAAATGCATGACATGAACAAAATGCAAAACGAAAGACAAAAACCCAACCACGGAGGGAATCTCATATCACAATGCCGAAAATGGCAAGAGTTGGAGTTACAAATATGGAAAGTTACATCTGGGGTGTTACATAGGAACTGCAAAAATTCGTTATGAAACTTTTATTCTTCTGAGCCCTGGTCGCAGGTGCTGCTGGCCACAATCCAGCGCTTCACATCATGGTGCCCGAGGGGCACGGATTGAGAGGAGTGCACCAGCTTACGAGATCGAACGAGGGTGCCTCGCGAAAAACAGGAAAAACCCTCATGAGGGCACCTGTCCAGCCCCCTCGCGAGGCATGCGAGAGAGAGTACAGGTCGAAACAAGGAACCGAAAGCAGAAACGGAGGCAAAAGGCGATGGAACCAAACCGGCAAGGAACACCAAAAAGCAAATTTTCGTTAAGGAGGGGCAAGCCAACTACGGAATGAAAATGAAAAGCCGTGTCCGGCACCTAGTCTAGTCTTCTTGTCTTCTCACTAGCGCAAAGCTAAGTGCTACCACTAGGACGTGGGAGGGAGCCCCCAAGGCCCGAGGGCGGCACTCCTGAGACTCCCGGGCGTGTATAACCCCACTCATTATTACGTGAGAGTGTCATGAGCGGAGACCTTCATAGGCACTGGGCCTTCTTCACAGGCGCCGGGCCTTTCTTCATAGGTAGAACTTCCGGAGGTGCTGGATGTTCCAGGCGTTCTAGATTGGTACCCCGTCCTGCGTCTCCAGGCGCACGACGCCAGGCCTGGAGACATGGGCGACCCTAAACGGGCCCTCCCACATGGGCGAGAACTTGTGCAGCCCTTCCCTGGAGAGCACACGCCTAAGGACAAGGTCGCCCACCTCGAGCGTCCTGGAGCGGACGCTGCGACAGTGATACTGCCGCAGCGCCTGCTGGTATATTGCCGCCCGGAGCGTGGCTTCACGGCGGCGTTCCTCCCCCAGCACGAGGTCCATCCCCCGCATGGCGTCCTGTTGCGCCTCATCAAATGCCAGGACCCGCACGGAGCGATGCTTAACCTCGTGAGGAAGAACCGCTCCTGCTCCATAGACGAGGAAGAACGGGGTCTCTCCTATGGGCTTGGTGGCGGTAGTGCGGATGGACCACATCACAAACTGGAGCTCATCGTGCCAGCCCCTGCCGCAGGCCTCGAGCTTCTTCTTGAAGGTCCTGGTCTTGAGGCCTCTCAGGACCTCCGCATTGGCGCGTTCGGCCTGACCATTGCTCCTGGGGTGTGCCACCAAAGCATAGCAGATCTGCGTTCCAAGGTTAGCACAATATGTCTTGAAAAGATTGCTAGTGAACTGTGAGCCATTATCGGTGATGATGCGGTTGGGGACCCCAAACCGGCTCACGAGACCCTTGATGAACTTGATCGCAGATCCAGCCGGGATGATGCAGACGACTTCTACCTCCACCCACTTGGTGAACTTGTCGATGGCGATGTAGAGGTAGCGGTAGCCCCCAGGCGCTCGAGGGAACGGGCCCAATATATCCAGCCCCCATACCGCGAATGGCCACGAGAGTGGGATGGTCTGGAGGCCCTGAGCTGGCTGATGGACCTACTTGGCGTGGAATTGACGGGCCTCACAGGACTTCACCAGCCCAGTCGCGTCGTTGAGTGCCGTAGGCCAGTAGAACCCGCTGCGGAACACCTTGCCTACAAGGGTTCGTGACGACGAGTGGTGCCCGCAGTCCCCGCCATGTATGTCAGCTAGCAACTCTTTCCCCTGTTCCCTGGAGATACAACGCAAGGAAACGTCATTCGGCCACTTCCTGTATAATTCACCATCCTGGATGCAGTACGCCGTGGCCTACTGAGCCACGTGCTCCGCGTCCTCCTCCTTCTCCGGTAGCATCCCTTCCGCCAGGTATTCCTTGAAATCCTTGGTCTAGCACCCCTCCCGAGGCTCGAGCGCCAAGAGTAGGCGCGCTCCCGAGGTTGGGCCGCAGGCCGGGGCTCCCGAGGCAGGTGGTTCGGGGAGCTCCTCCCGAGGCAGCGTCGGCCTTGAAAGTGGTGTTGTTGCCGATGGCTTGAAGAGCCGCTCCTCGAAGACACCAGGCTCTTGGGGCAGTCGCTTGGATGCTCTCTTGGCGATGTCGTCGGCCTCCTTGTTGGTGCCGCGGGGCACGTGCTGCAATTCCAGGCCCAAGAATTGCTTTTCCATTGTTCGTACCTCCGCGAGGTATGCCTCCATGTGCTCGTCCCTCGGCTCGTATACCTGTTGGAGAAGTTGACGAGAAGCTGCGAGTCATCCTTGATGGTGAGACGCTTCACCCCCAGGGCCACCGCAGCCTTAAGGCCAGCTATGAGGCCTTCGTACTCCGCTATGTTGTTGGAGACCTTCTCACCCTGCTGGAAGCAGAGCTGCACAGCGTAGTAGAGCTAGTCCTGTGTGGGCGAGATGAGCACCGCTCCAGCTCCCACGCCCTGGCACACAAATGCGCCATTGAAGTACATCACCCAGCTGTCTGGCGCTTCACTCCCTGGCGAGAGGGCCCGATCCTCTCCTGCTTCAAGCTCTGGGGCATCCGTCCATTCTGCCATGAAGTCGGCGAGTGTGGCTCCCTTGATGACCCTGGTTGTGCTGAACTCCAGCTGGAATGCCTGTAGCTCGGTATTCCACTCGGCGACTCTTCCAGCAGCGTTAGGGCTCCTGAGTACCCTCTCCAGTGGGTAGGCCGAGACGACCATGATTGGGTGACCTTGAAAGTGGTGCCGTAGCGTACGCGAGGCCACCAAGAGCACAAGCAAGAGCTTCTGAGGCATGGGGTACCGTGCCCTTGCATCCCACAGTACTGTGCTGACGAAATACACTGGGTGCTCGACGAGGGCGGGCGCGTCAACGGGGCCCGCGCCTGTTGGAGGTTGGGGCGCCTCCTGAGGCGATGGGACCTCCAGAGCCCGGTCGCCCATTGGGGCCTCGGTGGGCCTAAGGTCGCCATCCTGCTGAGTTGGGTCATCCGTTGGCGTTGCTGCAGCCCCCACAGTCTCCTTTGGGTCTTGCATCGCCCCGGCTGGGGGCGCGGTTTGGCGCGACGTGTCCTTGGCCTGGCGCTCTTCCCGAACCGCCACCAGAGCTCCACTGGCTGGGTGAGGAGTGGCGGCGAGGTAAAGCACCAAAGGCTCAAGAGGGTGGGGTGCCACCATCACCGGAGGGCTGGTCAGGTATCTCTTGAGATCTTGAAATGCTTGGTCAGCCTCCGGGGTCCACTCGAACGGACCCTTCTTCTTCATCAGCTTGAAGAATGACAGGGCGCGCTCTCCTGGCTTGGAGATGAAGCGCCCCAACGAAGTCACGCATCCAACGAGCTTCTGCATCTCCTTGAGGGTTTGTGGTGGGCTCATGTCTTCTATTGCGTTGACCTTCTCCGGGTTGGCCTCGATTCCCCTGTGGGACACGAGGAAACCCAACAGCTTACTAGAAGGGACTCCAAACACGCATTTATTCGGGTTGAGCCGCAGGTCCGCCTGGCGTAGGCTCGCGGAGGTCTCCTCCAGGTCCAAAATTAAAGTTCTCGCCTCCCGAGACTTCACCACAATGTCATCGACGTAGACTTCAGCGTTCCTCCCGAGCTGCTAGCCCAGGTAGATGTGCATCAGCCGTTGGAAGGTCGCGCCCGCGTTGCGTAGCCCGAACGGCATGCAAGTGTAGCAGTACACCCCGCAAGGGGTCAGGAAGGCCGTCTTCTCCACATCCTCTACCGCCATCTTGATCTGGTGATAGCCAAAACGCATCCAGGAAGCACAGCAGGTCGCACTCGGCTATGGAGTCAACGATCTGGTCGATGCGCGGAAGCGGGAATGGATCTTGGGGACATGCTTTGTTGAGGTTGGTGAAGTTGACACACATGCACTCCTTCCCGCCTTTCTTTGGCACAACGACGAGGTTTGCCAGCCACTCGGGGTACCGAACCTCGTGAATGACACCTGCTGCCTCCAGCTTGCGGGTTTCCTGGACAATGAAGGACTGCTTCTCCGTGGACTGTCGCCGTGCCTTCTGCTTCACAGGGCGCACATTGGGGCACACCCTTAAGTGATGCTCGATCACTCCTCTTAGGACTCCTACCAGCTGATCGGGTTCCCAGGCGAATACTTCCTTGTTTGCGTGCAAGAACTTTACCAATGCTTCCTCTTGATCTGAGTCGAGGTTGGCACCTATGGTGAAGGTGGCTCGATAAGACCCATCTTCCCCGACCGACACCTGCTTGGTTTCCGCCCGATCTTGAGTGAACAACTGCTTCTTCTTGGCCGGCACAGCCTCCTTAACTCCAGAGGTGGCCTCTGGCCAGGCGCGCCATTGCGGCGGCCTTGAGGGCAAGCTTGAGCGCCACCAGAGCCTCCTTGGTATCTCCAACCACGGTCAGGGCGCCCTTGCTCCCGGGCATCTTCATGAGGTTGTAGGCCGGATGGGTCGCTGCCATAAACTGGGCCAGAGCTGGGTACCCGAGGATGGCGTTGTACGGGAGGCTAATGCGGACGATGTCGAAGTCAATAAGCTCCGTGCGGTAGTTGTCACGGGTGCCAAAGGTCATGGGAAGACGGATCTACCCCAGGGGATTAGCGGAGCCATCGCGGACCCCGGAGAAGGGCTTGCTGGGGCGGAGCCGCTCGAGCGGTACGTGAAGGAGGCTAAAAGTCTCCACAGAGAGCACATTTAGGCTGGCGCCACCATCGATGAGGGTCTTGGTGACGGCCATGCTGCAGATGGTGGGCGTGCAAAGCATTGGGAGCATGCCCGAGCTGATGGTGGTGGTGGGGTGATCTCCCGAGTTGAAGGTCAGGTCGGCCTAGGGCGCCACCCAGCCTGGAGGAGCCCCCTGCCGCATGGAGGCGGCGCCGATCTGGCGAAAGAACGACTTGGCGTGACGGTCCGAGGGCGGCGCTTGTGAGCAGCCGAGGAGGGCCGCAACGACGGGGGGCGCCTGTGCTGCGAAGCATGCAGCGAGGAGGCTGCACAACTCCTCCCAAGACGCCACCGTGGACCTTGGGAGGTTGAGCAGCCAGGCGCGCGGTGCACCGGTGAGGGCCTTGGGAAGCTAGTTGGCCATGACCTTGTCGTCGCCCCCAGCCTTAAGGACGGCCTCCTCGTATTCCAGAAGGAAAGCCGACGGGTCCGCCGCACCGTCGTAGCGCGGCGGCATCTCCGGCTTGAACTTGGGTGGCCACTGCACCCGCCGCAAGGCGGGGGCGAAGGCTCGGAGCCCCCTGGCCCCGCCGCAGGCGTCTGTCGTCGCAGCTGGAAGCGCGGCACCGGCCATGGGGGCGAAGCATGGTGGTGGCAAAGCGTAGATCGACGGAAGGAAAGCTTCGGCGCACCCCTACCTGGCACGCCAAATGTCGGATTTCGAGTTCCGGCAAAACCCTTGAGGTTCAGACACTGGGGTGCGCACGGAGATCTCTCTCTCCCTAGATCACTCTCGCAACGATCGCAAGGCCTGGCTTGACGAACCCAAAGAACGAGAGACGCAAGAGTTTATACTGGTTCGGGCCACTGATGTGGTGTAATACCCTACTCCAGTGTGGTGTGGTGGATTGCCTCTTCGGCTGAGGACGAACAGTTACAAGGGAAGAACATCCTCCCGAGGAGAGGTGTTGTTATGCTTGGTGAACTTGTGTGGTTGAGGATGATCTGAGTGATCCCCCCCTCTATGGCGGTGGCTAGTCCTATTTATAGAGGCCCTGGTCCTCTCCCCAAATATTGAGCGGGATGGGATCCCACAACGGCCAAATTCGAAGGGATACAACAAGTACAAGTTATCCCGACTAAAGGTGGTCTTCGCCTGCCAAAGGCTCTGGTGGTGACACCGTCTTGGGCTCCACAGTGACCTCCGTCCTACCGTCATGCTGGTCTTGGTCTCGTTGCACCGATATGGAAACCTTTGCCTGATGCCTCGGGACTCCTCGCCTGCACCTGCCTCTTTACCACCAAAGAGGAAACGAGGACACTGCGCGCGCTCGTGCCCGCCTGGCTCCAGTCGTCATGGCTTGCATCACGGGAACCTCGCGATGTGTCCCTTGCCTTGATCTCTCCGCCCCTCGCGAGCTAGCCTGGTGAGGCCGTCCCGAGGGGGCCTTGTGTCGTCCGCCTCGCTAGGCTTGGCCCCTCGCGAGGGTCTTGAGTGTTTGCTGGTGAAGATGGGCGTGACAGGTCAGCTGGTGGAACCATTTGTGGGGCATGAGCGAGCAAGTCTGGGACCCCGTGCCCGTGACGCCGACAGAGATATTCTTGCTTGTAATGATAGGGATGATCTAGAGAAATTACTACACAAGTATAAAGAAAAATTTCCGAATGCTAGAATGAAATGTGATCCTAAGTTTGGTACTTCACCTATCTTTATTGATGATAAGGATTACGAATTCTCTGTCGACGCAGAGTTGATTACTTTGGTTGAATCTGATCCTTTCCATGGTTATGAAACCGAAACTGTTGTGGCACATCTTACTAAGTTGAATGATATAGCCACCCCTTTTACTCATAATGAGAAAACTCGCTATTATTTTATTCTCAAATTATTTCCTTTCTCATTAAAGGGTGATGCTAAAGCTTGGTACAATACTCTTGCTCCTGGTTGTGTGCGTAGTCCCCATGATATGATTTATTACTTCTCTGAAAAATATTTTCCTGCTCAGAAGAAACAAGCTGTCTTACAGGAAATATTTAACTTTGTGCAAACTAAAGAAGAGAGTATCCAACAAGCTTGGGGAGGCTTTGCCAGTTACTTAATGCTTTGCCTGATCATCCTCTTGAGAAAAATGAAATACTTGATATCTTCTATAATGGACTCACCAATGCTTCTAGGGACTTCCTAGATAGTTGTGATGGTTGTGTTTTCAGGGAACGAACTGTTGGACAAGCTGAAGAATTATTGAATAACATATTGAAAAATTACAATGATTGGACTCTTCCTGAACCACCGCCTAAACCCACTTCGAAGAACAAGGGTATATTATATCTCAGTCCTGAAGATATGCAAGAGGCAAAGAAATCTATGAAGGAAAAAGGTATTAAAGCTGAGGATGTTAAAAATTTACCTCCTATTGAAGAAATACATGGGCTTAATACACCACCACTGCCTAAGGTGGTAGAGGTAAATTCTTTAATGAAGTTCAATGATAATGACAATCCTCACAATATGCATCCTAGCCAATGCCTTTATGAGTTTGAAAACCATATTAGAAAACAAGATTACTTCAATGCAAATGTTATGAAACAATTGAAATACAATTTTGATACGATTGCTCGCTTGAGTGACTTGTTATTTAGAATATAAAATGACGTTAGAGGTGTGGGACAACATGCTTCTATGGTTCAAACTCAGTTATAAAAAGTTGCTAAATCTCAAAGAGAATTGCTTGATGAAATGAATCATAACATGCATAACTTTGCTGTTAGAGTTGCAACTAGAGGAGGTAAAATGACTCAGGAACCACTTTATCCCGGGGGACACCCAAAAAGAATTGAACAAGATTCACAAAGAAATGACACTAGTGCACCTAGTCCTTCCAAAAAGAAAAACAAAAAGAAAAATGATAGGACTCTGCATACTTCTAGTGAACCTGAAATAGAAAAACCTCCTGATAATGATAATGAAACTTCTATCTTTGATGCTGAAACTCAATCTGGTAATGAACACTCACCTAGTGATAATGAAAAAGATAATGATGAT
The DNA here is from genome assembly GCA_021605205.1 of Aegilops longissima. Lineage (NCBI taxonomy): Eukaryota > Viridiplantae > Streptophyta > Magnoliopsida > Poales > Poaceae > Aegilops > Aegilops longissima. The sequence goes on along the minus strand of CM038676.1, from coordinate 444,197,391 downwards.
GTTCACGAAGACACTCAACCAAATGATAAAGAACCAGATAATGATGTTGAGATAGAACCGCCTGTTGATCTTGATAACCTACAACCTAAAAATAAAATATATGACAAAAGAGACTTTGTTGCTAGAATACATGGTAAAGAAAGAGAACTGTGGGTTCAAAAACCTATGCCTTTTCCACCCAAGTCAACTAAAAATAAAGATGATGAAGAATTTGAACGCTTTCTTTGAGATCTTTGAGGCCATCTTTTTGCGTACTCGCTTGACTGATATCTTGTAAATGCCTCCTTATGCAAAGTATATGAAAGACATCATCACTAATAAGAGAAAAATACCAGAAGCTGAAATCTCCACTATGCTTGCTAATTACACTTTTAAAGATGGAGTGCCTAAAAAACTTGGAGATCCGGGAATACCAACTATACCTTGCTCTATCAAAAAGAATTATGTTAAAACTGCTTTGTGTGATTTAGGAGCTAGTGTTAGTGTGATGCCTTTCTCTTTATATAAAAGACTTGATTTGAATAAACTCACACCTACTGAAATATCTTTGCAAATTGCTGATAAATCAACTGCCATACCTATCGATATTTGTGAGGATGTTCCCGTTGTTGTTGCTAATGTTACTATTTTGACTGACTTTGTTATACTTGAGATGCCCGAGGACGACAACATGTCGATTATGTAGACCCTTCTTGAATACTGCAGGGGCTGTTATTGATTGCAATAAATGCAAGGTCACTTTTCATATTAATGGTAATGAGCATACGGTGCACTTTCCGAAGAAACAATTCCAAGTGAATGGTATTAATGTTACTGAAAAATCTCCGACAATCACTATTGAAGTTTTCAAATACCTCTACCTACTGTCAAAAATAAATATGAAATACTTATTGTTGGGGAAATGCATATCCCCATTGAGGTAACTTAGTGATTTGACGAAAGTTCTTCGGTTTCATGCTAATCGAAAGTGGTTGTTAATAAGACCTGATCAACCTTATTAATGGATCATTTTTGACGGTATGAAGTTGATGAATTTAGTAAGCACTACCTTCTGTCCTTACCTTTTGTTTTCTGTTTTTATTAGTTAAATAAAATAAAATGCCATATTTCTCTGTTTCCTGAATTTCCTGTGCAATAAAAAAATGACCCAAAAATAAAAGTTCTCGAATGCCCTGAAAATTTTACACGATTGTTTTCTAAATATTTCTGAATTTCTGGTGCAAATAATATCACAGGGAGGTGCACCAGGTGGGCACAACCCACCTGAGCACGCCAGGACCCCCAGGCGCGCCCTGGTGGGTTGTGGTCCCCACGTGGGCCCCCTCACTTGCCTCTTCATCCCACATCATCACTTACCTCCAGAAAAAAAATCCCCATTGCTCTCTCACCCGTGTTCTTGAGCTCAAACCTGTGGATTTCGATCTCTTTGCTCGAAGCTCCGTTTTCGAAACTGTTACGGGGGATTGTTGCTTGGTATGTGACTCCACCGTTTGTCCAATTAGTTTTTGCTTTAGTGGTATATATTTTGAATAATTAGTTACTCTTGGTGCTGCTGTAGATGTGCTTGCATGTTGAATTCTTAGTGTTCTAAGTAGTTTGAATGCTTGCTATGGCTTCTATGCATCCCTGTGAGTAGTTGCTATCAATTTTATAAAGTTTTGTTGACAAATTTTTGTCACCCCAAAATTTTTATTTTCAGAAAATTGTACGCGGACATGAATATCTTCAGGAAGTTTGGCTCGAAGAAGAACTCCAAGGGTGTTATTGGGGAGTCTTCTGATAGTGATCAACACCCTCGGAGGTTGGCGGAGGTACGGCCGTGCGAATGGCCGCACACCCCGTTCCTGCAAGAGGCTAGAATTCTTTAGGAGTTCACACAATATGTTGCAAATGCTGGCCTCACCGACTTCATCGCAGATGAGTGTGACCAGCACCAAATCCTCACAAATATCTTTGTTCAGAGTTTTACTTTCCTGCCTAGAAATAATCCTCCTGAAGTGAGCTTCGATTTATATGCTGAAAACCATCATATACCACTTACTGAATTTTGTGATATATGCTTGATCCCTTCTGATGGGAGCTTAGCCGAGCCTAGACCGGCTGGGTTTGAGGACTCTTATCGCACTTTGACAGTGGGAGATGAGAGAGGAGTGTCAACCACCACGCTTGTTAGCTTACACTTTCCTGCTATACATTATTTTGCTTTATTTGTTGCTAAGTGCCTGCTTGCTAGAAAGAAAGTAGGTGCGCTCAGTGCACCATACTTTGCTATTTTACGCCGGGCATTGGAAGGTGACAACACTTATAGCTTGGGAGCTATTGTGGCCCGTCGCCTGCATCTTAATAAATCACAGGGTGAAATACATGGTGGGATTTTTGCTACTCGTTTGGCTGCTCATTTCGAGGTTGCGATACGCCCTCATGATTACCCTCTGACCAAGGTTTACCTAGACCATGCAACCATGGAACACCATCACTTTCTTGCACATGATTGTCCTAATATTGCCATTCCTTATAACCTGGTCTTTAGCGTTAAAACCCGTGTTGTTATTCCATTGCATGCACCTGCTTTGTTTGATTCTGCTGCCAGGGGCAGATATAGGATTATGCCTGCAGATATCATCACCTGCCGGAACGCTCAGGCTATTGTGGAAGCAACACAACAGGAGCTCCAGCAGTGGGACGAGTGGATGCCCGCTCCTCAGCACCCCTAATACCCTCCAGGCTACTGATCGACTACCAAGTTAGGCCAAAAGCCTAAGCTTCGGGGAGTACGTGTTTCCACCGACTTTACATTCATGTCCACTTATTCCATTTGTTGGTGTCCACACTTTTTTATTGTATCATCCATGCTTAGATTTATCTTCTTGCTTTCTTCTTGTGTGTTTGAAAAACCTTAGAAAAACCAAAAAAAATTAGTGGTAGTTAGTTTACTTTCCAAGCATGCTTAGTAGTAATATTAAAAAGAAAACCCAAAAATATTTCCTTGTTCTTCTTTTGCTTGTTGGGAGCTTTCCCGTGTAAATAGTTTTTCTCATTTTTGCTTTTCCGTTTTATTTGCTTGTTCAAGAAAACCAAAAACTCCAAAAATATTTCAGTGTGTTTCTCTGAATTTCTTTTATTTTTATTCGAGTTGTACCGAGGAGAAGACCACGATGAAAATGTTGAGTGGCTCTCATATGAATAACTGTTGATCTAATAAAGAGCACATTTTACGTTGTCTTCTCCTGTTGAATAAAATGTCTTGCAGATTCCAGCTTAGTCCACGGCACTTCTGCACTATTATTATTTTCATATCGTTCGGTCATGCAATTGAAAGGCAATAATGAAGACATTCGATGAACTGGCCATGGCAGAGAGAAACTGGTATGAACTCGACTTGTTCTGTCTGTGTAAATATGTTTAACCTAGTATCCATGATTCAGCCCATTATGATTAAACCTGTTTGCAATGACAATTAGAGATTATAGTTTCTCATGCCATGCATAAGTAGCTGGGAGTTAATAATGATTCATCTTGGATGTCAACATAGCATTAAAATGATTGTGATGTAGTATGATGATACGGTATCCTCCTCTGAATGTTCGAGTGGCTTGACTTGGCACATGTTTATGCATGTAGTTGAATCAAAACCAACATAGCCTCTATGATATTTATGTTCATGGTGTTCATATCCTACTCATGCTAGTGTCCAATGTTACTTATGCATAATGCATGGTTATGATCGAAATTGCTAGCATTCGCCGGTACTAAGTGGGAATTCTGCTTGTACATCAAAAACCTTGAACCCAAAGTTATTCCGGATGAGTCCATCATACCTACCTATATGCGGTATTACCCTGCTGTCCTAAGTAAATTTGCATGTGCGACCTCTAAAAACTTCTAAAAATATCCGTTTTGTGTGCCTGGATCGTTCATGGAACGACAGGAGGTAGTCGGTATCTTCCATGCTAAGCGGTTTATTCACTCGTCATCGCACGAGAAAAGGGTGGTATTAGGGATGCCCAGTCCCAAACTGCAAAATACAAAAAGAGTTAATCGCTTGAATAATCAAACAGAAACTCCCAACGGAGTCAAAACCTTTACTTTTTATCGCTTGGGAACCGCCACTAGCTTGTTTAGCATGGGGGATATTGATAACTGATAGTCGTGAAGTAAATGAGAAGGGTGCATGTCCCAAAATAATCATTTGCCTCTGTTTTAAAAATTGAGCTCCGGCACCTCTGCAAATCACTGCTTCCCTCTGCGTAGGGACTATCTATTTACTTTTATGTAGTGTCACCACCTTCTAAAACAAGCGCCAGAAACTGAGTAGAGCACAGCTGTCATGATTTATGCGTTGTGTGTAGCTAATGTTGGGTGCATCATGACTGGATCTTTTCTACCATGAATTACAATGTTTAGTCACTGCTTGAACTTTGGTGGTGCTCTGCATTTATGTTTTGCGGTGTCAGAAAGGGCTAGCGAGATACCACTATTGTCATATTATATCATGGTTGTTTTGACAACGTGTTGCCGTTTGAGATATCTTATTATTGCTCGCTAGCTGATTATGTCACTGATATGAATTATTATAATCTTTAAGAGTTATTGTCGACATGGTTAGTTATAATGTTGGCTGAAAATCTGGGTGTTGTTTAAGCTTATTTATGCAAACAAGAGCAAAAGAGTTCGTAAAAGTTTTTCTTTTTCACTTTTAGTTTATCAACTGAATTGCTTGAGGACAAGCAAAAGTTTAAGCTTCGGGAGTTGATACGTCTCCAACGTATCTACTTTTCCTAACGCTTTTCCTCCTGTTTTGGACTCTAATTTGCATGATTTTAATGAAACTAACCCCGGACTGACACTGTTTTCAGCAGAACTGCCATGGTGTTGTTTTTGTGCAGAAATAAAAGTTCTTGAAATGGAACGAAACTTTGCGAGGATTTTTTATACAATAAAAGAGAATTTATGGAGAAAAGACCTGCCAGAGAGGGGCAACTGGGTGGGCACAACCCACCAGGGCGCGCACACCTCTCCTAGCACCCCCAGGTGGGTTGCCCCCACCTGGTGGCCTTGCAGACCTCAACCCCAACACTATAAATTCCTATTTTCGGAGAAAAAAATCAAGGAGAAAGAATTATCGTGATCCACGAGACGGAGCCGCCGCCAAGCCTTGTTCTTCCTCGGGAGGGCGGATCTGGAGTCCATTTGGGGCTCCGGAGAGGGGGGTGTTCGTTCTTCGTCATCACCAACCCTTCTCCATCACCAATTCCATGATGCTCCCCACCGGGAGTGAGTAATTCCTTCGTAGGCACGCTGGTCGGTGAGGAGTTGGATGAGATTCATCATGTAATCGAGTTATTTTTGTTAGGGCGTGATCCCTAGTATCCACTATGTTCTTAGATTTATGTTGTTATGACTTTGCCATGCTTAATGCTTGTCACTTTGGGCCCGGGTGCCATGAACTCAGATCTGAACCGTTTATGTTATCACCATTATATCCATGTTCTAGATCCGATCTTGCAAGTTATAGTCACCTACTACGTGTTATGATTCGGTAACCCCGGAGTGACAATAACCGGGACTTCTTCCGGTGATTACCGTAGTTTGAGGAGTTCATGTATTCACTATGTGTTAATGCTTTGTGCCGGTTCTCTATTAAAAGGAGGCCTTAATATCCCTTAGTTTCCAATATGGACCCCGCTGCCACGGGAGGGTAGGACAAAAGATGTCATGCAAGTTCTTTTAATAAAGCACGTATGACTACTTATGCAATACATGCCTACATTATATAGATGAACTGGAGCTAGTGCCGAACACCCTAGGTTATAACTATCACTTGATGAATATCATACAACAAGTCACCGATCCAATGCCTACGAACTTTTCCATATTGTTTCTGCTAAGTTACTACTGCTATCATCACTGTTACACTTGCTACAAAATTACTGCTATCACTGTTACTGTTACCATTGCTGCTGTCACTACCATCAAAACTATCAAACTACTTTGCTACTGATCACTTTGCTGCAGATAATTAATCTCCAGGTGTGGTTGAATTGACAACTCAGTTGCTAATACCTTCAAATATTCTTTGGCTCCCCTTGTGTCGAATCTATAAATTTGAGTTGAATACTCTACCCTCAAAAACTGTTGCAAATCCCCTATACTTGTGGGTTATCACCCATCCGTTAGTTTAGCATAATGATCATTAAGTTTTATTGCTTTTTCTTTCTTCATGACTTATACATATTCGTTTGACTATGAGATTATGCAACTCCTGAATACCAGAGGAATACCTTGTGTGCTATCAAACGTCACAACGTAATTGTGTGATCATAAAGATGCTCTACAGGTATCTCCGAAGGTGTTTGTTGGGTTGGCATAGATCGAGATTAGGATTTGTCACTCCAAGTATCGGAGAGGTATCTCTGGGCCCTCTCAGTAATGCACATCGTAATAAGCCTTGCAAGCAATATGACTAATGAGTTAGTTGCGGGATGATGCATTACAGAACGAGTAAAGAGACTTGCCGGTAACGAGATTGAACTAGGTATGAAGATACGGACGATCGAATCTCGGGCAAATAACATATTGATGACAAAGGGAATGACGTATGTTGTCATTACAGTTTCACCAATAAAGATCTTCATAGAATATGTGGGAACCAATATGGGCATCCAGGTTCCGCTATTGGTTATTGACCGGAGAGGTGTCTCGGTCATGTCTACATAGTTCTGGAACCCATAGGGTCCGCACGCTTAACGTTCGATGACGATTTGTATTATGAGTTATGTGTTTTCGTGACTGAAGATTGTTCAGAGTCCCGGATGAGATCACATACATGATGAGGAGTCTCAAAATGGTTGAGAGGTTAAGATTGATATATTGGACGATAGTATTCGGACATCGGAAGTGTTTCAGAATGTATAGCGTACATATCGGAGTACCGAGGGGTTACCAGACCCCCCCCCCCCCACGGGAAGATATGGGCCATATGGGCCATAGGAGGGAGGCAGGCCAGCCCACAAGGGGTGGCGCCCTCCCCAACGGAGGAGTCCGAATTGGACTAGGGGAGGGGGCGGCGCCCCCCTTTTCCTTCTCCTTCTCCCTCTCCTTCCCCCTTTCCCTCTCTGATAAAAGGAAGGGGGCGAATTGGACTAGGAGCCCAAGTGGGACTCCTCCCACTTGGGGCGCCCTAGGGCCGGCTTCCTCCCCTCTTCCTCCTTTATATACGGGGGCAGGGGGCGCCTCTAACACACATCAATCGTTCCAAGCCATGTGCGATGCCCCCTCCACCGTTTACTCCTCCTGTCATATTATCGTAGTGCTTAGGCGAAGCCCTGCGCGGATCACTTCACCATCACCGTCACCACACCGTTGTGCTGACGAAACTCTCCCTCGACATTTTGCTGCATCAAGAGTTCAAGGGATGTCATCGAGCTAAACGTGTGCAGAACTCGGAGGTGTCGTACGTTCGGTGCTTGATCGGTTGAATCGAGAAGACGTTCGACTACATCAACCGTGTTAAGCTAACGCTTCCGCTTTCGGTCTACGAGGGTATGTGGACACACGCTCCCCCTCTCGTTGCTATGCATCTCCTAGATAGATCTTGCGTGACCGTAGGAGTTTTTTTGAAATTGCATGCTACGTTCCCCAACAACGCCATGAGTAGCGTTGTCTGTGTGTTCGCCGGCCCGCGGCGAGCGTGGGAGTGAGAGAAGGAGTGGCGGTGCGGCTATCGCGCTGCACAGAGGGTGGCTGCGATGAGTCCTGATGCTCGTGAGCTGTAGGGTCAGTGGCAACATTAGCCACAGGAGAGGCAGAGTGGTGAGGGACACTTCGGGCCATGGGCGCCGTCTGGGCGACGCGAGCAGCCCGACGCTCGGCGCGGACTCGGCATGCGCCAGCCATGGGAGCGACGGAGCGGAGACGAAGCGGAACTGGAAGGAGGGTTTCGACATGCCCCTACCTGGCGCGTCAAATGTTGGATTCAGGGCTCCACAGACCCTAGAAGGTTTGAACTACGGGGCATGTGCAAAGATCCCAACCAACTCTAGCGTCAAGCTCACCACCCCACGGCCTAGCCTCGTCGAGTTCGTCCAAGCGGGGAAGAAGATGAACATAGAGATTTGCCCAGGTTCGGGCCACCTTGCGGTGTAAAACCTACTCCTGCTTTTGGAGGATTGGCCTCACGAGGATGTGGAGGATGAACTAGTATAGTGGATCAGCAGCCTCGCGAGGGCTCAGGTAGTGAGGGTGAATCTGTCCGGGGTCCGATCCTTTCTACGGTGGTGGCTAGCCCATATTTATAGTGGCCTTGGTCCTCTTACCTCATAGCTTAGGCGGGAAGGGATTCCACAATGGACAATTTTGAAAGGGGAGAAGGAGTACATCTTATCCTGACGAAAGGTGGTCTTCATTTGCAAAGCTTCTGGCCATGACGCGGCGGTGGGCTCGGCGATGACACCCGTCCTGCCGAGCTCGTGCTCTTGATCTCATTGCACCGGAATGGAAAGCTTTGGGGAATTCCTCGGGAACCCACACCTGCCCTTGCTCCCTTAGCACCAAAGAGGAAATTGTACCCTCTGCGTCCGCTGGCGCCCGCCTGGCCTTGGTCATCATGGCTCACGTCATCACAGCCTCATGAGGCGCCAGGCTTGCATAGAGTTATCTGCCTCTCGGGAGGTAGGCTCGGGGAGCTTCTCCTCTGGAGGTCTTGGCGCCGCTCGCCTCGCGAGGCCGGGGCCCTCGCGAGGATCTTGTCCTGGAGGTCTTGTAGCTTGGGTCGTACCATGCCGTCGATGAGCCCGCATGCTGGGCCGCAGGTAGGCAAGTCTGAGCACCCCCGATCCTAGAACGCAGACACCCTTGTAGTACTCATGTCCATTCATAGTATAGTGGCAAGGAGGGGATTTTCCTTCAGTCAGCCTCACAAACAACGATGACCATTGCAGCACATTGATATCATTGTGAGACCCGGACATGCTAAATAAAGCATGCCAAATCAAAAGATCATGTGATGCAACTGCTTCAAGAATGATGGTGTGCTTCTTAACATGAACCTGATATTGCTCTTGTAAATCCTTCGGGGAGTTCTTTCATTTCCAATGCATGCAGTCAAGACATCCAAGCAAATCTGGCCACCCTCTTGCTTTTGAGATTGCCAAGAGCCTCTCGGTGTCTTCCACAGTTGGTTCTCTCAGGTACTGAGGTCCGAACACCTCGACCACGGCAGTTGCAAGCCTGACCATGGAATCTCCACATGTGCTCTCAGACATCTGTAGGTACTCGTCCCACGAATCAGCGGCCGTGCCATATGCAAGCATCCGGAGTGCGACCATGCACTTCTGGTAACAAGAGAAGACAATCGTTCTGATAACCCACAAGTATAGAGGATCGCAACAGTTTTCGAGGGTAGAGTATTCAACCCAAATTTATTGATTCGACACAAGGGGATCCAAAGAAGATTCTCAAGTATTAGCAGTTGAGTTGTCAATTCAATCACACCTGGATAACTTAGTATCTGCAGCAAAGTATTTAGTAGCAAAGTAATATGGAGGTAACGGTAACAGTAGCAAAAGTAATATTTTTGGGTTTTGTAGTGATTGTAACAGTAGCAACAGAAAAGTAAATAAGCGAAGAACAATATGTGAAAAGCTCGTAGGCATTGGATCGGTGATGGAGAATTATGCCGGATGCGGTTCATCATGTAACAATCATAACATAGGGTGACACAGACTAGCTCCAATTCATCAATGTAATGTAGGCATGTATTCCGAATATAGTCATACGTGCTTATGGAAAAGAACTTGCATGACATCTTTTGTCCTACCCTCCCGTGGCAGTGGGGTCCTAGCGGAAACTAAGGGATATTAAGGCCTCCTTTTAATAGAGTACCGGACCAAAGCATTAACACATAGTGAATACATGAACTCCTCAAACTATGGTCATCACCGGGAGTGGTCCCGATTATTGTCGCTTCGGGGTTGCAGGATCATAACACATAGTAGGTGACTATAGACTTGCAAGATAGGATCAAGAACTCACATATATTCATGAAAACATAATAGGTTCAGATCTGAAATCATGGCACTCGGGCCCTAGTGACAAGCATTAAGCATAGCAAAGTCATAGCAACATCAATCTCAGAACATAGTGGATACTAGGGATCAAACCCTAACAAATCTAACTTGATTACATGATAAATCTCATCCAACCCATGACCGTCCAGCAAGCCTACGATGGAATTACTCACGCACGGCGGTGAGCATCATGAAATTGGTGATGGAGGATGGTTGATGATGACGACGACGACGGATTCCCCTCTCCGGAGCCCCGAACGGACTCCAGATCAACCCTCCTGAGAGAGTTTAGGGCTTAGCGACGGCTCCGTATCGTAAAATGCGATGAATCTTTCTCTCTGGTTTTTTTTCTCCCCGAACACGAATATATGGAGTTGGAGTTGAGGTCGGTGGAGCTCTAGGGGGCCCACGAGGCAGGGGGCACGCCCAGGGGGGCGGGTGCGCCCCCCACCCTCATGGACAGGTGGTGGGCTCCATGGCCTTGATTATTTCGCCAATATTTTTAATATTTTCCAAAAATAAGTTCCGTGGAGTTTTAGGCCATTCCGAGAACTTTTGTTTCTGCACATAAATAACACCATGGCAATTCTGCTGAAAACAGCGTCAGTCCGGGTTAGTTCCATTCAAATCATGCAAGTTAGAGTCCAAAACAAGGGCAAAAGTGTTTGGAAAAGTATATACGATGGAGATGTATCAACTCCCCCAAGCTTAAACCTTTGCTTGTCCTCAAGCAATTCAGTTGACAAACTGAAAGTGATAAATAAAAACTTTTACAAACTCTGTTTGCTCTTGTTGTTGTAAATATGTAAAGCCAGCATTCAAGTTTTCAGCAAAGATTATGACTAACCACGTTCACAATAATACTTAGGTCTCATGTTTACTCATATCAATGGCATAATCAACTAGCGAGCAATAATAATAAATCTCGGATGATAACACTTTCTCAAAACAATCATTATATGATATAACAAGATGGTATCTCGCTTGCCCTTTCTGAGACCGCAAAACATAAATACAGAGCACCTTTAAAGATCAAGAACTGACTAGACATTGTAATTCATGGTAAAAGAGATCCAGTCATAGTCATACCCAATATAAATTAATAGTAATGGATGCAAATGACAGCGGTGCTCTCCAGCTGGTGCTTTTTAATAAGAGGGTGATGACTCAACATAAAAGTAAATAGATAGGCCCTTCGCAGAGGGAAGCAGGGATTTGTAGAGGTGCCAGAGCTCGATTTTGAAATAGAGATAAATAATATTTTGAGCGGCATACTTTCATTGTCAACATAACAACCAATAGATGGCGATATCTTCCATGCTACACACATTATAGGCGGTTCCCAAACATAATGGTAAAGTTTTTACTCCCCCTCCACCAACAAGCATCAATCCATGGCTTGCTCGAAACAACGAGTGCCTCCAACTAACAACAGTCCCGGGGGAGTTTTGTTTGCAATTATTTTGATTTGATTTGCATAAAGCATGGGACTGGGCATCCCGGTGGCCAGCCATTTTCTCGTAAGTGAGGAGCGGAGTCCACTCCTCTTGAGAATAACCCGCCTAACATGGAAGATACGGACAACCCTGGTTGATACATGAGATATTCGAGCATACAATACAGAATTTCATTTGAAGGTTTGGAGTTTGGCACATACAAATTTACTTCGAATGATAGGTAAATACCGCATATAGGAAGGTATGGTGGACTCATGTGGAATAAGTTTGGGGTTTAAGGGATTGGATGCACAAGCAGTATTCCCGCTTAGTACAAGTGAAGGCTAGCAAAAGACTGGGAAGCGACCAACTAGAGAGCGACAACAGTCATGAACATGCATTAAAATTAATAAACATTGAATGCAAGCATGAGTAGGATATAATCCACCATGAACATAAATATCATGAAGGCTACATTGATTTGTTTCAACTACATGCGTGAACATGTGCCAAGTCAAGCCACTTGAATCATTCAAAGGAGGATACCACCCCATCATACCACATCACAACCATTTTAATAGCATGTTGGCACGTAAGGTAAACCATTATAAGCTCCTAGCTAATTAAGCATGGCATAAGCAACTATAATCTCTAATTGTCACTGCAAACATGTTTATTCATAATATGCTGAATCAGGAACGATGAACTAGTCATATTTACAAAAACAAGAGAGGTCGAGTTCATACCAGCTTCTCTCATCTCAGTCAGTCCATCATATATCGTCATAATTGCCTTTCACTTACACGACCGAACGATGTGAATAATAATAATAGTGCACGTGCATTGGACTAAGCTGGAATCTGCGAGCTTTCAATAAACAGGAGAAGACAAGGCAATATGGGCTCTTGGTTAAATCAACAATAATGCATATAAGAGACACTTCAACAATTTCATTATGGTCTTCTCCTATCGACCCCCGAAGAAAAGAAAAGAAATAAAACTATTTACACGGGAAAGCTGCCTACAAGCAAAAGAAGAACGGGAAATATTTTTGGGTTTTCTTTTAATTATTACTACTACAACAAGAAAAGTAAACTAGCTAAAAGCTACTACTAATTTTGTTTTGTTTTCTTAAGATTTATCAAACACACAAGAAGAAAGCATAAAAAGAAAAAATAAACTATCATGGATATTACAATGAAAGAGTATGAGCACCGACATCTAGCATTAAGTGTGCAAGCATAAATGTAATGTCGGTGGGAAATACGTACTCCCCCAAGCTTAGGCTTTTGGCCTAAGTTGGTTTATTGCCACGGATGGCCTGGCGGATATCCAAAGTTGTAACCGGGGTCGTACTGAGATGCAGCGGCTATTGCCTCCTGAGCTGCACGATGGCGGCGAACTGCCTCCGCCCTCCTCTCGTACTCATCTGCCTCCTCTCTGGTAATAACATATCTTCCTTTTGCCTGGTAATCAAAGAAGGCGGGAGCAAGGAGAGTAACATGGACAGCGCGACGTCTGTCAAAGATTAAGCGATACTGGAGGGACTGCTCGTTCCTCTCAAGAAAACGATGATTAACCATGGCATTATAATCTAAATAAACATTAGGCAGCTCAACATTATACTCACGTATAGGTACCTCAAGAAAATTAGCTAGACGGTTTGCATAAATTCCTCCAAAGAAATCTCCATTAAATCTATTATGATTCAACCTACGTGCAACAATGGCTCCCAAATTATGAGATTTATCTCCTAACACAGCACTCCTAAGAATACTGAGGTCAGGGACACACATGTGACATGCTTCATCCTTACCATTTATGCACCTACATATGAAGAGAGCAAAATAATGTATAGCAGGAAAATGAATGCTCCCTATGGTAGCTTGTGCTATATCTCTAGATTCCCCCACAATTATCTAGCAAGAAAATCTCTAAATTCATATTTGCGAGGTTCACTAGCACTACCCCATTGTGGAAGTTTACAAGCAGTGGTAAAATCCTCTAAGTCCATGGTATAAGAATTTTCATAGAGATCAAACAGGATAGTTTGAGAATTGCGTGAAGATGAAAATTCAAACCTCCTCACAAAGGAACTAGTGAGATAGTGGTACTGACGGCATTTTTCTGCCTTGAAGCTCACAAGATCGGCGTTACGCAAATATGCGTTAAATTCTTCCTTAATTCCTGCTCGATCCATGAAGTCTTCTGAAGGCCATTCACAAGGCCGCACTGGAGCGTCCCTTGGTGGTTCATCGTCAGCATCACGCATTGCAAGCCTGGGTCCTTGCTTCCTTGAAGAACCACCTTGATACATTTTACTAAACATATTTCTTCCTCTGAAAAATTTCTGAAAATTTTAGTAACTTCAAATAAAAGTGAACCAAACTCAACAAAATTGATAGCAACTACTCCTACAAGTGCCTAGAGCCTATATCATGCATTAGAACTACTTGGAACCATATAAATTTGACATGCAAGCTCAAGAACATGGCCACCTAGGCAGCACAAATTTGCAATGAATAAAGCACTAGAACAAAAACTAATTGGACCAATGGAGGAGTCACATACCAAAGAACAATCCCCCAAAGCAGTTTTGTGAGAGGTGCTTTGAGCAAGGAGATCGAAAATCGCAGCAAAATGAGCTAGAACTCGTGCTTGAGCTGGATGGTCATTTTTTTGGGACGAAGAAGAAGTGTGTGGGTGCAGGAATAAGTGGAGGGGAGCCACCATGGGCCCACGAGGCAGGGAGGCACGCCCTGTAGGGGTGGGCACGCCCTGGACCCTCGTGGCCAGGTGCTTGCTCCCCCTGCTGTGTTCTCAGTGCCAGATATTCTCAAATATTCCAGAAAAACATATTAAATTGGCAGGGCATTTAGAGAACTTTTATTTTCGGGGTATTTTTTATTGCACGGATAATTCAGGAAGCAGACAGAAAAATACCAATTTTACTTTATTTCAACTTAATAACAGAAAGTAGAGAGAGGGTACAGAAGGTTGTGCTTTCTAATTTCATCCATCTCATGCTCATCAAAAGGAATCCACTAACAAGGTTGATCAAGTCTTGTTAACGAACTCATTCCGAATAACATGGAACCGGAGAAATTTCGAATAACACTATGTTACCTCAACGGGGATATGCACATCCCCAATAATAAGAATATCATATTTCTTCTTGACAGTAGGAAGAGGAAATTCAAAGCCTCCAAAAATAATCGATGGAATTTTTCCAGTAGAGTTGATACTATGAACTTGAGGTTGTTTCCTCGAAAAGTGTACCGTATGCTCATTGCCATTAACATGAAAAGTGACATTGCCTTTGTTGCAATCAATAACAGCCCCTGCAGTATTCAAAAAGGGTCTTCCAAGAATAATAGACATACTATCATCCTCGGGAATATCAAGAATAACAAAGTCCGTTAAAATAGTAACATTTGCAACCACAACAGGCACATCCTCACAAATACCTTCAGGTATAGCAGTTCATTTACCAGCCATTTGCAAAGATATTTCAGTAGGTGTCAACTTATTCAAATCAAGTCTACGATATAAAGAGAGAGGCATAACACTAACATCGGCTCCAAGAAGACATAAAGCAGTTTTAACATAGTTTCTTTTAATAGAGCATGGTATAGTTGGTACTCCTGGATCTCCAAGTTTCTTAGGTATTCCACCCTTAAAAGTATAATTAGCAAGCATGGTGGAAATTTCAGCTTCCAGTATCCTTCTTTTATTTGTAACAATATCTTTCATATATTTAGCATAAGGATTCATTTTGAGCATATCAGTCAAACGCATACGCAAAAAGATAGGTCTAATCATTTTAGCAAAGCGCTCAAAATCCTCATCATACATTTTCTTGGATGGTTTGGGAGGAAAAGGCATGGGTTTCTGAACCCATGGCTCCCTTTCTTTACCGTGCTTCCTATCAACAAAGTATCTCTTATCATAACATTGATTCTTATATTGTGGGTTATTAAGATCAACAGCAGGTTCAATTTCTACATCATTATAATTGCTAGGTTGAGCATCATCATGAACATTATCATTAACATTATCACTAGGTTCATGTTCAACACCAGATTGTGTTTCAGCATCAGAGATAGAAATATCATTAGGATTCTCAGGTGTGTCTACAACAGGTTCACTAGAAGCATGCAAAGTCCTATCATTTTTCTTTTTCTTCTTTTTAGAAGGACTAGGTGCATCTATATTATTTCTCTGAGAATCTTGCTCAATTCTCTTAGGGTGGCCTTCAGGATACAAAGGTTCCTGAGTCATTTTACCAGTTCTAGTAGCCACTCTAGCAGCATAATCATTATTCTTACTATTTAATTCATTAAGGAAATCATTTTGAGCTTTAAGTACTTGTTCTACTTGAGTGGTAACCATAGAAGCATGTTTACTAATGAGTTTAAGTTCCCCTTTAACTCTAGACATATAATCACTCAAGTGTTCAAGCATATAAGAATTACGTTTTAATTCTCTACCAAAATAAGCATTGAAGTTTTCTTGTTTAACAATAAAATTGTCAAACTCATCTAAGCACTGTCTAGCAGAATTATATTGAGGAATATCACCTTCATCAAATCTATAGAGAGAATTTACCTTTACTACCTGTGTTGGGTTATCAAGACCATGTGTTTCTTCAATAGGTGATGAATTAAGACCATATATTTCTTTAACAGGCGGTAAATTAAGACCATGTATTTCTTCAATAGGAGGTAAATTCTTAACATCTTCAGCTTTAATACCTTTTTCTTTCATAGATTTCTTTGCCTCTTGCATATCTTCAGGACTGAGAAATAGAACACCCCTCTTCTTCGGAGTTGGTTTAGGAATAGGCTCAGGAGTTGGCTCAGGAACTGTCCAATTATTTTCATTGGTCAACATATTATTCAATAGAATTTCAGCTTCATCCGGTGTTCTTTGCCTGAAAACAGAACCAGCACAACTATCCAGGTAATCTCTGGAAGCATCGGTTAGTCCATTATAAAAGATATCAAGTATTTCATTTTTCTTAAGAGGATGATCGGGCAAAGCATTAAGTAATTGGAGAAGCCTCCCCCAAGCTTGTGGGAAACTCTCTTCTTCAATTTGCACAAAATTATATATATCCCTTAAAGCAGCTTGTTTCTTATGAGCGGGGAAATATTTAGCAGAGAAGTAATAAATCATATCCCGGGGACTACGCACACAACCAGGATCAAGAGAGTTGAACCATATCTTAGCATCACCCTTTAATGAGAACAAAAATATTTTAAGGATATAAAAGTACCGAGTTCTCTCATCATTAGTGAATAGGGTGGCTATATCATTTAATTTAGTAAGATGTGCCACAACAGTTTCAGATTCATAGCCATAGAAAGGATCAGATTCAACCAAAGTAATTATATCAGGATAAATAGAGAATTCATAATCCTTATCAGTAACAAAGATAGGTGAAGTAGCATAAGCAGGATCATACTTCATTCTAGCATTCAGAGTTTTTTGTTTAAGCTTAGCTAATAATTTATTAAGATCACTTCTATCATTGCAAGCAAGAAAGTGTCTTTTAGTTTCTTCATCCATAACATAGCCCTCAGGCACAACAGGTAATTCATATTTATTGGGAGAGCCTTCATCATCACTATCATCAATATTATCAGTTTCAATAATTTCATTCTCTCTAGCCCTAGCAAGTTGTTCATCAAGAAATTCACCAAGTGGCACAGTAGTATCAAGCATAGAAGTAGTTTCATCATAAGTATCATGCATAGCAGAAGTGGCATCATCAATAACATGCGACATATCAGAATTAATAGCAGAAGCAGGTTTAGGTGTCGCAAGCTTACTCAAAACAGTAGGTGAATCAAGTGCAGAGCTAGATGGCAGTTCCTTACCTCCCCTCGTAGTTGAGGGATAAATTTTTGTTTTTGCGTCTTTCAAGTTCTTCATAGTGACCAGCAGATATAAATCCCAAGTGACTCAAAGAATAGAGCTATGCTCCCCGGCAACGGAGCCAGAAAATAGTCTTGATAACCCACAAGTATAGGGGAACGCACCAGTTTTCGAGGGTAGAGTATTCAATCCAAATTTATTGATTCGACACAAGGGGAGCCAAAGAATATTCTCAAGTATTAGCAGTTGAGTTGTCAATTCAATCACACCTGGATAACTTAGTATCTGCAGCAAAGTATTTAGTAGCAAAGTAATATGGAGGTAACGGTAACGGTAGCAAAAGTAATATTTTTGGGTTTTGTAGTGATTGTAACAGTAGCAACGGAAAAGTAAATAAGCGAAGAAAAATATGTGAAAAGCTCGTAGGCATTGGATCGGTGATGGAGAATTATGCCGGATGCGGTTCATCATGTAACAATCATAACATAGGGTGACACAAACTAGCTCCAATTCATCAATATAATGTAGGCATGTATTCCGAATATAGTCATACGTGCTTATGGAAAAGAACTTGCATGACATCTTTTGTCCTACCCTCTCGTGGCAGCGGGATCCTAACGGAAACTAAGGGATATTAAGGCCTCCTTTTAATAGAGTACCGGACCAAAGCATTAACACATAGTGAATACATGAACTCCTCAAACTATGGTCATCACCGAGAGTGGTCCCGATTATTGTCACTTTGGGGTTGCCGGATCATAACACATAGTAGGTGATTATACACTTGCAAGATAGGATCAAGAACTCACATATATTCATGAAAACATAATAGGTTCAGATCTGAAATCATGGCACTCGGGCCCTAGTGACAAGCATTAAGCATAGCAAAGTCATAACAACATCAATCTCAGAACATAGTGGATACTAGGGATCAAACCCTAACAAATCTAACTCGATTACATGATAAATCTCATCCAAACCATCACCGTCCAGCAAGCCTATGATGGAATTACTCACGCACGGCGGTGAGCATCATGAAATTGGTGATGGAGGATGGTTGATGATGACGACGGCGACGGATTCCCCTCTCCGTAGCCCCAAACAGACTCCAGATCAGCCCTCCCGGGAGAGTTTAGGGCTTGGCGGCAGCTCCGTATCGTAAAACGCGATGAATCTTTATCTCTGATTTTTTTCTCCCCGAACATGAATATATGGAGTTGGAGTTGAGGTCGGTGGAGCTCCAGGGGGCTCACGAGGCAGGGGGCGCGCCCAGGGGGGCAGGCGCTCCCCCCACCCTCGTGGACAGGTGGTGGGCCCCCTGGCCTTGATTCTTTCGCCAATATTCTTAATATTTTCCAAAAATAAGTTCTGTGGAGTTTCAGGTCATTCCGAGAACTTTTGTTTCTGCACATAAATAACACCGTGGCAATTCTGCTGAAAACAGCGTCAGTCCGGGTTAGTTCCATTCAAATCATGCAAGTTAGAGTCCAAAACAAGGGCAAAAGTGTTTGGAAAAGTAGATACGACTGAGAGGTATCACGTTCCCACGGTTTCCTTCTTCAGGATGAAGTATTCATCGTAGGACCGGACGCCATGGTACAAACGATAGTCTTGCGCATCCAAAAATGTCGGCAAAAATAGTTCGTGAATAGTGCATCGGGGGCAAAGTAGTCGACCATCAGTGTCAAATGCATGTGTGCCCTGTTGCGGTTGAGCACTCGATGACCCTTGATTGAGCCCTTGAAATTGATAACATGCTCCTCCGCACGATCCGCGTCTTCGAGGATCGCCTTCATCATCACTGTTTCATCGGAGTACTCCTCCTCGTTTGACGAGTTGTCGGATGACTCAACATATTGCTTGTATATGTACTCCAAATCGGAATCCATTGCTAGAAATAAGAAGGGACAACTATTTTCAACCCCGGTGATTCATCGAACAGTTGTCGGGCATGGTGAGAATAGTAGTAGAGGATGGTATCTGGCGGGATAATCAGAGGACAAGGGTTGAACGGAGACAGAGGAGAAGCGGCGGGGAGCCCTGCTGGAGCGCTGGAGGTGACAGAGACGTAGAGTTTCGGCAGGGGGTGTGGCATGGTGGCCGGGGTGATGGAGCGGCGGCGAATACAAGAGAGAAATAAGGAAGGAGAGAAAATGAGGAGGATGGAGTTGCGGGGTTCAGGAAGGGTTTTGGATGGGCCGGTGTGTCGGATTCATACGTTTCACGTGTCCGCACTCCCGCAAACCTCTCCTACTTTTGTCTCCGATTTGTGGGAGAAATCATGTCCGGACAGCCCCGCAGACCGATACAGGCCCGCATTGGATGACTCCTGCGGTCCAAACAACTTGGCCGGACGGTTTGTGAACCCGCCTTGAAGATGCCATAGTGGCCATGTTTAGAACAAGTTACCCTAATCCTTAACAGGTATAAGTACTTCTGTCTTACCTTCATTCCAAAATAGATTATAGTCTAACTGGCATGTGCCGCACTCTTTAGCTGGCTTGCCACACTTTTCTAGCTACATAATCCACATATCCCAAGTTCAGTTTTTTTCCTTTTTTGCCAAATCTTGCCACATTTAGTGGCCATACTTTCTATGGTCACAATTTTTCTAAAGTTAGTGGCGGCAAAGCTAGTCCTGAACCAAACATGACTATAGTTTAGTTCATTATATTACCACTCTGGTTTTCTTTTCTTGATCTCGTCAACTAGTGCTCGTACGACTCAGATGCAAAACAGGGAGAAAGTATATGACTTAGTTTTTGTCTACGTAAGAGGAAATAACATTATCTCTGTCCCGAATTAATTGTCTTAGATTTTTCTAGACACGTATCTAGACAAATGTAAGACAATTAATTTGGGATGAAGGAGTACTAGAACAAGGACTAGATAGTAAATCACTTGCCAATTTTCCATCCTTCAATACGATCCAGATAAAGGACATAATCTAATTTTACATGAAAGACTCTTTGTCATGAGAATTTAGGCATCAACAAAGTCTAATAGATCGATTCAGAACAAGTTTTACTCCGTCGCCGCACCTACACGCTGTGACACCCGGATAATTAAGCCACAGTAACCCTCCGCTAATGATGCCACATCACCTCGATTACTGTTGCTAATCTCGCGTTAGTTCGAAACCGATTCGCATTCAAATTCAAAATCAAGCAAACAATAAAAGATTTCAAATATTGAAACTAAACTGTTCGGAGTGAGCCAAATAATTCATAAGTAATGTTGGCGGATAAACCAAGTCTTGTAAAAAGTTTAAATACACTTAACTAAATAAAACAGTAACAAGACAATTATTTGAATGCCTTTTAAATTAATAAACAAGATTTTAAACTAGTTTATTAGTCACCAAAGTTTTAAGGCAGTGGATTATTCAGAGACATTTATTTAGGAGCTATTATCATATTTATAAAACTAAAGAAACTAAAAGTAAAATAAAATAGAATAAGAGAAAAGAGAATAAATAAAAAGAAAAGAACAAACAGAAAACAAAAAAAAGGGAAGAAGAACCCCCCCCCCTCGGCTAGGCCACGGCCCAAGAGCCATCGGGCCGCAAGGCCGCCCAGCCCCCCCATCGGTTCCTTAACCCCACCCCGACCGGGAACCCTAGCGACCCCGCCCCTCCCTCACGATCCCCACTTCCCTCGTCTCCCTCACCCGCCATCATCACACACACGCGACGCGCGATCGTCTCGGGAGAGGAGCTCCCCGCGCCCAATCCCCTTGTGTGTCGGTGCCCTGCCTCCCTCCGTCACCGCCGACTGCCAGCAGGCCGCCGCCGTACGCCGTCGCCTCGTCGTCGTCCGCCGTCGACTGGAGCTCCTCCACCTCGCCGCCGCCGTCATCGTCCCCCCTCCCCACCGTCGCCGGACTCCCCCCTCGTCGGATCGTCCCCGTCCTCCTCCACGCCGGCTCCGACGAGCCTCGTCGGCCACCCCTACTCGGCAACGGCCGTGAGCGCACCCCCTCCCTTTTCATCTCCCCCTCTCTCCGCCGCCCACGCACGACCACCGCGCTCCGGCCGCGCACTGGGCTCGCCCGACTCGCGCCCTAGCCGTGCTCACCGCGAGCCCTTGGCTGCTCCGACCACGCCCATGTCGCTGCCGTGCAGCCCGTACTGCTTGCCGCTAACACGCCCTCGCGGATGCTTCGCCACGGCGCTGTCGCTCATGCCATGGCGCCCTCGACCCGTGTGCTCCCTGCATCCTACAGATACCCGAAGGCCCGCCAACCTTGGCATCCTCGCAGCTGCCACTACCATCGGGCGACACGCTGGCGCTGCCGCGTCCGATCCTTTGGTCAGCGCGTCGAATGGACGCGGAGGCACGATCCGAACCCCTCCGCATCCCTGTGGTCGCCGGGGCTCTGTCGCTGGCGCGTGCCCAGCCGAGGCCACGGCCTCGCCCTCGATGGGCGCCCGCACCCAGCGCCCAACGCCCGCCTGATAGCACCCGAACCCGCTAGGCCCCCTAGGGCCAATGACATGGGGGTCCCACCCCAGAACGTTTTAAAAAAAGAATTAAAAAATAAATACATAAATAAATAGATAATAATAATTAAATTAATTAATTAATTAACAAATAAATTAAGTTAATTAATCACAACTAGATTAACCTAATTATCTATTAGTTAATTAATCAAACAATGACAGTGGGGCCCACCCCCTAATTAATTATGATTAGTTTAATTAATCTGTTAAATAGAATGTGTCACTGACCAGTGGGACCCACTAGTCAGGTTGACCAGTCAACCCTGTTGACTGCTGATGTCAGCATGACATCATGCTGATGTCATTAATCTATTTTTTCGAATTAATTTAGATAACTAATTAAATTCCTGAAATTATTAAAATCTTTAGAAAATCATATCTTTTAATCCGTAACTCGGATTAAAATATTTTCAACATGAAAGTTGCTCAGAACGACGAGACGAATCCTGATATGCAGCCCGTTCATCCGCCACACATACCTGGCATATCGAACATGGAACTTTCCCCCTCCGGTCCGTCTGTCCCAAAACGCGAAACACCGGGGATACTTTCCCGGATATTTCCCCCCTTCGTTGGTATCACCTACTACCGCGTTAGGGCACACCTAGCACCGCCTATTGCCTCGTTATGTTTGTGATACTTTGTTGGCTCCGTATTTACTGTTTCTTCCCCTCTTCTCTCCGGTAGACTACGAGACCCGACGCTGCTGCTGCCAGTTCGACTACGGAGTTGGCGACCCCTCTCTCTTGCCGAGCAACCAGGCAAGCCCGCCCCTTGATCACCAGATATCGCCTATTCTACTCTATCTGCTTGCATTAGAGTAGTGTAGCATGTTATCGCTTTCGATTATTCCTATCTTCTTTGCATAGCTTTGTCCTTGCTACTCTTGTTGTTACCTTTTACCGCTATCCTCTTGCTTAGTATAGGATGCTAGTGTTCCATCGGTGACCCTACACTCTTGTCCGTCTCGCCATGCTATACTATTGGGCTGTGATCACTTGGGAGGTGATCACGGGCATATACTATATACTTTACACTATTACATTACTTGTGATCTTGTTAGGAGATGAAATTTGAAAGGACGGTGGCTCCATCCGGTAGAGGTGGGCTGGGTTCCCGACGGCCCCGATTGTTACTTTGTGGCGGGGCGGCAGGGCAGGTTGTGACCACCTAGGAGAGGTGGGCTGGCCTGGTCGGCGTCATGGATACTTAACACGCTTAACGAGATCGGGTATTTGATGCGAGTCGGCCATTTGGTCTATACGCACTAACCATCTACGTGGGAGTAGTTATGGGTATCCCGACGTCGTGGTATCAACCGGCACTTCGTGACGCCAATGAACGCGGCGCGCTACCGGATTGGAACGTAAGCTTGCTCTTGTATTAAGGGGCTAGTTCGGTTTCGCCGCCTCATAACGCTTGGTGTGCATGGGGCGATGGGCCTGCACCCTGTGGCGCTTAGGTTTAGACCGGCGTGCTAGCCTCTCTGTTGTGCCTAGGTGGGGCTGCGGCGTGTTGATCTTCGCGGCGGGCATGACCCGTAAAAGTGTGTCCGCCAAATGGGATTGAGCGTGTTAGGTTATGTGGTGCACCCTGCAGGAAGTTAATCTATTGAATAGCCGTGATCTTGATAACAGGACGACTTGGAGTTGTACCTTGACCTTATGACAACTAGAACCGGATACTTAATAAAACACACCCTTCCAAGTGCGAGATACAACCCGTGGTCGCTCTCTCGTGGATACGAGGAGGGATCGCGGGTAGGATTATTGCTATGTGATGCTACTTGGAGGACTTCACCTACTCTCTTCTACATGTTGCAAGACGGAGGTTGCTGAAGCATAGTCTTGACGGATTAGCTATCCCCTCTTATTACGGCATTCTGCAGATTCAGTCCATCGATATGGCCTTTGCACATATATCCATGCATATGTAGTGTAGCTCCTTGCTTGCAGTACTTTGGATGAGTACTCACGGTTGCCTTGTTCCCCTTTTCCCTTTCTTTACCCGATTGCTGCAACTGACGATGGAGCCCAGGAGCGACGCCACCGTCGATGGCGACTACTACACCGGAGGTGCCATCGCTACGTGCAGCCCGCCGACGACCATGAGTAGTTAGGAGGATCCCGGGCAGGAGGCTGCGCCTCTTCGATATGTATCCGCTTTGTGCTAGCCATCTTATGGCAACTTGTTTAACTTATGTACGTACTCAGATATTGTTGCTTCCGCTGACTCGTCTATGATCGAGCACTTGTAATTCGAGCCCTCGAGGCCCCTGGCTTGTATTATGATGCTTGTATGACTTATTTATGTTTTAGAGTTGTGTTGTGATATCTTCCCGTGAGTCCCTGATCTTGATCGTACACATTTGCGTGCATGATTAGTGTACGATTAAATCGGGGGCGTCACACACGCCTTCTCAATGCAAGTATAATTGCACATCGATCAACAAATGGCTACCAGCTAGGAAAACTATGCCCTTTGTCATGAACACTTCAGACCACTGGAACACTATGCGATTTCCTTTTTTAATATTATAGACATATTATTGGAGGGCATCTCCAACGCCGACCATCAAACCTGCCGCATCCATCCAGGCTGAGCATTTCGGACCCCGCAAGCCATTAACGGCATCCCCCATTGGTCCGCGAACTAGTCTGAATGCCGTTTTCCCGCATCAAAGCAGAGGACTTTGCGGGAGTCAAGACTCCAGCCACGTAGGACTCCAAAATCCCAGATCCACCCAAAACTAAGGCGGAGCCACGCATTTGGAGCTGGCCACACATTTTTCATGGCAAAACTCCCCTTCTCAACCATTTCCCCTTCCATCCGGCCGCTCTCCACCCCAATTCCAGCCTTTTTCGTTGCCATCGCCGCAGGGACCCGTATGAAAAGCTATGGGAGACGACAATGCTACAGGATCCGGCGATCGAGCTCTCCTAAAAGATCAACTCCGCGACATGAATAAACCGCACACTCAAAGTGAAGGCAAGGGCGGCGCCACTCAAGAAGCAGAGGGCCGACAGAGGCGGAGGTGGTGGTCGTGACGGTGGACGTGCAGGTGGCGGGCGTGGTGCAGTGTGGAGCATGGGATGCGGGGCCCCGCTGCCGTTGTTGTTCGTGCAGACGCCTCCTTGGCCGGAGCAATACAAGGCTTTCTACTTCTACACCACCAAGCAGCTTGGTAGGCAGTCCCCAGCATCCGTCGCCGGGCACGTGCCTTACTACCTCGATGTCAACGCGGTGCCGCTGCCTTTGTCGGAGGATCTGAAGATGTTGACCTTGAATATGGAGGATTTTGGATGACGTTGCAACGATGATCGTGCGAGCTGTCCGTCTTAAGATGTTGAAGCGCATGAAGGGTCATTTGAAGAGGGCGAAGAAGGAGGTGACCGAGAAGGTGGCGCTGGCAGAGTGAGCATGGAGAATCAGATTGCCAGTTCGGTAGAAAAGAATATATTTTTTGCATGAACTGCCGGACTGTTGTTCTTTTGCTATCGAGCATGTAAAAACTATGCATGTTTGCCTGTTTTTTGGTTGTGATCGGGTGCTATGTGACCGAGCGCATTTTGAATTTAAATTTGATTGGACCTGGGCGGTCATTTAGGGGACAACTTTGAATGGCCGGATCCAGCATCAGTATCCATGGACTGGTCCCCATCGGCCAGCGGACAGATACATGTTCGGTTTAGGGGTCAGATTTGGAAATGCCCTTACCCACTCTCTGCATCATCGATGCACAACCAAATCAACATGAGTAAATACGAGTTTATTTGCGGAGAAACTTGAATGCTTAATTAATTAGCTAACTATGTGATTTGTGCTGCTAACCGACCATTTTCATTTTGTATTGAACAACCGATCAAAATATGAGATTAAATTAGCATGAGTTAAACACTATTATCACATCCAAAAATACATTTTGAGGACACCAATACATTAGATAAAGAAGTGGAGTATATAAAATTAATGTTTTTTTGTTTCTTCTTAATTTAACTAAAAAACTGTTCCGGCGCTTTTGTTAAAACACTAGGCACATTTTGGAACACACTCTTCACTATGTTAATATTGTGAGGTAAGTTTGCCCACAATGACCCACATCCTTTAGGGCTTGTTCGGGGGATCAGAATGGATTGGAGAGGATTAAATCCTCTACAAATCAATTTCCCCCTTAGTCTCCTCCAAGCCCGTTTAATCCTCTCCAAGATAGGTTTAGCGAACAAGGCCTTAAGAAACACCATCATGTATGCAGGTATTTAACTCTAAAGTTTGTGAAGAATCGGAATCTAAAGTAGAAGGCAATGTGTATTACCTTGGTTATAACTTATTTCTACCTATAAACCTTGATGGGCTACCCGCCCATAGAAGCCATCTGTGCGTGCAAGAGACTGCTGCCTCTTTAATCAAATTACTGTGTTTGGATTTACCTTTGTGTCAGCTGCTCGGTCCTCCATTGTTGATGCACTCGCGCATCCGAGTTGACGGTTTATGACTGGTGGGTGCTTTCTTGTGTGGGGCCATGCACCAGTGGGTGTGTTCTGCATGTGCGTGGTGAGCATTTAATTAGTCATTGCCTGCCTCCTGTTCTACTGGGGGATGCATTCACGGGGATTGGCTCGAGTGAATGGTTGTGTGCGTGCCAATTTGCTCGTTTCTGCATCTTTAAGAGTGAGTTGGGGGTGGCAATTCATCGCTTTACTCGCCTGTGCCTATACTCTCCTTTGAAGGTGGTCCCGGTTCCATCTGGGCGCACGATGCATCGTGATGGGCGTGGGAGGGGGAGCATCCATGTGGATTTGCTCGGTTGACAGTCCTATGGGGATTGGCTCGTTTGGGCTTAGGAATGGAGTCATCCTTCTCTACTCTGTTTGTCTAGTACCCTGCTTTGGTGGTGGTCCTAGTTGATGTTTGGGCCCATGGTGCATCCTGCTGGGTGTGGGAGAGGTGTCGTTTTGCAACTTTGCCCATTTGGTAAACTGACGCTCCTCGCAAGCCAGGGTTGCGACCGTTCAGTAAAAGGGACTGCCGTGGCAGGTGGCCTTTCCATGTATCTAGGTACTTACCTTTTGTTGTTTTGTCCTTGCTCTTGGGCCCTTCATGGTGTGGTCTCGCCTGTCGATTTAGGGGGGCTGAATGCGTGGGTTCTTTGGGACTTACAACGCCTAGGTAGCTGGCTTTGTCAGGAGTGCATAGTGGCACGTTCGCTGAATCATTGCGTGTGGATGGGTGCTTGGCTTATCCTCCACCCGTCGTGTAAGCCCTTCTATGCCTATCATTGGGCCCATTTTGTGTGCGGTCCATTTGATAGGGGGTGAGGCTTCTGCCTGCCTTGATTCATTTCACTATGCGTCGATGCGCTCTCCCCTTTTCTTCCTCCTACAGACCCGCCTTGCCTGTCCTTTCCCACTCACTCATCGCCCCTCACCGCCCTCCCAGCCTCGTTTGTATCTCCATCCTCCTCATTCCACGCTTTGATCTTTGTCATCGTGGTCGTGTCCTCACCTTTCGCTTATGCTTTGGCTTACGATTTCCCCTACTTTGGACATTCCTCTCCGCCTTGTGCTTTTCTCCATTTTGCTGTTTAGCCCCCTCTTCCTTCCCTTCTTTGTGCATGGTTAATCACTCTCTTGTTCATCCTTCGGCTCACTGCTTGGGGAGGTATGTTCTTCCTTGGTCATTGTATATAAAAGCAAATGTGAACTTGCATCCCACGTTAGGCAAGAAAAATGAAGACCAGTATGTCCACCCCTCCTTCTTGTCCTACTCCTATCTCTCGGGCCGTAAGCTGCATCCCAAATCACCACAAGGATTCTTCCTCTATGTAGAAACATATTGTGTAGCTCCGGGTATGTGTCTTATGTTTGTGTTGGCAAGAGTTTGTTGTCTCTGGTTGTTAGTAGATATTATATTTTCTTAGGACTTGGATGCATCAAGAATCCAACAAAAACTGGATTGAAGGGAGTTATAGAAAAGCAAGGGAAATTCATTCCATGAAATAATTGGATCCATGGAATAGGTTAAAGATGGTTGGTTAATACATTAATTATACTAGCTGTCGTGGAATTGTCACGACAGATGTCCTCTTGCAAGGACTTAATCGTGGATCCATCGCAACTAGGAAGCTTAAAGGGGTTAATCGGGACAAAGGACACGAGAGGGTTTATACTAGTTCGGCTCCTTACGGTGAAGGTAAGCCTACGTCTAGTTGGGTTGGTATTGCTTGAGGTTTCGATGACCAGGGAGCGAGATACGCTATGCCCGGTTCTCGAAGGGTTGTTTCTTACCCTAATCCGCCAGCTGGTCGTTCCCTTATATACACGGGTTGACGCCCTGCGGCTTACAGAGTCCCGGACGGCTCATAAACAGTGTCCTGCTCGGTGACTGGTCAAGTCTACCTTATGATACAAGTCATGCCATTATGGCGGTTTACTACAACGGGCCTTAAGTCGCCTGTGGGCCTTAGGCCCCTTGTTGAGACGCCATCTTCATGCTTGTACTTGGGCTTCCTCTGATGAGTCTTCTTTGTGTAACCCGGCCCCTCCTGGGCGGCTTACACAAATAGTCATATCCCCAACATTAGGCCCCAGATTGACCTGAACCTGTTCATGTCAATCTAAAAATATATTTAAAGAGTAAATCTTCAGTCTACTGATTATCCAAAGGGTTTTCTTTAACCCGCCATGACGTCATCTTCTGGATCCGTCTTAACCCGGCGTGACGTCATCCTTTCCTTAATTCATTTTCTATTCCATCGTATCCTTCAACGGATCTCTGCTTTAATTGATTGTTCTGAAAATCGAGGCGTCGGGGCCGCTGGATAGTAATTCTTATCTCCTTGTTTCCCGCACCAGATCGGTTATCTTCTCCTCAGTAAATAGGTGCGACTTGTGTCTTTCATTCTTCTCCTTCGATCGTCTTCTTCCTCTCTCTCTGTCACTCAAACTCCGCCGCCGCCGCCGTCGAACCCCTCGTTTTCATCGACTCAGCCGTTGCATCACCGACTCGGACCAGAAATCGACGGCGAACCTCCGCAGCTCGAGTTCATCCGTGAGTTCCTCTCCTTTCCTTTCTTTAGATCTGCATCGAACTTTCACGAGTTAAATCGGCGTTCATCACCGCCTCGACGCAAACCCTTGTTAGCTTGTACCTCCACACCGCTTAGATCGTAAAAACTGTGCGTAACTATTGCGGTAGTTGTTTGTGTTGATCTTGCATAAAAACAGATCTCATCTCCTTGTTTGGGAACTTTCTTGAAGCGTGAACTTCTCGCTCTGTTTTAGGTCTAGAAAAAATTCTTTCGAACAATAATTTGATCCAAAATAATAGTTTTCATCTGTGAAACTTGTTTCTATCACCCGGAAAGCTTCTTCTGGTAAATGCCCTTAAACACAACTATCCAGTGTCCGGTTTAAATAAGTGATCTTGAGCTGTAATCCTTGCCGCCTTCTCATGACTTTTAAATTTTTGAATCGCTCTTGATGTTTGTAGCGGCTTAAATATTGTTGCACAATCACCCTTATATCATTAGGCCCTTCGTAGCCGCTACCTTGATAAATTGGATATTTTCCTCCGGGTTAAAATTTGAACCGAACTTCTTATTTTGTAATAGGCCAACTGTTGTCATGGCACCTAAGGCGGCAAAAGTTCTCAGAACCTGCAGCTGGGTCCCATCCACAATCACTAAGAGTAAATGGCCAAACTTGTGAAGTCCGCCATCCGCCAAAAAAGGAGGTCATGTCTTATTGTGTTCCTGACCCATCCGAAGAAAAGCCTCAACCAAAAGACGGGGAAGTATAGTTTTCACGGATCACATGAACCGGGGATTTGCCCCTCCCGGCTCAAAAATTTTTAGAGAAGTTCTGAATTTCTTTGACCTTAGACCTCAAGACATCGGGCCCAATTCCGTGTCAAATCTCTGCAATTTTCAAGTTTTCTGCGAAGTGTACCTGGGAGAAGAACCAAATCTGCTTTTGTTCAGAGAACTTTTTTATTTGAACCGGCAAAACGAACGTGCTAACGGGCCTAGTCTTGAACTTGGCGGCATCTCCATCCAGCGCGAAGAGATTGCCTTTTTCCTTATCTTGAGCTGCCAAGTCACCGAAAGATTTGGAACCAGACGTGGTTCTACCGCCAAGATACATCACCGGTGATGAGAAGCCATCGCTCGGCTTTCACGCCCTGCGTCTCGAATCCAATCATCTGCTGGCAGATAAGTTATCCGCTATTGAACGCCTGCCTCTCAACCCCACCATCAAGAAGATCAAAGCTCTTCTAGGGAATGGTTTAAATGGCATCGATCCGTTCGAGTCGGGTCACTGGCGGATACTACCATTAAGCCGCCGCTCCGCTTAATGTGTACTTATCTGCGAAAAGGATGACTCAATGCGTCATAGCTCTGATGATTTATCAGACGGTGCGGTAGATGCTACAGTCCAATCTCTGTTGAAGGAAGGCATCAGAAACGATAATGCCTTGCTTACTTCCCTTCTGCAAGAAGAACCCGGCTCTATGATAAGTTACTAGTCTTCACAAATACTCTTTTATATGTTACCTTCTTATACTTGTGATTCTTTATCTGTTTCCATAGGCCGGTGATGATTTCTGGAAGGTCAAGTATGACCATGAGGCTGCTAAACAGGCCAGGGCGGCCAAGAAAATTGAAAGAAAAACCGCCAGGACAGGCACCTATAAGAAGAAGAAACCCAGCGCCTCTGACATGTTTAAATTGGATGACTCTTCTTCGGATGAGGAAGAGGTAATCTTTTTCAATTTTCTTTAACTCCTTTGCCATTACTTTACTGACATTTGATCCTTTCAGGAGGATACTGGAAATAGTCAAGCAGCTGGCGAAGAGGTAACTATAATTTCCTCCGACTCAGAGCCTTTGCCAACACAAAAAATCCGAAGGGTGACCCGGAAAGTAAGGTTTTCACACGCTATAGCTTACCAAGATCCTCAATTTCTTTTGAAGCAACAACAACTTGAGAACCGGAGGCAAACTCGGGCCACTCAAGACGCAGAACTCTCCTCCGGCTTACCTGATATAACCAGGAAGCGCCGGACCGAGGTTATCTCCAATTTACATTCTCGCTTTTCCTTTGGCGGGTCTAATTCGCCGACCCTCAATTCATCGACTCAATTATCAGGATACCTCTCCGTCTTCCCATGAGTCGATGCAATCAAACATGCTGGCTTTTAAAATAGCTCCCGGGTAATGCCACCTTTCTTACTTTAAGTTTTTCCATACTTATTTGTTGGTACTCATCCTTCCACTTTGGTCGACACACGCAAGCGAAGCCTAGCAAGAGGGCCAAAAAGAATAATTTGTCCCGAGACCCGATGGTCACTGAACCGGCAATTGACTCATCCGTTCCTGATAGCTCCGCTCATCAGCCACCGCCTGAACCGGTTTTTGATATTCCGATGTCAACCTCTGACCCGCCTGCAGAAGACGTTGTCCACGATTCTGATAAGCCGGAAATTCCTAGCCTGGTCAAGACGACTGAACCAGAAGTTGAATTTCTGAAAAGCCAATATGTTGAACCGGGCCGGCCTACTGTCCTTGCTCGATGCACTGCCAAGGAGGAGTTTGCCCAACGTCGGAAAACTAAACAGGACATCACTGATTATACTCACCTAAGCATTGGTGATATAGTCTCGGGCTATTTGAACCAAGTGCACAATAGCCGTGACCTGGAAATTGACATGGTGAAGCAAATACAACATAAATCTGAGGTATACCTTTAACTTTTTCCTGAACCTTACTTACTGTATCAGCCCCCAAGTCTATTGCTTATGAATGAATATGCTGTAGACTTAGAAATCTACTTACTGTTAGTTTTGTCCGGCTTAAATTGAATATATTTAACTCGGTGATAGCATGAAACTTTGAATTTGGGTTACACATTAGCCCCCAAGTGTCAAGTGCCTTTACTTGTAAAGTGCTTGAGACTTAATATACATGACCCGGTAAAATAGGTTAAGAATTCTTTAAGCATACATTAACCCCCAAGTGCCAAGTATCTTTACTTGTAAAGTGTTTGGGACTTGAATGTAATCTTACCGTGATTCTTACCATAACCTGACGTCGATGCAGGCCGCCATAAGTCAATTTGAGGCGGAGATTGCTGATCCAAGAGTCAGTTGAAAACCCAAGAGCTTGAAGCTCGTAAAGCCAACTCAAGTTTGAATTCGGTGTCTCCAACAAGAGAAATGAAGAAAAAGTTTGAATCGGAGAAGAAAACTTGGGTTGAGGAGAGGGCTTCACTGGTGACTCGGGCTGAAACAGCAGAGGCATCTCTTGCCGAGGCAACCGCCGAGATGTCCGGCTTAAAGCGCCAGATATCTCAAATGGTCTCAGCAATCTTCGGTAAGTTACCATGTATAACTCTGAATATCACAATGGTTCCTTGGATGTCTATTTTAATTCTTAACTCCGGCTCACCTTATATGTATAAACGCAGGCCCCAGGAGCACGAACCTCAAGCAGAATATGCTAGTCAAGCTTAAGGTGGTGTACACTCTGGTGGACCAACTGTACACCGGGTCACAACGTGCTTTAGCCGTTGTGGATTTATCAAATGATGCTCCTTATCTCCTGCAAGATGTACTCAAGCGGCTTGCCGTGTTACCTCAACGGATTCAGGAGTTAAGGCGAGCATCTGGTAGAGCCGGGGCCATAGCCGCCTTAAGCCGGGCCAAAGCATTGGCTCCAGAGCTAGACTTAAACGATGTTGCTCTTGGATACCCCAGCTTAAAGGAGGACGACTCTGCATTCAGTCAATCAGACTTCACCACCTGTGTGAGAGTCGTACGTCCTGTGGCCACCATCATCGGCAACGATATTGATCTTACAAAGTACCAGCCAGGTTATGACAACGAGAACCGGAGGATTCCAACTCCGCATTATGATGATGTCACCTGATCCTCCAACTCGTAAGCATACCTTTGCTCACGAAGTTGACCGACCAGTTTAATAGATGATGAAGCTGAATTTGAAGCCTTAAGCGGCATTGATCGGACCTCGTCAACCTTCCAGACAAAGCAGCAGATTTAAGAGGCGGAGAAGGATAACCCGGAGTCGTCAAGTCCAAAGGAGTAATCCGCCTGGCACTTAAGTCTTTTAAAGAAAACAATACTTCATTATTCAGACTCGTGGAGTCTTGTAATAGGGTAGAAAAACTTCTTAACTCTGTCATGCCTTTGCGCATGTTTTGCGGTGCTTAACAATGTCTCAAGCCGCCAACAATGTGCACTGCCGGCTTGCTTGAATCATCCAAAAGCTTTCTGCTTTACTCTGTGTATAAAACAAAAACTTCCTTTGGCATCTCACCACCTCCGGGGTCATGTAATATAACGTTAATCCAGAGTAGGAACCAAAACATCATAAGTATTAGCCGGTTTAAGGCGTACCTTACCGGCTTACTTGATCCCAAAAAAGCAGACAGTTATACTTAACTTCTGAAAATTGGCACATTATAATGTTTACCTGGCCCTTAGTATTATTTACTCTTATAGAATAAAGTAAACCTGATTTTCGAAGGCCTCTGATTCGAATACGATCAATAGAACCATTCCAGAGGGGTTAAGCTAAGATTCGGATACGATCATATAGCCCCCAATGGCTTTGGCGATGCCGATCAAATGGGTATCGACAGCTATGTTCTCTTTGGTTCGAATACGACCTATGTTTGAATAGGAAGCCCCCAAGTGACCATGAGAGTTGTTTAATGACGCTGATTCGAATACGATCCACGTCAGGCCCAAAGAGGTTAAGCTATGATTCAAATATGATCAAGAAGCCCCCAAGTGGGTTGGCGGTGTGCCAATCAATTGGGTATCGACAGCTATGTTCTCTTTGGTTGAATCGACCTATGTTTGAGCAGAAGCCCCAAATGACCATGGCTTGATTCAGATATGATCATAAGCGGACCAAAGGAAAACCGGATTCAGATATGATCCGCTCCACGTTAGTCGTTTCCATCACCTGGTAAAGAAGACACATAAACCTTGTAGGATGGAAAAGAAAGAAGTCCTGCTTTATTGCCTTATATAATATATACATTGCTAAAAAAGAAAATATAAATATACTCTGAAAGCCAGCGGCTTAAGTATAGTAGGGCCGGAGATGCGCTATGTTCCACGGCCGGCGGGTCTCCTCCTCTGACTTACGTGAGTCTTTGTGCTCTCGAACATCGATGAGGTAATATGACCCGTTGTTGAGATTCTTGTTGACCACGAAAGGTCCTTCCCAAGGAGGGACAGCTTGTGCATATCAGTTTGATCTGGATGAGCCGGAGCACTAAATCACCTTCTGGAAAGTTACGCTTCTAACCCCCGGCTGTGATAACGGCGCAGGTCTTCCGGTAAATCGCCGAGCGGGTTATAGCCAAGTCTCGCTCTTCATCCAACAAGTCAAGTGCATCCTGACGAGCTTTTTCGTTATCAGCCTCAACGTAAGCCGCCACCCGGGGTGAATCATGTCGGATGTCACTTGGCAGAACCGCCTCTGCTCCGTACACCATGAAGAAAGGTGTATAACCAGTAGACCTGTTGGGCGTTGTGTTGATGCTCCATAGCACAGAAGGTAATTCCTCCACCCAACAACTCGGAGTTCGCTGTAAAGGAACTAAGAGCCGGGGTATGATACCTTTCAAGATCTCTTGATTAGCTCTTTCTGCCTGACCATCAGACTGGGGGTGAGCAACAGCCGAACCATCAAGCCGGATGTGCTCTTGTTGACAGAACTCTTCCATGGCACCCTTGGAGAGATTAGTGCCATTATCAGTTATAATACTGTGTGGAAAACCGAAATGAAAGATCACCTTTTTGATGAACTGAACCGCCGTGGCTGCATCACACTTACTGATCGGCTCTGCTTCAACCCACTTGGTGAATTTATCCACTGCCACCAGCAGGTGTGTCTTCTTATCTTTAGACCTTTTGAAAGGTCCAACCATATCAAGCCCCCAGACTGTAAACGGCCAAGTAATTGGAATCATCCTCAATTCTTGAGCCGGCACATGAGCTCATCGTGAGAATTTTTTACATCCGTCACATTTGCTGACCAGATCCTCCGCATCAGCATGAGCCGTCAGCCAATAAAAACCATGACGAAAAGCCTTGGATACCAGAGACTTTGAACCGGCATGATGACCGCAATCACCTTCATGAATCTCACAAAGTATCTCCTGACCCTCCATAGGTGATACACAACGCTGAAACGCCATGATGACGCTGCGGTGATGCAACTTCGCCGTGAACAATCGTCATGGATTTGGACCGCTGATGATTTGTCTTGCCAAGGTCTCGTCCTCGTGCAACTCTCCCGGGTCATATAGGCTAAGTATGGAATCGCCGATGCAGGATGGCATGGAGAGCCGCCACCAGCTGCGTCTCCGGGTCTGGTACTGCAAGCTCTTCCTCTATAGGCACTCTGACAGAAGGGTTATGCAAAACATCAAGGAAAGTATTAGGCGGCACCGGCTTACGCTGAGACCCCAGCCGGCTTAAAGCATCAGCCGCCTCGTTCTTCCTTCGATCAATGTGCTCTACTTGATCACCCTTGAAGTGCCCAACCACCGCATCAACTTCACGACGATAAGCCGCCATAAGGGGATCCTTAGAATCCCACGTGCCTAACACCTATTGAGCAACGAGGTCTGAATCGCCCAAGCATCTAACCCGGCTTAAATTCATCTCCTTGGCCATCCGGAGGCCATGGAGTAAGGCCTCATATTCCGCTGCATTGTTAGTACAGGGAAACATAAGCCGGAGCACATAAAAAATTTGACACCTCGAGGGGAAGTTCAAACAACTCCAGCCCCCGAGCCTTCCAACTGTCTGGACCCATCAAAGTGCCTGCAACTCCGTCCAATCATTAATAAAGTCCACTAGGGCTTGAGACTTGATAGCTGTGCGCGGCATATACTTCAAACCGTGAGGCCCAAGCTCGATGGCCCACTTGGCAACTCGTCATGTGGCTTCCCTATTCTGGATGATGTCTCCCAAGGGGGCTAAACTTACCACAGTTATAGGATGACCCAGGAAGTAATGTTTTAGCTTCCGGCTCGCCATGAACAACCCATAAACCAGTTTCTGCCAATGCGGATACCTTTTCTTGGACTCTATGAGCACCTCACTGATGTAATAAACCGGCCGCTGAACCGGATGCTCCTTGCCAGTCTCCTTACGCTCCACCACAATAGCCACACTAACAAAGACGTGAGTTAGCAGCAACATACAATAGCAATGGCTCTTTATCAATCGGAGCTGCGAGAACCGGCGGCTCAGCCAATTTCTCTTTAAATCTTCAAAAGCAGCATCAGCAGCCTCACCTGCACAAAGGTGTACGCTTTCTTCATCATCGATACAACGGTAAAGCCTTCTCCCCTAGCCGGCTTATGAATCGGCTTAAAGCAGCAAAGCGACCCGCCAGTCGCTGAACATCATTGATGCACGCCGGCTTAGCCAGAGAGGTAATCGCCTTGATCTTCTCCGGGTTAGCTTCAATGCCCTGTTTGAGACCGGGAATCCCAAAAGTTTGCTGCGGGTACACCAAATACGCACTTGTCCGGGTTAAGCATCATCTTGTAGACCCGGAGATTATCAAAGGTTTCCTTCAAATTGGAGATCAAGGTTTCCTTCTCTCTGGACTTCACCACAATGTCATCCACATAAGCATGAACATTGCGCCCAATCTGATTGTGGAGACAATTACGCACACACGCCGATAAGTCGCTGGGCACTCTTGAGCCCAAACGGCATAGACACATAGCGAAGGCTCCAAATGGAGTAATGAAAGCCGTCTTCTCCTGGTCCTTAATCGCCATCTTGATCGATGATAACCGAGTAAGCATCCAAAACTCAACTGCCGCAACCCGCGATGGCATCGATAATTTGATCAATGCGGGCGAGCAAAGGGTCAACCGGACAAGCTTTATTTAGGTCCGTGTAATCTACACACATCTGCCAGTGCCGCTTTTTCTTGAGCACAAGCACGGGTTAGCCAACCACTCCGGTGAAAAACTTCCACGATGAACCCGCCGCTAAGAGCCGGCGACCTCTTCCCCTATAGCCTTTCGCCTTTCCTCATTGAATCGCCGGAGAAACTGCCTGACCGGCTTATACTTTGGATCAATATTAAGAGTGTGCTCAGCGAGTTCTCTCGAGACACCCGGCATGTCGGAAGGTTTCCATGCAAAGATGTCACGGTTCTCACGGATGAAATCGATGAGCGCGCTTTCCTATTTGGGATCCAAACTAGTACTGATGCTGAACTGCTTGGAAGAGTCACCTGGAGTGAAGTCAACCAGTTTTGTCTCGGCGGCCGACTTAAATTTCAAAGCCGAGTCTTGCTCTATGGTTGGCTTCTTCAAAGAGGTCACATCTGCCAGGTCAACATTAGTTTGATAAAACTTCAGCTCCTCCTCAGCACAAACGGATTCAGCATAAGCCACATCGCCTTCCTCGCACTCCAAGGCCACCTTGCGACTCCCATGCACAGTGATGGTGCCCTTGTAACCCGGCATCTTGAGCTCAAACGTCAGCTTCTCAGCCCTGGAATCGTATTCGTCTCCAAAAGCCACTTCCAACTCAATCTTTCCAACAGGATACGCCGATTTACCGGGTACCACCCCATGGAAAACAGTGTTAGGCGTCCTCAAGTCCTTATCGGTCAGGACCCATACGTGAAAGGTCTCATAATAGAGAATATTGATGCTGCTTCCGCCGTCCATGAGCACCTTAGTGAATTTATATCCACCAACACGAGGGGCCACCACAAGGCTAATCGACCGGGTTATCAACCCGGGGTGATCTTCTCTACTCCAAATGATAGGCTGTTCTGACCACCTCAGATCGGGGAACCGCCGGTTCAACCGAATTCACAGCCCTTTTATGAACCTTTTGGTCACGTTTACACAAGTTAGTGGTAAACACATGGTATTGCCCATCGTTTAACTGTTTTGGATGGCTCTGATAACCTGACTACTGTTGTTGCTGTCCTCCTTGACCGGACTGCTGCTGATTATAGCCACCTTGACCACCTTGAAAACCGGAACTTGAGCCGCCACCCGGGCCATGGAAACCACCTGCTCCTGAACCGCCGCCTGATCCGTGATTGCCATCAAACATGTTTGAATTCTTGAAAGCCTTCATGATCGCATGCATCTTTCCATAAGTGGGTGGCAAGATTTTCCCAGTACCGTGTCTTGGACAAGGCTCATTCAGAAGCTGCTCAAGAGATGGACCTGAGCCACCAGATCGAGGAGGTCCTCTCCCCTTACGCTTCTTGTTATTACCTTGAGCATTAGCATTGGCCACAAACTCCGGGTTACCGTCCAGCTTACGCTTGTTACCACCTTGATTTCCGGTTGTTGTTGCTGACCCTTTCCGTTGCCGTTCTTTCTTTCCTTCCCTGTCTTTTCCTCCTCGGACACGGGATCATCGAGAATATCGAATCGGCATATTTAACCAAAGCCGCCATCAGCGTACCCATGTCATTGCAATCACGCTTAAGGCGCCCGACTTACGCTTGATGGCACAAAACGACAATTCTGATGGAGCATAAGTACCGCAGAACCGACATCCATCTTATCAGATGAATGTATTATTTCTTTGACCCGGCGCACCCAATGAGTTGTGGACTCACCCTCCTCCTGCTTACAATTGGTCAAGCCCACAATGCACATAGATTGCTTGCAAGTATCTTTAAAGTTCTGGATGAACCGAGCCTTTAACTCGGCCCATGAACTGATGGAATTGGGAGGCAAGCTTTTCAACCAAGTTCGGGCCGTTCCATCTAACATCATGGTAAAATACTTAGCCATTGCCGCGTCGCTGACTTCCAATAACTCCATGGCCATCTCGTAACTTTCAATCCATGCCCCGGCTGTAAAGTCGGCCGTGTAATTCGGCACCTTCGAGGACCCTTGAAATCCTTGGCAGGCGCACATCTCGCAGAGCCGACACGGACAAGGGACACCACGGTTCTAGTGGCCACCCTGCTCCAACAGAAGTCATTGGATACTCAGGAAACCATCATATGCCGTCTGCTGAGCCGCTAATTGAGCCGCTGTTCATCCTCCGGCGCAATCGATCCTGCACGGGTTATAGCTGCCGGGTTGGTTGCGACGCTGGGCATTACTTGATAAAGCCTCGACTCCATGTGTCTGCTGTAACTTCGGACTCGGTTTGGTCGAGGTGCTACCAAGGTTGAGGAGTGGAATGAATCCTGTCCTCTGCTGAAGAATAGGCCTCTTCTTTGTGCCAAGGCCGTCTGAAGAAGCTCCCTAACCCTCCGGGTTTCCACCGCCGTCGGTTCGTCACCATCCACTGGAAGAGCCGCCAGACGCGTCGATGCTGCTATCAGGTTCTCCATGGGGTTGGAAAAGTGGCTCGAAGGTGTTGGTATGTATCGGGGTGGGGCCATGCTCCCGTGAAGAGGTGCCGTCTCTCGAGGCTGAACCGGCCCTCCAGCTCCGGGTGTCATAAATTGATTGGCTTCGGGCGGATTGCTAGGACCAGCTCCGGGTGTCGTGAAAAGATTCCAAGGATCGTAAACCGGAGGCGAGGCGAGGCGGGTTTTCGATGTCTCCTTCTCATCACCTCATTGGATGCATTCAGACTCATGTTAAGTGGAAAGCCTCGATTTCGAGTCGCTGCGCCGTGCATCTAAAGCCGCCCGCTCGTAGCTTCTTTGGTGTCCTCGGCCGCCAAGGCCTCCTTGGCTGGGCTATCTCCTCACGCACCCTTGCCACCTCGCGTTATGCTCATCTGGATTTGCGGGAATAACCGTGGAGGTTAACAAGGCCGTCAACTTGTCCATAAGATCTATCAAGACTGAGCGGTGGTGGCGCTGGGCCTCTGCCCCACCGCTCCTAACCGGGACGTTATTGCTGTCGCGCAGCCGTCAATTTTGGCGGGTTGGGTACCAGCCATGAAGACTCCTGCCCAGCTTGGCGGCTCATAGTGTCTGAGCGCTAGAGTCGTCGAACAGCCCCTAGCATGCCTTCTTGGACCTGATACAGAGAATCTGTTGAGCCGGAGGACGAATCATCATCTGATGGGTCGGCCATCTCTTCGCCATCCTTAGATCCTTCCGAAAGTGCCTCTCCATGAACACAGCCCACAAAGGCACGCTTCATCATAGGTTGAATCTGAGCGGGTCTCGCACGCTGAGCCGTCTCAATGAGGTCGGTACAGCTGTCCGGTTCTGGGCCCGGCTCACCAATCCGGCCGATGAAGACATGAATTCCACCAAAGGGGACCCGGTACCCGTACTCAATTGAGTCGGCCTCGGGGCCCCAGCCTTCGTTGTTGATGTAGATCTTGCCGCGACGACTCTTGGTCATCCGGCCCACTGCGTATCCCTTGAGCCCTTCGAAGCTGCCCTTCAAGAACTCAAATCCACCGTGCGCTGGCCCCACGGTGGGCGCCAACTGTCGTGGAATTTTCACGGCAGATGTCCTCTTGCAAGGACTTAATCGTGGAGCCATCGCAACTAGGAAGCTTAAAGGGGTTAATTGGGACAAAGCACACGAGAGGGTTTATACTAGTTCGGCTCCTTACGGTGAAGGTAAGCCTACGTCTAGTTGGGTTGGTATTGCTTGAGGTTTCGATGACCAGGGAGCGAGATACGCTATGCCCGGTTCTCGAAGGTTGTTTCTTGCCCTAAACCGCCGGTGGTCGTTCCCTTTATATACAGGTTGGCGCCTGCGGCTTACTGAGTCCCGGCCGGCTCATAAGCGATGTCCGCTCGGTGACTAGTCAAGTCTACCTTATGATACAAGTCATGCCATTATGGCGGTTTACTACAACGGGCCTTAAGTCGCATGTGGGCCTTAGGCCCCTTGTTGAGACGCCATCTTCATGCTTGTACTTGGGCTTCCTCTGATGAGTCTTCTTTGTGTAACCCGGCCCCTCCTGGGCGGCTTACACAAATAGTCATATCCCCAACAAGGGAAATTCATTCCATGAAATGATGTGATCCATGGAATAGGTTGAAGATGGTTGGTTAATACACTAATTATACTAGCTCTAAAGATACGAAAGCTACTACAGAGTCTTTGCCGGTGGATGTGGATCGATTCTCTATTTAGTGAGTTTTCCCTTCTTGTTAGCTGATGATTTCCCCAGGGGTCGTAACTACCACTGTTTAGTTTCAGTTTGCATATAATTATTATATGTGAATAACCTGTCCTCTCGTTCTCCCCACCATGTTTTCACACAAAGTTGTCAATAGAAAAGCCTAGAAGAATAATTGTTTTATATGATTTGGGATCTCTGTGTGTTGCATATACTCCACGGCTCTTATTTTCTTGGTCTGGCCAACTATAGCTCATACAAATATGAGATGGAAGGTGAACTTGAGTTGTTGTGCACATAAAAAACATAAGGTACTACATTGAAGGGCTACAAATAGATCACTTATCATCCTCTAATACTATCAAGATATAGTAATACACATAAAATCTTCAATTGATATGAGTGAAGGGTTCAAAATGAAATACATATTCCAGTTACTCTTGCATTAGAATTTTGCATCGATTGAGTCTAATTGATGGGTTTAGAACAAGTTCTAATCCATCGCCGCACATACACTCCTACCCTTCTCAATGCAACTATAACTTCACATCTATTAGCAGATGTCTACTAGCTAGGAAAACTATGCTCTCTGTCAGAGTTAAAACTTTAGACCCTGGATCACGAGGAGCAAACTTTTGAGGTAATATTTTTTTTATTACCCGATGCAGAAATAAATCACCATCGGTAAATACAAGCTTGTTTGTAGAGACAAGTGATCAATGTGAGCTCCATGTGGTGCTGCCAACCGAATGTTGATCATGTTAATTGATGCATGCACAACCGATCAATACCCAAGATCAAATTAGAATTAGTTAATACTATCATCACCTCCAAAGTGTGTTTTGATGATAAAAAAATACATTTGATCAGGAACCAGTGCACATGGAAATAGAAGGTTTTCGATTTCATCTCAGTTTGGACTATAAGAAAATGTTGGAACACAATTTGGACAGAGATTTTTGTAAAACTCTTACACACGAAGAACCAAACATGTGATTTGAATGGCACTATAACATCATAGTTTCACCTTTTTCTCGTAATTTGACTTCCGATATGTGGTCTTGCCTAAAATGTAATATTTGGTTGCACTCTTACTTGTGTTCTTATGGTTCCTACCAATCTAACAACCAGTTTATAAAATTCATGTCTTCTAACACCCATGTTTACACATTTCTATCATATTCATGTACTTTCATTTTTCTAACATCTTTTAAATGCATGATCAAATAGGACCAAAGGACAAAGCTCTCTCTGGTCC
The DNA here is from genome assembly GCA_021605205.1 of Aegilops longissima. NCBI lineage: Eukaryota > Viridiplantae > Streptophyta > Magnoliopsida > Poales > Poaceae > Aegilops > Aegilops longissima. The sequence goes on along the minus strand of CM038676.1, from coordinate 444,155,163 downwards.
TTGGTGTACACACACACACACACGGCTCGGGGGTGCGCACACACATGCACACACAAGAGCGTGTGTACATAGGAACATATGCACTCACACAATGTACACTTGCATCAAAGTTAGGCAAGAAGCATAAGGAGTAGTCTCTCCATCTTGTCTTAATTCTGTGCTCCCATCTCGTGGGCCTTAAGACACACCCAGAACCACCACAAGGATTCTTCCTCGATGTAGAAACATATATGTAGAACATGATGTGCGTCTTATGTTTGCGTTGGCATGAGTTTGTTGTCTCCCGTTGTTAGTAGATATGTTCTTAGGACTTGGATGCATTGGAATCCAACAATAACAGCAACATTAGTTAAATCAACTAATAAGATAAAGGTATCAATAGGAAAGCCCCAAAGAATAGTTGTTTACCATTAGGGATGAAGCCAACCTCCTTTGCATGTAGTTCCCTAGCTCAGCTTTTCTTGGTCGGGTCAACCTGATCTAAAGGTCCCACAACGTACAAGCAAAATAAAGATGGACGGTGAAAGTGAGATTTTGTGTACATCAAGTGATAACGGTACTATAGTAAAAGGTTACAAATTAGATAACTTGCAGTGTAACGCCCCGGATCTGATGCGCCAGGTGTCCGCCAGTTATTCGTCAGCATTCCCATGTCATGTGCTTGCGTGTTGCACTTTGCCATGTCATATGCATTTCATACCATGTCATCATGTGCATTTCATTTTGCATACGTGTTCGTCTCATGCATCCGAGCATTTTCCCCGTTGTCCGTTTTCCAATCCGGCACTCCTATGTCTCCCGGCGCCCCCTTTTGCCTCTTTTCGTGTGCGGGTGTTAGACGTTCTCGGAATGGACCGAGGTTTGTCAAGCGGCCTTGGTATAGCACCGTGAACCGCTGTCAAGTTTCGTGCCATTTGGAGGTCGTTTGATACTCCAACGGTTAACCGGGTAGCCGCAAAGCCCTCTTTGTTTTGCAGCCCAACTCCCCCTCCAAAGTGGCCCAAAACCCAGCAAACTCCTCTCCATGCTCTCGGTCGTTCGATCACGATCGTGTGGGCGAAAACCGCACCTCATTTGGACTCTCCTAGCTCCTTCTACCTATAAATTAGCCCCTCCCCCGAAATTCGCGGTCTAACCCTAGTCATCCCTCTCCTCGCGCCGCCGGACACTTCTTCCGCCGACGGACATGTCCGCTCCGCCGCCCCCGACCAACCACAACGCGACACGTCACCGCCGCCGACCCGCGCGCCCGAGGCCCGCCGGCCCAGATCCGCCCCCAGGGATCCAGCCGCCGCCCGCCGCCCCGCGTCCTCGCCCGCGCCTCTGCCGGAGTCGCCCGCCGCCGCCTCGGCTTCAGCGCGCCTCGCCGGCGTTGACCTGCCGCCGCCGCGCCGTGCTCCTCCGCCTCGGCCGCCGCCGCGGCGCTGAAGCTGCTGCGGCTCTGGCGCGCCTCTTCCCCATGACCCGTGCTCGCGCCTGCCCGTTCGCCAGACCTCCGCCGCGGGCAACGCCGGCCGGCGCCGTCCTCCGCTCTCCGCCACCTCCACGCCGGCGCGCCCGCCGCCTCCGGCCCGCCGCCCGGCCTCCCGCCGGCCCTCCCTCGCCGGATCTGGCCACCGGCGCCCTCCCCGTTGTCCTCCGGCCGCCTCCTCCTCTACTCCGGCGACGAGTTCTGACAATCATCGAAATCCGTGCCCAGATCCGAGGTTGACTTTCCCCTCCCCGAAAATTGACCAAGTCCCAGATTTTTGCACATTTTCGTGCCATGTTCATCATGCCATAACTTGCTTCATACTGCTCCGTTTCGTGCGTGTAATATGTCAAATTGTTCGTCTCAACGAGTACATCATTTCATTCCATTTCATCATTTTCATTTGAGCTCATCTTGATGCCTGAATCATCGTTGCAAGAGGGCTATGTGATGTTAGTTTCCGATTCTTATCAGAACATGCACTTTTGTCATTTTTGCCATGATTGATGTGTGCACCCTATGAATTTGAGTCCTACATGTGTTTTGTAATATGCCATGCCATCTTTACAGGGGTGTATGCCATGTATTTTTGTGATCTCTTTGGTACTAGCACAAGCATGCAAACTAGACTTCATGATGTTGCTGATTTCAGCCCCTGTTCTGCTGATATTTTTATGCCATGTAAACTTGATGCTACCGAGAGATCCATGCTTATTTTGAGATACTTCAGTAAGGATGTTTTGAACATATGGTTATTCTATATCCATCCATGCCCTTGTTTGCAATTATGGAGTGCCATAGCTTGAGTCAATCGAGCTCTACTTTTGCTATAAAATGTTTCCTGACAGGTTGTTTACATGTTATTCAATTTTGCCAAGGTTGTTGTAGTTGATCCCTGTATGCTATGATGTTGTTCTTGCCATGTATAGCTTCTATGCCATGTCTTCTTACTGTGAGTTGCCTTGTCATGCCATGTATTGCTCGGTGGTGAGTGGTTCAAGCTCACCAACATGCCTACTTATTGTTGTTCCTGCCATGTATGAATCTGTCATATAACTTGCCATGTTTACATGGGTGCCATCATATTTTCTGATCCTTTGTGGCTCATCGTCAGTAAGGGACATTTGTTCTATGCAATTATTAGATTCGTGCCATGCCTTTATTTGCCATGTTAAGTTCCTGTAACATGTTGTTTGATAGCTCTAAACATTGCAACCTGATGTTATTTCTGCTAAAGTCTGAAACTGTTATTATTTGCAATCTTGCCATGTGTGTTTGAGCATGTTCTAGTCATTTCTGGAGATAGCTCAGTGTTCATGTTTTGTAATGCTTTACCTGCACATCATGACCATGCCTTTTTTTCGTATTGAGATGATGTAGCATGTTGTTTTGGTGCTTGCAATATGCCTAGTTGCTGTTTTGGACAGATTGTTGTCATGACTTGTATAGGGTGTATGTGTTGAACCGTTGCTCCGTTTTGAGTGTGCTCTATATGAAACTTGCTTGATTTTGCATGTAGTTTCATATTATCATGTTGCATCCTTGTTTTGAGGTGTTTGCTTGATGTTTGTATGCATTTTGCATCAATGCCATGTTTAACTTGTTTTGCTCATATCTTCTAGGCCGTAGCTCCGAATCTAATGAACTTTATATGTAACTTGACTAGAATTTTGGGTAGATCATCGTGGTGCATCTTAACTTGCTGTTTAACAACTTAAACATAAGGTTTATTCAGATCTGGACCAATTTCGAAATTTGCATATGATGACTTACCGGAATTGTTATAGGTTGTTCCCGGCCTCATTTAAACTTGCCTTGATGTGTTGTTCTTGTTTGCATCATCTCTTGCCATGAGTAGCTTCATGTAGCATTGTCATGCATCATACTTGGTTGAGCATCATGTCTTGTTCATGTGTGGTGTGTTTACCATGTTGTGTGCTTCTTCTCGATAGTTCCCGTTTCGTTGCGATCGTGAGGATTCGTTCGTCTACGCTTGGTTCGGCTTCATCCGTTCGTCTTCTTCATGGACTCGTTCTTTTTCCTTGCGGGATTTCAGGCAAGATGACCGCTACCCTGGATCTCACTACTATCATTGCTATGCTAGTTGCTTCGTTCTATCGCTATGCTGCGTTACCTATCACTTGCTGCTCAAGCCTCCCAAATTGCCATGAACCTCTAACCTTTGTCACCCTTCCTAGCAAACCGTTGTTTGGCTATGTTACCGCTTTGCTCAGCCCTCTTATAGCGTTGTTAGTTGCGGTGAAGATGAAGTTTGTTCCTTGTTGAAACATGGAGATGTTGTTCCTTGTTGGAACATGTTTACTTGTTGGGATATCACAATATATCTTATTTAATTAATGCATCTATATACTTGGTAAAGGGTGGAAGGCTCGGCCTTATGCTGGTGTTTTGTTCCACTCTTGCCGCCCTAGTTTCCGTCATATCGGTATTATGTTCCCGGATTTTGCATCCCTAACGCGGTCGGGTGATTTATGGGACCCCTTGACAGTTCGCTTTGAATAAGACTCCTCCAAAGAAGGCCCAACATTGGTTTTACCATTTGCCTCACCCATGCCCTTTTTCCCTTGGGTTTCGGAGCCCAAGGGTCATCTTTATTTTAGCCCCGGGCGGTGCTTCTCTAGCTGCTGGTTCGAACCGAGCACTTCTTGGGCCACCACGGGAAACTCGAGGCTTGGTTTTACTCGTAGCCTGTCTCATCCGGTGTTCCCCGAGAACGAGATATGTGCAGCTCCTATCGGGATTGTCGGCGATCGGGCGGTCTTGCTGGTCTTGTTTTATTATCGTCGAAATTTCTTGTAGCCGGATTCGAGACTGATCGGGTCTTCCCGGAGAAGGAATATCCTTCGTTGATCGCGAGAGCTTATCATGGGCTAAGTTGGGACACCCTGCAGGGTTTGAACTTTCAAAGCCGTGCCGCGGTTATGTGGCAGATGGGAATTTGTTAATATCCGGTTGTAGTAAACTTGAAGCAAACTCGTCTAAAATACACCAACCATGTGCGAATCGTGAGTGTCTCTTTTCGGGTTGATCGAGAGGAGAACACGGTTTCGGGTTATGTCGGCGTAAGTAGGAGTTCAGGATCACTTCTTGATCATTACTAGTTGACGACCGTTCCTTTGTTTCTCTTCTCGCTCTCATTTGCGTATGTTAGCCACCATATATGCTCGATCGCTGCTGCAACCTCACCACCTTACCCTTCCTTCCCTTTAAGCTTTGCTAGTCTTGATACCCATGGTAATGGGATTGCTGAGTCCTCGTGGCTCTGATTACTACACCACCGATTGCAGGTACAGGTTTCGCGATGATCATGACGCGAGAGCGATGTTACTTGTTTTGGAGTTCTTCTTCTGCTTCTTCTTCGATCAGGGGATAGGTTCCAGGTCGGCAGCCTGGGCTAGCAGGATGGATGTCGTTTGAGTTTCTGTTTATGTTTTATCTGTAGTCGGATGTTGTTCTCATGTGATGTTGTATTCATGTGGCATTGTATGCCTTATGTATGTATCCCCATCTATTCTGTAATGTTGATGTAATGATATCCACCTTGCAAAAGCGTCTTCAAGATGCGCTTCTATCCTTGGTGGGACCTTCGAGTTCCTTTAGGATAGGGTCGCATCTTGGGCGTGACATGCAGTCCACTAATACCATAATATATAGTAATACACATACTACAAAAAAAGATATAGTACTACTCATAAAATATTCACTGACATGAGCGAAAGGTTCAATGTGAAGGAAACTCTCTAGTTTTGCATGAACGACTCTTTTATTGTGTGAATCAACCGAATCTAGTGGTTGGATTTATAAAAGTTTCTACTCTGTCACCGCGCCCAGGTACCTAGCCTTTGTAGTGCAAGTATACATGCACATGGATAGCTACTATATAGGAAACTATGCCCTCTGTTAGAGTTAAGACTTTAGAAAGTTGTTTCTTTGTAGGCAAACTTTTGAGATAACGAAAACTTGATTATCCTCTTAAATCCTCTTACTCTACTTCATCAATGCACAAACTAAACAAAATGAGTAAATACAAGCTTGTTTGTAGAGACACTTGAATGCTTTATTAATTAATCAACTTTGCACTCCATGTTATGCTATGCTGATCATGTTCATGTTGTACAAACAACTGATGTATATTTAAGCTTAAATTGGAATGGGTTAAAAATCACCTGCAAAGTGTTCTGAGGACACACTAATATATTTGATCAAGGATTAGATAATATGGTAATCAAATGATTTTCTTGTTTTATCCTAGTTTGAATGAAAAAATGTTGTAGTACCACGTAGAAAGAGATTTTGTGGATCTCTTAGGCATGAAGAGGTACACATGTGATTTAAATGCCATAATAACATCATAATTCTAGTTTTATGTGTAATCTAACTTTGGTTTGACTGTGTTCTTCGACTTATACAAGATTTGTCTTTGCTCTTTCCTGTGTTCTTTTTCTTCCCGCCGATCAAACAACCAATTACAAAATTGAAGTTTTGTTACCCTCGGTATTACATTTATATTGTATCCATGTATTTTACCTTTTTATGTTTTAAAAATCACATGAATCTGTACAAAAGCATACACATGCAAACACGCAACACCCACCACACACACACACACACACACACACACACACACCCAATGCAACATTGAACGCTAACCTATGCACTAAAAAGCCTCCTACAAACATGTCGACCGAATCAAGGTATACAATTGCTAGTAAGCAATTCTAGCCTCTTGGCGCCAAGGTCAGTTGACTCTTGTACTATGACTTGTGCAATAAAACTCACGACCACATCCAACTGATACACAAGACACCACTTGATTGAACTATTTTTCTTTGTAAAAATATATCTTTCTTACACAATCAAATAAGACAAAGAATCTTCGTAGCTCCCATAAAAATAAGCTAGCGAAGATACCTTTCAAACCCTATATTGTAGAAGTTCTTTTACAAACACTCAAACTGATGTGGACCGAGCAGTAAATATGACCAAACATGAGTGGTATATGGATTTTAGGGGCAAAACCAAAAGACATTAATGACAAATCCCACAAATAAAGGGCACACCATGTCATTTTTTCAAGTATGACATGATCTATTTTAACTTAAAAAGAAGTAAGAACAAAAGCTGAAGTTCAAAAAATTGATTTCTTGCACATACAGACATGTGCACATATGCATGCTAATAACAACATCTTGGCATCACATGATCTACAATAAATTGTAGATAAATCATTCACATAAGTATTGGCAATTGATGTAGAATCAAAGAGATGAGACTAGCTGATGCAACAACAAGATTACACAACATAGCACTAGTGTAAGTGCATCTAGTGCCCCCGTTTGGGGTTTTCGATGATTAATGACAATAGAGTTAAGTGAGTAATGTTTTTGTGAGTATAGATAGGTGGAAGTCCGTGACCATTTGGTTTAGCCGTGGGCTATGACCCTTAAAAATGCTATGAGAACATTGGAAGTATTCTGAATTCCCATTGAAGAATGGGAAGCTATTGTGTAAACGTTATTTTTACTATTGTTTATTTCCACTTGAGTCATAGGGCAAACGATACTATTAATGAGGTATAAGTCAAAGCAATATTGGAGTCTTTGTGTGTGCTTAATCGAACCTAATTCTTAAGTGGGTGAAGACTAGAAATCTCCTTCCCAAGAGAGCTTTTTAGCTTAAGTGTCAAAATTTAGTCTTAGGGGCACTTGGGTTAAATTCCTTGCTGAGGAGTTGGATGACTTGCTCTGCAAGCCAGTCAACATGGGCTAGTGATTCGAAATTCTGACAGTTGCCATGTATTGGTCCCAAAATGGGCGCGTCCCTTCCACCTTCACATCCACCCCTTGGGTTGCTCGTTTGTTTTAAATAGCCACCCTATCCCAACCATCTATAGTCGGCTACTTCATGTTATTTAAAAAGTGTTATCTGAGCAACCCTTCCTCCCACAGATTTGTGAGAAGTCCAAGTAAGGGAAACAGAGAGCCTGATGTGCTAAAGTGATGGACCATCTTGGAAGAATCTAATCAAGCCTAATTTGGACTAGTTACTTTTTAGGACTGTGCGTCCTCTAGATGGTTAGGAATCGTTTAGAGCATCCAAAGTGTAGAACTGCCGAAGAATAGATTTGTATCGACCTCGAGATTTCCGCAAGATCTACCACAAATGATTGCCGAGTTCTAAGGAACTTAGCTCAAGGAGAGCAAGGCGAAGACTTGTGTCTCTTCTGAGCTTTAACTCGGCTTCTCCAACCAGACGTAGAACTGTGCCGGCGGTTTGAACTGGGGGTAAATACATCGCTATATCTTCGTTGAGTGACGGGTTATAATTCCTCACTTTTCTTTCTATAATCTACTAAGCTTCAAAGAATTTCCCCTTCCTCATTCTCTGTGATTGTAGTGAAGACTCCAGAGTTCCTTTTATTCTGTTTCGCTGCTTAGATTTTCAATGAAGTGTTGTACTTTGTTCACTCTGAGAAGACTTTGACCCTGGTTAACTTGTTAGATTCACTCACAACACCTTAGCATATTTCTCTTTAGTTACTGTGATTAAGATGTTTTCCAATGTGTTGTTTACTTCGTAAATTTTTTGCATGCCCATCCGTTATCTAGTTCTTCTACTAGATTTATTAGAATTGATATACTGCTTTGATGTTGTTCTTCAGTTTACCGAAGCTTTTCATTTTCCTAAAGAATTTGTTAAAATTTATGTTCGCCCCGTCGGGTCGATAGTTTTGATACCGCAACTAGCCCACATGACTCGCAGCTGAAGAAAGACAAAACTATGCAGTGATCACAACGGTGGGGCAATTTTGGTCTTAGCAAATGAGCCCCAGAGACTAGAGTGACTCGCTATTTTTTGACTAAAACACATCTACAAAAAAATTACAGTTTATAAAAAGGAAAGAAATAAGCGAATATAAACATATCATAATGCCCTGGAAAATCATTGGTTGGATGGGACTTATACTTCCCCGGAGAATAAAATGTTCTATAAAAAGCCTTGGCGAAGACCCAAAAATGTATATACGATATTATATGAGGGGAAATAATATTGAATGCAAATATATATCCGACACACTAAAGAGGAAATAGTATTATATGCTAAATGTACAGTCACGAAGCATCAATTAAGTCATCCAGATAATCTATCTTGGCCGGACATACAAAAAGAGCTAAACATGAGGTTTGATCTTCCGTCAATATTTTCCATACGACTTGTTTGTTATGCCTATATACAATCGATTAATATGCTTTTCATTGCTATTTTGTGGATACACATGTGCAACACTCACTTTCACCCTTGATGCTCTACGCACGCTGGGGTGAATATCCCGAATTTGGCCATCAAGCACATTGGGGACGAATACATTGGCGTGAACATCCTCAGCATCACCCATCATGTGATGCACAACAAGTGTAATGCCACTTTATTTTTAATTTATAGATTCAGGACACCTATAATTAGCAAAAATTCGTCAAAGAGGATGACATTTGTGAATATTTGCATGACAGTTTTAGTTGAGAGTGGCAGGCATCTCTTTGAAAAGACAATTTTTGTTTAAACTGCCATCTTTGATCTAGTTTTACAATTAAAATTGTAAGTAAAGATGGTTCGCTTGCCACCCTTTATGGCAAACTTTTGTTGGCTATTATTATTGCCACCATGGATCTATATAGCTATTATTGTCAAAGACATTGTTACTATACAACATGCTCTAGCTAATGTAAGTAAAATATCGATTTGATGAAAGTGACTAGGCAATATATAATATACGGTTTCAAAAATCGCTCATGAGTCGTGACAAGCACTGTGGCAGCCAAATGCGAGCATCACTGCATCCTCTGTCGGCTCGGGTTTCATCCGCAAAATCCCCCCAAAACCCCGACCGCACGCTCGCTCACCGGCGAAGCTCGTGACTCCTCCGTGCGATGGCCGCCGCCGCGCCCGCGCTTCCCACCTTCCTCCGGCCGCGGCCGCGGGCGCCCCCGCCTTTCCCCTCCTCCACGCCGCCTCTCCACTGCCGCCGCCCCCCTCCGTCTCGTCTTCACCCTGCCCGTCCCGCCGTGCCCCTCTCCCCCGTCTCAGGTGCGAGACCTCGAATAATCTCGGCCCCGTCTCTTTTTACGAAACTCGCTTCAGCTTTCCTCGACCTCCCGCTGCAGCTGTGGAGAAGACGAAGGGTGCCGCCGCGGCAGCCGACGAGGTCCAGCTGGAGGGGATGCCTTCCGAGTTCTACGACGAGGTATGGCAAGTAGAGTAGTTCTCAGAGGCATTTCGTCGTGCAGGTTCATGGCAAGCATGAGCTGCTCTTATCGCACACGGAGCGCGTACTTGTGTTTTATAAACTCTGCCCCTTTGGTGGGTCGATGGGATTTGGTCCTTTTTTATGTATATATATACACAGCTACATTGACCTTTTGCTTGGGCCATTAGTTATATTTGCAATCCACAATAAAATTTGTCCTGCAATTAGCCAATCCTGTTGTTAATCCCATTTGCAAGGTCCTGGACTAGCACATCTGTGTGTTTTGGGTAGTGGGCAGCGGTGCTTTGCACCGTGCAATAATAGTTTTAACAAGTCCTACAATCTCTGGCTGTTCATTTGGAACAACTAGAATGACAAATCAGTATCATTAGGGTACTAAATATGCATTGTCGATGGCCCTTCCGTATCATTTTCTGATCATACTTTTGTTGCTATTCTCTAGCTTATATAGAATCATAACGAGGGGATTCACCCACACATGACTCAGCCTACTCTGAGCTGACATGGAATTGTGACATGCTATTTGTATCGGAGCCACACATCTCTATTCACCCCAGAGTGATGAGTTGAACACATGAATACCCTTGCTACATTTAGCTGCAAAACTGTCGTGGGCAATTAACTGATCTGTTGGGAGCATAATTTATGTTGTTTGTTTTCTTCTGTTACTTCGCTTACCTTTGAAAATTGGTATTATCTCTCCTAACATCTTGCATTGAGCATACATCTCCATCTGATTCAAATATTCAACCATCATGGCTGTTAATGTCAGTTCATTGGCTAGACTTATATGAGTTTTTTTTGTGTGTGTGTGGGTGGGGGGGTGGGTGGGTGGGGGATTATACTTATGTGAGTTGAGCTGTCACATCCATGTTTTTACAATTTTACTTAACTTCAGCAGCAAAAAGAATAATATAACTTGTGCACCATCTGTACTTCCACTTGCAGGAGTGGCAAGCCAATCAGCGGGAGAGGACTAAGGAATGGCATGCATATCGTCAGAAAGAGGAAGCCGAGGAGGAAGCAAAATCAAGTGAATACCGAGAGATTGGGATGCGTATGAAAGCATACCCACAGGAAGAAGTTTGTAAAGCTAGGGTTTTAGTTTCAAGTTTCATAAGAGCTGGTGAAGATGTTGAGAAGGTATCTCAATGCTTCATTTGGACTCTTACAAATTTAAACCCTACTGCTATGCCCTGTTTCTCTCCCTTCCTTTTTTCTGGACCAACAGTTAAGGGAACTACACAAAATACATTAACAGATGGGAAAATTGTGATCGAACAGAGCAAATTCCTGATTTGTGGATCTTAACCAAGTGTTACAGGTTTAGACACTACTTTATAACTGGTAAGTCTGGAAGGAAAATGCATTTACACGAGTTATTTGAATCCAAAAGGACGAAGCACCCACTCTTGAGTCTGGACTTTTGTTCAAGTTCAGTGACCTAGAAAATATTTTTATGTTAGAAGTGACCATAATATGAGTATCTAGCTGTATCTAATAACATATTGAGACTTAACTACTGCTACTCACACCTGTGTCTGTGATGCTCTAGCACGTGCATCCAGCAGCATGCTCCATCCAAGTTTAATTGTCATATTTGTTTATATGGAAATTCGAACACCGTTAAAACAAAATCATGGAAAAAGAGGTTCGAAGTTATGTTTCCTATATTTATTAGATTAAGTATATGTGCCGAAGCCAACTGTCAAAAACTTATTTTATGAAATATTTGATTTAATTTGCATTGTACATCTATATGCAGGTAATTGAGAAGGCTGCTGAAAGAGGAGAGCTTACCGAGCTTGTTCTCATGGTCATTTGGAATCGACTTGATGTTGCTCGGCGTGATGTATGTAAAAGCTCTGTTCTAAGTCATGTTACCTATAGGTCCTATGGATTGTTTATTTTTATGTACAGTTCAAGTCCTATCAGTTAGAATAGAACTTCAAGCTTGTAGCCTTCTACTGTGTGATGCAGGGTCCTATTGTATATTGGTAATTGAACTTTTGTTATCAAAAGTATTCGTTGCTTGATGCTTTCTTAGTTCACTACTTCCGTAATTGAAGGTAAAGAAAAAACTATGTACTCCTTCTGATCCAAATTAATTTATCGCAGCTTTAGTACTACTTTGTACTAAGGTTGCATTAAAGCTGCGACAATTAATATGGATCAGAGGGAGTACAAATATCTTAAAAGGAACTACCCATAAACAAACCCATCGAAGGTGCATGTAGAACCGTTTGATTGAGTAAAAGTTTATTTGAGATTTCATAATACTAAAGCGTGCAGTCATTCTTCTTTGAAGAATTTTGCAAGAAATTGAAACACCTGAGGGAGCTCCCAGAATCTTAGTATCTCATATATACTCCCTCCGTTCCAAATTACTCGTCGCTGAAATGGATGTATCTAGACATATTTTAGTTCTAGATACATCCATTTTCGAGACAAGTAATTCCGAACGGAGGGAGTAGTTTTGTCATTATTTTTGTCTTTTTGTGTTAATCTGTTTAGCATTATGTCGGCGTTGATTTGAATTGCTAGAGAATGACCATTGCATTTGCATCTCATTGTAAGACACGGTTTCCTTCGTTTCATGGTCTTTATCTTCTTTTCTCGATTGTCCAACGTTTGATCTTTATTTATTTATTTTGACTCGTCTTCATTGCAGAAATGTATCTGAGAAGTTCCCTTGATTGTAAATTGCAAAGTTGGTATATATTTGTTTATCTGACCTTCTATTCTACCTGCAGGATGAGAAAGATGCCATCAGAAGCCTTGATCTCTTGTACAGAAGGGTAGAGGTAAGTGGAATATCTGTTATGTATCTTATCTAGATGAGTTTCATTAAGCATTATTATTAGAGGTTTCTGCCCACAAGTGTTTTTTTTTTTGCAGGGGACTGCCCACAAGTGTTGATTATTTAAATTTTCCCTGTTTTTAACGGTCTCATTAGTTTGTAACTGGCTAATCAGAAACTGAAACCTGAATGCAGGCTGAGATTTTAAGAAGTGAAGCAACTCCCGCCATGAGATTACTTGATGAACTTCTGAATATTCATGATGGCTCTGACGATGACAAATGGCTAAAGGCATGTAGAAAGCACATGATTGAAGTTTTTCCAAGAGAGGACCCATTCACCATGGTCTTTCCTCCTGGGTTCGACATGGAAAAAGTATGTTAGTTGAACACAAGGCCCCCATTTCTTGATGGAACTGGCAGTATTTGAATTGACAATACTTGGGTGTGAGAATTTATGAAAGAGAAAAAAATGCGCCTTACTTACATAGCACCCTCTTTCGGATAGTTCTCCTAATCAGTCACTCAACCATGTTTAAAAATAATGGAATCTTGTAACGTATGAGCCATCCTATTAATGCCAGTTAACATAATTTTCCCAAGCTGTTGTACATCTAATAAACCAAATTGGCACCTAAAAATGCATGTTCACTTAAAGCGAATTTTACATGAAAAAGAACATAAAGTATTGCTGGGCAAAGATATTATTATCACATCTCATGGTAAATTGACTCCAGAGATAAGCAGTTGTCCTGTTATCAGTTCATACTTTTAAACTTGCCATTCCCTAACTGGATTCTGAATTTCCTGGTCAAATTACATCTCTATATCATCATGGTTCTTATATGCTACAGAAAAATTCTGAAATTTAAGTTTTCCGTATTTTTCTTTTCAGCACGATGGGCAGATCAAGCTGCCTCCCCAGGACGATGATGTTCTTCTGAGAGTTGACTTTGTGAGGGAAGTCGATGAGCTGCTGAAAGAAGTTCAAGCGGAGCAAGAGAAGAGTAAGCTGCAAACTGGATACGACCCGGAGTCTGTCGCGACCATGTTGAAGCAGCAAGAGAAGCTGCGGACTATACGTCAAGTGGAAGCTCTCTTGGAGTTGGCAGCCACCCTGAAATGGTGAGGACTGAACAGTATCGTTTACTCTCTTCTGCGTAGACCCTAGAAGGCATCGACTTGCCCGGATGATTCCACTAGAGCAGCGCTTGCAAGCTGTTTCTTTGTGGTTTCTGCTAGTTAGAGCTTAGAAACTGTTAACTATTCAGAGTAGAGACATGCCATTCCTCTTCCGCAAAAAAGAAAAATGTATACATTATATGCGTGGAGAACTGGAGATACATAGTGATGTACATTTGCACCATTGATAGTGGGTTCCTTTTTTTTTTTTTTGCATGGATTGATAGTGGGTTCCTTGCAACTGGATATATTTGCACTGGTGGCTGCCGCACTCATGGCGGCAAAGGTAGGAGGGTATTCCGGTGCTTGTAACGCGAGCTAGTACAAGCCAGCAAGCTCTGTGTCTGTATGACCAGAAAAAAGGGCAAATTGCTGGCCTTCTACAGTTCTCAATTGGCTTTTATAATTTGTAAATCTGATCTTCAAACTGAAAAATGAGGAGTCGTCGTGGGAAAAACCCTGAGTAAGGCACTGCACATTGCAAGAACTTGTCAAAGTAATTGCAGTTTTGCATCTTTTTGGAAATCCCATAAGCTAGGACACTGTACATCCATTAAGCATGGTCTGTGCTCCATGTGCTTACTGCACCTGATCGTGCAATGCTTTAGTTACTCACATGCACACCATGCTCCTGGCATTGCAAGTTAAAAGGCAACACAGTGAGGTTGCTGGCAAGCAATACTGAGTTTACCGAAGGAATGCAATAGCTCCCACCGCTGAGGCTAACTAGCTAGACCAATTCGGGGAGATATGAGCGACAGTAGATCTAAGCAGCCGGTGATGGTCTATTTAGGCTTGGGATACATCTGGAATACGAGTCTGCCAAATTCTGAAGCTGTTGCTTTCATGGCTGCCCTGTCAATTGACACGTTGTTGCAACTTGCAATGGCGCTGGATCTTCGTATATGCGCGAAACCAAGTCGGCTCCATTATTCTCTAGGCTCGCCACTGGTAGTCTGGTACTTGCATTTTTGTTGTTAGCGCCTTAGTGGTATCAGCATGATTTTGGTATCCTTCTCTGCTACTAGTCTTGCTCTTTTCTGACAAGGTGCAAACAACGTCATTTTTACATCTCTTAGGGCTATCAACATGGCTGTTCCATGGAAGTTGCTTCACCACTGCAAAGATCCATGGAGGGCAATACTATTGAGAGCCGCTCAACTGTGAGACCTAGAATAGCAACTCTCATATGAAAACTCACCGGAGAAGGGGATGGTTAGATGCAGTCACTGCACCACTATGAGTCCAATGAGACGAGCCACACTCATAAATTAAACTTGAGTTCTTTTTCTTAGGAAACTGGAGAGCGCATATACCGCATTAACTCAAAAAAAAAAAACTACCCCACCCCCAACAAACAGTATCATAAATACATAAATCTATATATTTAATAGAAGAGTTCTGTTACATAATTGAAATCAATGAGAGCCTATATAAATAGTATGGCAGCCCATATTGAGCATGAAATCAACGGTTAAACATCCAGTTACATGGATGCCACTCAATTCATTCATGAAAGCTTGGGCATCATTGTTCATTTGCTCACTACAAAGGTAAAGGAAGAACTTAGCAATCAATATCGAACAATGCATCACTAAATTAATCAAATGCAAACAATAAAACGAAAAGAGGATTTTATTTTGCCATTCGAGCATTTACTCGAGCATGTAGCAGCGTCTGAGTCCATCTCGTCCTCATCCACCAGCGGTGGAGGGGTTGCCTGTGTGGCAACAAGAGGTGGGGTAGCACTCACAGGAACCGCGGCAGGTCGAGGGGGAAGCGAACAGGCGGCCGCTCTTGTTTTTCTTTGCCAGCGCCGCCGTGTTGACCGATGACTTTTTCGTCGCCTGACGGTCCCTTTTGCCAGTCTACTTCACCACGGTCGGTATGGTGGCCACGTCGAAGGGACTGTTGACGACCATCGTTGATGCTTTGTTGTCGATGAGGTTCTTCCCTTGCCGCCGCCTTTTCGGTGGTTGCATCGCCGAATTCATGACCGCCGGTGGTCTCTGGCGCCGGTGTCCAAGGGCGCGGCGGGGGGGTACCCGTTCGGCCTGTCATCGGGGGAAGGGGACGCCTGGGGACGGTGTCGTGGTGGGCAGGAAGCGTCGAGGTGAGCGGGAGAGCGTGGGAGTTTTAGTCTGCCGAGCGGCCGTGGACTAAATTTGAGAGAAGGGGGAGGGGCAAGTTTAGGGGGTCAAAAACTAAATTAAGAAAAGTTTTGGGTTTAGGGGATCTGCCAGTTTGCTCTTTTTGGTCCTAATACTCCCTCCGTTCCTAAATAATTGTCTTTCTAGAGATTTCAACAAGTGACTACATACGGAGCAAAATGAGTGAACCTACACTCTAAAACATGTCTACATACATCCGTATGTTGTAGTCCATTTGAGATGGCTAGAAAGACAATTATTTAGGAACGGAGGGAGTATCACTTTTGCCCCTCGAATTTCAGTTTTAGGGAATCTGATAAGAGTTTCCCTAACCCGATGTCTCCTAGTAACATAGTGATTGCCTACTTGTTTACTCTCACGCAAGATATAAAATGGTAAGAAAAAAAGTGTGTGTTTTTTTTGGGGGCGATAAACGTACAGAGCAAGCACCATACTTGCTTTCTGAAACAACGCAGTGCTGATGTAGTAAGTATAAGTAGACCACATGTGAATTGAAACTTGAAAGATGAAACAAATTAGGTATAAGACCTTATTGCTTTTGAAGAGAGAAGATACAAGTAATGCGACTTGAAGAGATAGTAACGATTTTGGGCCACTTCTTCTGTAAAAGGGGCACATCGGCTAAGAGAGGATACCGATCAAAGAGATCAAAGAACGAGAGTAGTGAGAATAATCAGCAAACCAACAGAATGGGGTGGTGAAATGTTGGGTCCTGCTTGTTCCTCTAGCTGATAATCTCTAGCTTGATACCAGGCTTTGGAGGCATTTGGAATTTAGCTATCCTGTGAGCGTTTCCTCCGACTATGCATGGCGTCGGTGGCATGTGGAAAATGAACCCATACTACCCCGCTCATGATTTTCCAACTTGGATAAAAGGTTACAATTCTATGGTACTGCTACATGGCGTCTAATTAAGAAACACGGGTGGCCATGCGTGGCGAAGCGCTCTATCACATTAGTACTGTTCAGTTACTCACTTGGTCAATTTCACTAGGAAATATTTGCCATTGACTTCAGCAATGGGATGGTAGAAAATTATGCTAGTTGTTAGGGTGATGTAATGTCAACTTAGAGTTTTGAAGGAATTGACGGGTCACACGTTTGGCCTTTGGGGTTTATGGTCTTCGCGGCTGGTTGTATATTGTAACCAATGAAAAAAAATAGCGTGCTATGACAAAATAGCATGGGCCTTAAAATACGCTATTAACATATGCTATATCGCGTTATAGCATGCTATTAGCAACACATTGTACACCAATTTATTTAGCGAGACATTTCTCAGAATGATATAGCGCTATTTTTTTCACTGATTGTAACATTTCTTTTGTTGTACATGTCCGCTTATTTAGGATCACACGATGTCATGGCCTGCGTGCCTATTTTGTAGGACGTCCCGTGCTCCTCTTTGGCTCTTTCCATGTATAAAACTCTGTACTCCGGAACAGTTTCATCAGCAAGGCAAGAGATAGAGTATTCTCTCCCGCTTTAGCTATACTTCAGTCGGCTGAAAAAAAAAACATTTAGGTCAGTCGATTTTGTTTTTTCAAATTGTCCACACACACGTATACTACCTTGCATGCAGCCAGTGCGTGCAACATGGGTGACACAGGGCCGATGGCACTAACTGAGGAGTTAGTGGAGAGTAATTGAGATCAATCTAACAAGCTCGTTTTAGTTTGAATTAAAAGTTAATTGTATGAATTTCCTATGTCATGTCAACGTACAAGTCCGAATGTGTTTTCTATGTCTCTTCTATGTGTCTTCTTTGTTGTTTCTCATTCAGTTTTTCTTTGTTTGTGTGTGCGTGTGTGCCTGTGTGCGTATGTGTGCGTGTGTGGGTGTGTGTTGTGTGTGCGTGTGTGGGTGTGTGCGCTTGCGTGCGTGTTGAGGGAGATGACCCCATCGATGTAAATGCAATTTATTTTTGATATATTGAGAGACGATACATGTGTGAATACATAGACCGCAACATGTCCCTAGTGAGCCTCTAGTTGACTAGCTCGTTGATCAATAGATGGTTATGGTTTCCTGACCATGGACATTGGATGTTATTGATAACGGGATCACATCATTAGGAGAATGATGTGATGGACAAGACCCAATCCTAAGCATAGCAGAAGATCGTGTAGTTCGTTTGCTAAAGCTTTTCTAATGTCAAGTATCATTTCCTTAGACCATGAGATTGTGCAACTCCCGGATACCGTAGGAATGCTTTGGGTGTACCAAACGTCACAATGTAACTGGATGGCTATAAAGGTGCACTACAGGTATCTCCGAAAGTGTCTGTTGGGTTGGCACGAATCGAGACTGGGATTTGTCACTCCGTATAACGGAGAGGTATCTCTGGACCCACTCGGTAATGCATCATCATAATGAGCTCAGTGTGACTAAGGAGTTAGTCACGGGATCATGCGTTACGGAACGAGTAAAGTGACTTGCCGGTAACGAGATTGAATGAGGTATTGGGATACCGACGATCGAATCTCGGGCAAGTAACGTACCGATTGACAAAGGGAATTGTATACGGGATTGACTGAATCCCCGACATTATGGTTCATCTGATGAGATCATCGTGGAACATGTGGGAGCCAATATGGGTATCCAGATCCCGCTATTGGTTATTGACCGGAGAGGTGTCTCGGTCATGTCTGCATGGTTCCCGAGCCCGTAGGGTCTACACACTTAAGGTTCGGTGACGCTAGAGTTGTTATGAGAAATAGTATGTGGTTACCGAAGGTAGTTCGGAGTCCCGGATGAGATCCCGGGTGTCACGAGGAGTTCCGGAATGGTCCGGCGGTGATGATCGATATATTGGACGAAGAGTATTGGAGTCCGGAAGTGTTTCGGGGGTACCAGGCTATGGCCAGCATGACCGAAAGGTGTTTCGGGAGCCCCCGCAAGTGTTGGAGGGCCTCATGGGCCAAAAGGGCAGTGGCAAACCAGCCCACTAAGGGGTGGTGCGCCCACCACACCCTTTCCCACGTTATTTGGGGAGGTGGGGCGCCTGCACCTGGCTTGGGAGGCAAGCCTCCACATGCTTGGCTTGGGGGGCAAGTCTCCCTAGGATTTTCCCTAGGGAGACCCAATCTGCTTGGCCGCCGCCCCCTAGGGGAAACCCTAGGGCACCTCCCCCTCTCCCCTTGCCCCTATATATAGTGGAGGGGTGGGAGGGCAGTCGCACCTCTTCCCTGGCGCAGGCCTCTCCCTCCTCCAACACCTCTTCCTCCTCCGTAGTGCTTGGCGAAGCCCTGCTGGAGAACCACGAGCTCCACCACCACCACGCCGTCGTGCTGTCAGAGTTCTCCCTCAACTTATCCTCTCCCCTTGCTGGATCAAGAAGGAGGAGACGTCCCCAGGCTGTACGTGTGTTGAACGCGGAGGCGCCGTCCGTTCGGTGCTTAGATTAGATTCGGCCGCGATCTGAATCGCTTCGTGAACGACTCCACCGACCGCGTTCTTTTAACGCTTCCGCATTGCGATCTTCAAGGGTATGAAGATGCACTCCCCTCTCTCTCGTTGCTAGTATCTCCATAGATTGATCTTGGTGATGCGTAGAAAATTTTGAATTTCTGCTACGTTCCCCAACATATAATCCATGGACTCAACATTAGTCAAAATAACTCATATACTTATTGCAAAAATTTAGAAGTCATCAAAATCAAGTACTACGCGCATGCTACTAGGGGGATAGATTGGTAGGAAAAGACCATCGCTCGTCCCCGACCGCCACTCACAAGGATGCACAAGCCAAGTACACTTCTTGTTTCAAATTTGTTACACAACTTTAACCATACGTGCATGCTACGGGACTTGCTAACTTCAACACAAGCATTCTTTAAATTCATAATCACCCAACTAGCATGACTTTAGTATCACTACCTCCATATCTCAAAACAATCATCAAGCATCAAACTTCTCTTAGTATTCAACATTCATAAGAATTCTTACAAATCTTGTATGCTTAGCATATTATGATTATTTAAACAAATTACCATGCTATTTAAGACTCTCAAAATAATATAAGTGAAGCATGAGAGCTCATCTATTTCTTCAAAATAAAACTACCACCATGCTTTAAAAGATATAAGTGAAGCACTAAAGCAAACAATAAACTACTCCAAAAGATATAAGTGAAGATCAATGAATAGTCGGATAATTATACAACTATATGAAGACTCTCCCATTTAATAATTTAAAATCTTGGTATTGTATCCAAACAGCAAGAAAAGCTAAAGAAAATAGAATGACGCTCCAAGCGAAACACATATCATGTGGTGAATAAAAATATAGCTCCAAGTAAAGTTACCGATGAACGAAGACGAAAGAGGGGATGCCATCCGGGGCATCCCCAAGCTTAGACGCTTGGTTATCCTTGAATATTACCTTGGGGTGCCTTGGGAATCCCCAAGATTAGACTCTTGCCACTCCTTATTCCATAGTCCATCAAATCTTTACCCAAAACTTGAAAACTTCACAACACAAAACTTAACAGAAATCTCGTGAGCTCCGTTAGCGAAAGAAAACAAAACACCACTTCAAGGTACTGTAATGAACTCATTATTTATTTATATTGGTGTTAAACCTACTGTATTCCAACTTCTCTATGGTTTATAAACTATTTTACTAGCCATAGAGTCATCAAAATAAGCAAACAACACAATGAAAACAGAATCTGTCAAAAACAGAACAGTATGTAGTAATCTGTATCAAACGTATACTTCTGGAACTCCAAAAATTCAAAAATAAATTGGTGGACCTGAGGGATTTGTGTAGTAATCATCTGCAAAAATAATCAACTAAATAGCACTTTCCTGTAAAAAGTTCTAGCTAATCTCGTGAGCGCTAAAGTTTCTGTTTTTTACAGCATGATCATAAAGACTTCACCCAAGTCTTCCCAAAGGTTCTACTTGGCACAAACACTAATTAAAACATAAAATCACATCTAAACAGAAGCTAGTTGGATTATTTATTTCTAAACAGAACCAAAAAGCAAGAAACTAAAATAAAATTGGGTTGCCTCCCAACAAGCGCTAACGTTTAAAGCCCCTAGCTAGGCATGATGATTTCAATGATGCTCACATAAGAGATAAGAATTGAAACATAAAGAGAGCATCATGAAGAATATGACTAGAACATTTAAGTCTAACCCACTTCCTATGCATAGGGATTTTGTGAGCAAACAACTTATGGGAACAAGAATCAACTTGCATAGGAAGGTAAAACAAGCATAACTTCAAGATTTTAAGCACATAGAGGGGAAACTTGATATTATTGCTATTCCTACAAGCGTATATTCCTCCCCCATAATAATTTTCAGTAGCATCATGAATTAATTCAACAATATAACCAGCACCTAAAGCATTCTTTTCATGATCTATAAGCATAGAAAATTTACTACTCTCCACATAAGCAAAATTCTTCTCATCAATAGTAGTGGGAGCAAACTCAACAAAATAACTATCATATGATTGAGAATTAAGATCAAGATGACAAGTTTCATGGTTATCATTTTTCTTTAAAGCATACGTGTCATCACAATAATCATCATAGATAGGAGGCATGCTTTCATCATAGTAAATTTGCTCATCAAAGCTTGGGGGACAAAAAATATCATCTTCATCAAACATAGCTTCCCCAAGATTGTGGCTTTGCATATCATTAGCATCATAGATATTCAAGGAATTCATACTAACAACATTGCAATCATGCTCATCATACAAAGATCTAGTGCCAAACATTTTAATGCAGTCTTCTTCTAACACTTCGGCACAATTTTCGTTTCCATCATACTCACGAAAGATATTAAAAAGATGAAGCGTATGAGACAAACTCAATTCCATTTTTTTGTAGTTTTCTTTTATAAACTAAACTAGTGCTAAAACAAGAAACAAAAAGATTCGATTGCAAGATATAAAGATATACCTTCAAGCGCTAACCTCCTCGGCAACGGCGCCAGAAAAGAGCTTGATGTCTACTATACAACCTTCTTCTTGTAGACGTTGTTGGGCCTGCAAGTGCACAGGTTTGTAGGACAGTAGCAAATTTCCCTCAAGTGGATGACCTAAGGTTTATCAACCCGTGGGAGGCTAGGATGAAGATGGTCTCTCTCAAGCAACCCTGCAACCAAATAACAAAGAGTCTCTTGTGTCCCCAACACACCCAATACAATGGTAAATTGTATAGGTGCACTAGTTCGACGAAGAGATGGTGATACAAGTGCAATGTGGATGGTAGATATAGGTTTTTGTAATCTGAAATAATAAAAACAGCAAGGTAACAAATGATAAAAGTGAGCGTAAACGGTATTGCAATGATAGGAAACAAGGCCTAGGGTTCATACTTTCACTAGTGCAAGTTCTCTCAACAATAATAACATAGATAGATCATATAACAAGCCCTCAACATGCAACAAAGAGTCACTCCAAAGCCACTAATAGCGGAGAACAAACATATAGATTATGGTAGGGTACGGAACCACCTCAAAGTTATTCTTTCCAATCAATCCGGTGGGCTATTCCTATAAGTGTCACAAACAACCCTAAAGTTCGTACTAGAATAACACCTTAAGACACAAATCAAACAAAACCCTAATGTCACCTAGATAATCCATTGTCACCTCAAGTATCCGTGGGCATGATTATACGATATGCATCACACAATCTCAGATTCATCCAACCAACACAAAGTACTTCAAAGAGTGCCCCAAAGTTTCTACCGGAGAGTCAAGAACGTGTGCCAACCCCTATGCATAGGTTCATGGGCGGAACCCGCAAGTTGGTCACCAAAACATACATCAAGTGGCACATGTTATCCCATTGTCACCACAGATAAACATGGCAAGACATACATCAAGTGTTCTCATAAAAGACTCAATCCGATAAGATAACTTGAAAGGGGAAACTCAATTCATCACAAGAGAGTAGAGGGGGAGAAACATCATAAGATCCAACTACAATAGAAAAGCTCGGGATACATCAAGATCGTGCCATAGAGGGAACACGAGAGAGAACACGAGAGAGAGAGAGAGATCAAACACATAGCTACTGGTAAATACCCTCAGCCCTGAGGGTGAACTACTCCCTCCTCGTCATGGATAGCGCCGGGATGATGAAGATGACCACAGGTGAGGGTTCCCCCCTCCGGCAAGGTGCCGGAACAGGGTCCCGATTGGTTTTTGGTGGCTATAGAGGCTTGCGGCGGCGGAACTCCCGATCTATCTTCTGTTCTGGAAGTTTTAAGGTACGTAGGTATATATGGGTGAAAGGAGTACGTCGGTGGAGCTACGGGGCCCCCACGAGGCAGGGGGGCGCGCCCGGGGGTGGGGGGGTGGGTGGGTGGAGCACCTCCCATATCTTCTGATGTGGGGTCCAAGTCCATCGGGTGGGTTTCCTTCCAAAAATAACTTCTCCAGTTGATTTTGTTCCGTTTTGACTCCGTCTGATATTCCTTTTCCTCGAAACACTGAAATAGGCATAAAACAACAAATCTGGGCTGGGCCTCCAATTAATAGGTTAGTCCCAAAAGTAATATAAAATTGGATAATAAAGCCCAATATTGCCTAAAACAGTAGATAATATAGCATGGAGCAATCAAAAATTATAGATACGTTGGAGACGTATCAGTCACATATGTGGCTCTCTCTTATCTTCTTTAGTTCGTTAGGGCCTCTTAGGGTCTGTATCTGGAGATGTTTCTTTACAATGTAATGGTTGCAGACTTGGCAAACAGACCCAGTTACCTTATACTACCAGTTAGTCAGTATCTCAGCGTCCTTTTGACTTAGTTCATTCTGATGTTTGGGGTCCTGCTCCCTTTGATTCGAAAGGTGGTCATCGCTACTATGTTCTGTTTATTGATGATTTCTCTTGCTACACTTGGCTCTACTTCATGAAATCTCGTAGCGAGGTTCTCTCTATATACAAACGTTTTGCTGCCATGGTTCACACCTAGTTTTCCACGCCCATTCGTACTTTTCGTGCTGACTCCGCTGGAGAGTATATCTCCCAGCTGTTGCGTGGTTTTCTCGTGGAACAGGGTACTCTTGCCCAGCTCTCATGTCCTGGTGCTCATGCTCAGAATGGCGTTGCCAAACGAAAGCATCGTCATCTTCTTGAGACGGCTCGTGCGCTAATGATTGCCGCTTCTCTTCCACCCCACTTTTGGGCTGAGGCTATTCCTGCTTCCACCTATCTCATCAACATTCAGCCATCGACTGCTCTCCAGGGTGGTATTCCTATGGAGTGTCTCACTGGTCGTTCTCCTGACTACTCAGCTCTTCATATGTTTGGATGTGTGTGCTATGTCCTTCTTGCCCCCGAGAATGCACCAAACTGACTGCTCAGTCGGTTGAGTGTGTTTTTCTTGGCTACAGTGATGAGCACAAGGGCTATCATTGTTGGGATCATGTTGGTCGTCGCTTGCGCATCTCGCGTGATATGACTTTTGACGAGTCTTGTTCTTACTACCCACATCCTTCTTCCTCGAACTTCTCTGTGGACGATATTTCTTTTTTTCTTCTTCCCGATACACCTTGCTATGTGATACGTCTCCAACGTATCTATAATTTTTGATTGCTCCATGCTACTTTATCTATTGTTTTGGACTATATTGGGCTTTATTTTCCACTTTTATATTACTTTTGGGACTAACCTATTAACCGGAGGCCCAGCCCAGAATTGCTGTTTTTTGCCTATTTCAGTATTTCGAAGAAACGGAATTTCAAACGGAGTCCAAACGGAACAAAACCTTCGGAAATGTGATTTTCTCACTGAACGTGATCCCGGAGACTTGGACCCTACACCAAGGAACAACGGAGGCGGTCACTAGGGTGGGGGGCGCCCCCCTAGGGCGCACCCCCTGCCTCGTGGGCCCCCTGTTGCTCCACCGACGTACTCCTTCCTCCTATATATACCTACACTCCCCCAAACGATTAGAACAGGAGCCAAAAACCTAATTCCACCGCCGCAACTTCCTGTACCCATGAGATCCCATCTTGGGGCCTGTTTTGGAGCTCCGCCGGAGGGGGCATCCACCACGGAGGGCTTCTACATCAACACCATAGCCTCTCCGATGAAGTGTGAGTAGTTTACTTCAGACCTTCGGGTCCATAGCTAGTAGCTAGATGGCTTCTTCTCTCTTTTGGATCTCAATACAATGTTCTCCCTCTCTCGTGGAGATCTATTCGATGTAATCTTCTTTTTTATGTGTGTTTGTTGAGACCGATGAATTGTGGGTTTATGATCCAGCTTATCTATGAATAATATTTGAATCTTCTCTGAATTCTTTTATGTATGATTGAGTTATCTTTGCAAGTCTCTTCAATTATCCGCTTGGTTTGGCCAACTAGATTGGTAGTTCTTGCAATGGGAGAAGTGCATAGCTTTGGGTTCAATCTTATGTGTCCTTACCCAAAGGATGTAAAGGGTTGCAAGGCACGATTGTATTGTTGCCATCGAGGATAACAAGATGGGGTATTTATCATATTGCATGAATTTATTCCTCTACATCATGTCATCTTGCTTAAGGCGTTACTCTGTTTTTAACTTAATACTCTAGATGCATGCTGGATAGCGGTCGATGAGTGAAGTAATAGTAGTAGATGCAGAATCGTTTTGGTCTACTTGTCTCGGACGTGATGCCTATATACATGATCATACCTAGATATACTCATAACTATGCTCAATTCTGTCAATTGCTCAACAGTAATTTGTTCACCCACCGGAGAATACTTATGCTCTTGAGAGAAGCCACTAGTGAAACCTATGGCCCCCGGGTCTATTCTCATCATATCAATCTCCATCACTTTTATACTTGCTTTGTTTTTACTTTTCTTTTTACTTTTCACTTTGCATCTCTATACCAAAAATACCAAAAATATTATCTCTATCAGATCTCACTCTTGTAAGTGACCGTGAAGGGATTGACAACCCCTAATCGCATTGGTTGCGAATAGATATTGTTTTGTGCAGGTACGAGGGACTTGTGCGTGGCCTCCTACTGGATTGATACCTTGGTTCTCAAAAACTGAGGGAAATGCTTACGCTACTCTGCTGCATCATCCTCTCCTCTTCGGGGAAAACCAACGCAAGCTCAAGACGTAGCAGGAAGGATTTCTGGCATCGTTGCCGGGGAGTCTACGCAAAAAGTCAACATACCAAGTACCCATCACAATCCCTATATCTCGCATTACATTATTTGCCATTTGCCTCTCGTTTTCCTCTCCCCCACTTCACCCTTGCCGTTTTATTCGCCCTCTCTTTCCCAATCTCCTCCTCTTTTTCCCGTTGTCTTATTTTCCTCGTCCGTTTGTTTGCTCGTGTGTTAGTTTGCTTGCTTGTCGCTATGTCTGAAATTGGGGAAATTATCGCCGATATGGGCGATAATAATATCATGGAAAATTCTGAAGCTCCTGCTGAAGAATCCCCTACCTATCACACAAAAAGATTTTGAATCGGTAGTGGTAATATTATTGGAAAAGGAGTTATTCAAGATTTCTTTACTTGTGCTGGTGCTTTATCCTATATGGGTGGTTCTATTCTCCATAGAACTAGTACCTTGCGGACGCTATTGCCATGCTTATCGTTGAACTTGAAAGGCAATTTATGCATATGCACCCTTCTATACAGAGAATTTTCCTAGAATTTTCTAATATTGAACACTCCTCTGTTAAGCGTGCCGCTACTATCTTTTTGGCTCATGAATTCAGGTTTATAATAAAAGAAGCCAAAGAAATCTTTGCGCATTATAGGGTGGACGCTGGCCGTCCTCCCATAGAATCTATCATTTTTTATCAAGAAGAAATCTTTGCGCATTATAGGGTGGACGCTGCCCGGATTGTTAAAGATCACCAGAACGTGATAAAATATTGATTCCAATTGCTGCTGATTAATAAACAAATTTTCTAGGTATTCTAATTTTGGTAGAAGTTTTTGAGTTCCAGAAGTTTGCGTTAGTTACAGATTACTACGGACTGTTCTGTTTTTGATAGATTCTGTTTTGCGTGTGTTGTTTGCCTATTTTGATGAATCTATGGCTAGTAAAATAGTTTATGATGCATAGAGAAGTTAGAATAAAGTAGGTTTAACACCAATATAAATAAAGAATGAGTTCATTACAATACCTTAAAGTAGTCTTTTATTTTCTTTCTCTAACGAGCTTACGAGATTTCTATTGAGTTTTGTGTTGTGAAGTTTTCAAGTTTTGGGTGAATTATTTTGATGGATTATGGAACAAGGAGTGGAAAGAGCCTAAGCTTGGGGATGCCCATGGCACCCCCAAGATAAACCAAGGACACCAAAAAGTCAAAGCTTGGGGATGCCCGGAAGGCATCCCTCTTTAAATCCACTTCCATCGGTAATTTACTTGGAGCTATATTTTATTCACCACATGATAAGTGTTTTGCTTGGAGCGTCTTGTATTATTTGTGTCTTTGCTTGTTAGTTTACCATAATCATCCTTGCTGTACACACCTTTTGAGAGAGCCATACATAAATTGGAATTTGATAGAATACTCTATGTGCTTCACTTATATCTTTTGAGCTTGATAGTTTTGCTCATAGTGCTTCACTTATATCTTTTGAGCGTGATAATTTTTGCTCTAGTGCTTCACTTAGATCTTTTAGAGCATGGTGGTGGATTTTTTTAAATAAACTTGATCTCTCATGCTTCACTTAGATTATTTTGAGAGTCGTTAATAGCATGGTAATTTACTTAATGTTAATATACTTGGTATTCAAGATATGTGAAACTTTCTTTTGAGTGCGTTGAATACTAAGATAAGTTTGATGCTTGATAATTGTTTTGAGATATGAAGATAGTGATATTAGAGTCATGCTAGTTGAGTAGTTGTGAATTTAAAGAATACTTGTTTTGAAGTTTGTGATTCCCGTAGCATGCACGTATGGTGAACCGTTATGTGATGAACTCGGAGCATGATTTATTTATTGATTGTCTTCCTTATGAGTGGAGGTCGGGGACGAGCGATGGTCTTTTCCTACCAATCTACCCCCCCTAGGAGCATGCGCGTAATACTTTTCTTTGATAACTTCTAGATTTTTTCAATAAGTATATGAGTTCTTTATGACTAATGTTGAGTCCATGGATTATACGCACTTTTTCCCATCCTTCCACCATTGCTAGCCTCTCTAATACCGCACACTTTTCGCCGGTATCATACACCCACCATATATCTTCCTCAAAACAGCCACCATACCTACCTATCATGGCATTTCCATAGCCATTCCGAGATATATTGCCATGCAACTTTCCACCGTTCCGCTTATTATGACACGCCCATCATTGTCATATTGCTAGCATGATCATGTAGTTGACATCGTATTTGTGGCAAAGCCACCGCTCATAATTCTTTCATACATGTCACTCATGTTTCATTGCATATCCTGCACATCACGGAGGCATTCATATAGAGTCATATTTTGTTCTAAGTATCGAGTTGTAATTGTTGAGTTGTAAAAAAAAATAAAAGTGTGATGATCATCATTATTAGAGCATTGTCCCAAGTGAGGAAAGGATGATGGAGACCATGATTCCCCCATAAGTCGGGATGAGACTCTGGACGAAAAATAAAATAAAAAAAAGAGGCCAAAAAAAAGAGAAAAGGCCCAAATAAAAAAAATGAGAGAAAAAGAGAGAAGGGACAATGCTACTATCCTTTTACCACACTTGTGCTTCAAAGTAGCACCAAGATCTTCATGATAGAGAGTCTCTCATTTTGTCACTTTCATATACTAGTGGGAATTTTTCATTATAGAACTTGGCTTGTATATTCCAATGATGGGCTTCCTCAAATGCCCTAGGTCTTCGTGAGCAAGCGAGTTGGATGCACACCCACTTAGTTTCTTTTGTTGAGCTTTCATATACTTATAGCTCTAGTGCATCCGTTGCATGGCAATCCCTACTCACTCACATTGACATCTATTGACGGGAATCTCCATAGCCCGTTGATACGCCTAGTTGATGTGAGACTATCTTCTCCCTTTTTGTCTTCTCCACAACCACCATTCTATTCCACCTATAGTGCTATATCCATGGCTCACGCTCATGTATTGCGTGAAGATTGAAAAAGTTTTGAAAATGTTAAAGTAGGAAACAATTGCTTGGCTTGTCATCGGGGTTGTGCATGATTTAAATACTTTGTGTGGGGAAGATGGAGCACAGCCAGACTATATGATTTTGTAGGGATAACTTTCTTTGGCCATGTTATTTTGAGAAGACATAATTGCTTAGTTAGTATGCTTGAAGTATTATTATTTTTTATGTCAATATGAACTTTTGTCTTGAATCTTTCGGATCTGAATATTCATACCATGATTAAGAAGATTTACATTGAAATTATGCCAAAGTATCACTCCACATCAAAAATTCTCTTTTTATCATTTACCTACCGAGGACTAGAAGGAATTAAGCTTAGATGCCCGATACGCTCCAACGTATCTATAATTTTTGATTGCTCCATGCTACTTTATCTATTGTTTTGGACTATATTGGGCTTTATTTTCCACTTTTATATTACTTTTGGGACTAACCTATTAACCGGAGGCCCAGCCCAGAATTGTTGTTTTTTGCCCATTTCAGTATTTCGAAGAAACATAATATCAAACGGAGTCCAAACGGAATGAAACCTTCGGAAACGTGATTTTCTCACCGAACGTGATCCAGGAGACTTGGACCCTACGCCAAGGAACAACAGAGGCGGTCACGAGGGTGGGGGGCGCGCCCCCTGCCTCGTGGGCCCCCTATTGCTCCACCGACGTACTCCTTCCTCCTATATATACCTACGTACCCCCAAACGATCATCACAGGAGCCAAAAACCTAATTCCACCGCCGCAACTTCCTGTATCCAGAAAATCCCATCTTGGGGCCTGTTTCGGGGCTCCACCGGAGGGGGCATCCACCACAGAGGGCTTCTACATCAACACCATAGCCTCTCCGATGAAGTGTGAATAGTTTACTTCAGACCTTCGGGTCCATAGCTAGTAGCTAGATGGCTTCTTCTCTCTTTTTGGATCTCAATACAATGTTCTCCCCTCTCTCGTGGAGATCTATTCGATGTAATCTTCTTTTTGTGTGTTTGTTGAGACCGATGAATTGTGGGTTTATGATCCAGCTTATCTATGAATAATATTTGAATCTTCTCTGAATTCTTTTATGTATGATTGAGTTATCTTTGCAAGTCTCTTCAATTATCCGCTTGGTTTGGCCAACTAGATTGGTAGTTCTTGCAATGGGAGAAGTGCATAGTGGGTTCAATCTTGCGGTGTCCTTACCAAAGGATGTAAAGGGTTGCAAGGCACGATTGTATTGTTGCCATCGAGGATAATAAGATGGGGTATTTATCATATTGCATGAATTTATTCCTCTACATCATGTCATCTTGCTTAAGGCGTTACTCTGTTTTTAACTTAATACTCTAGATGCATGCTGGATAGCGGTCGATGAGTGGAGTAATAGTAGTAGATGCAGAATCGTTTCGGTCTACTTGTCTCGGACGTGATGCCTATGTACATGATCATACCTAGATATACTCATAACTATGCTCAATTCTGTCAATTGCTCAACAGTAATTTGTTCACCCACCGTAGAATACTTATGCTCTTGAGAGAAGCCACTAGTGAAACCTATGGCCCCCGGGTCTATTCTCATCATATCAATCTCCATCACTTTTATACTTGCTTTGTTTTTACTTTGCTTTTTTACTTTTCACTTTGCATCTCTATACCAAAAATACCAAAAATATTATATCTATCAGATCTCACTTCGTAAGTGACCGTGAAGGGATTGACAGCCCCTAATCGCGTTGGTTGCGAGTAGCTATCATTTTGTGCAGGTACGAGGGACTTGTGTGTGGCCTCCTACTGGATTGATACCTTGGTTCTCAAAAACTGAGGGAAATACTTACGCTACTCTGCTGCATCATCCTCTCCTCTTCAGGGAAAACCAACACAAGCTCAAGACGTAGCACTATGTGCCTCCTGTGTCACCTCTTCCTCCGGCACCTCTCACTCATTCTCATTGACCACCGACACCATCTTCCCCATCCTCCTCCTCCACCTCTCTACCATCATCTCCAGTCCGTCGCCCTCTCTCATCATTTCCTCTCCACTATACTCGCTGCCCTCGTACTGAGGATGCTTCCCCGGACGCGCTTGATGCGCCTTCCATCTCTGGTGCACCTCCGTTTATGCCTCCCCCGGGTCATAACCTCCATGCTCGGCCTTGCCCCCCGCCTGATCGCTATTCTCCTGACCGGTACGGTCTCTCTGCTATTGCTGAGCCCACTTCCTATCGGACTGCCATGACTCAGCCTGAATGGCAGCTTGCGATGGCTGAAGAGCTTGCTGCCCTTGAGCGCTCTGGCACCTGGGATCTGGTTTCCCTCCCTTCTGGTATTCGTCCCATCACCTGCAAGTGGGTCTACAAGATTAAGACTCACTCCGATGTCTATCTTGAGTGCTACAAAGCTCGTCTTGTGGCTCGAGGTTTTCAGCAGGAGCAGGGATGCGATTATGATGAGACATTTGCTCCTGTGGCTCACATGACCACTGTCCGCACTCTCCTTGCCGTGGCTTCTGTTCGTCATTGGTCTATATCTCAACTTGATGTCCAGAACGCCTTTCTCAATGGCGAGTTGCGTGAGGAGGTTTATATGCAGCCACCACCAGGCTACTATGCCCCTGATGGTATGGTCTGTCGACTTCACCGCTCCCTCTATGGTTTTAAACATGCCCCTCGCGCCTGGTTTGAGCGCTTCGCCTTTGTGGTGACTACCGCTGGTTTCTTGCCGAGTGATCATGATCCAGCATTGTTTGTTCACACGTCTCCACGTGGTTGGACTCTTCTCCTTCTCTATGTCGATGGCATGATCATCACTGGTGACGACTCTGACTACATTGCCTTTGTTAAGGCTCGTCTTCCCGACTAGTTTCTCATGACTGATCTTCGCCCACTTTGCTATTTTCTTGGGATTGAGATCTCCTCGACCTCTGATGGCTTCTACATCTCCCAAGAAAAATATATTTAGGATCTTCTTACTTATGCTGCTCTCGGTGATGAGCGCACAGTTGTAACTCCTATGGAGCTCAACATTCAGCTTCGTGCCTCTGATGGTGACCCTCTTCCTAATCCTACTCGCTATATTCACCTTGTTGGCAGCCTTGTCTATCTGGCTGTTACGCGTCCTGACATCTCTTATCCTGTCCACATCCCGAGTCAGTTCGTTGCAGCCCCCACCTCTGTCCACTATAGTCACCTCCTCCATGTTTTGCGATATCTTCGTGGCACAATCTCTCAACGCCTTTTCTTTCCCCGCTCCAGCTCTCTTGAGCTCCAGGCCTACTCTGATGCTACCTGGGCTAGCGATCCCTCTGACCGACGCCCGCTGTCTGCTTACTGTGTCTTTCTTGGTGGCTCTCTTATTGCCTGGAAGACAAATAAACAGACTGCAGTTTCTCGCTCAAGTACATAGGCTGAGTTGCGAGCCATGGCTATGTTGACAGCTGAGGTGATCTGGTTACGGTGGTTACTTGAGGATTTTGGGGTGTCTGCTACTACCTCGCCCCCCTTACTTGTTGGGGAACGTAGTAATTTCAACAAATTTCCTACGCACACGCAAGATCATGGTGATGCATAGCAACGAGAGGGGAGAGTGTTGTCCACATACCCTCGTAGACCGAAAGCAGAAGCGTTAGCACAACGCGATTGATGTAGTCGTACGTCTTCACGATCCGACCGATCAAGTACCGAACGCACGACACCTCCGAGTTCAGCACACGTTCAGCCCGATGACGTCCCTCGAACTCTGATCCAGCCGAGTGTTGAGGGAGAGTTTCGTCTGCATGACGGCGTGGTGACGATGTTGATGTTCTACCGACGCAGGGCTTCGCCTAAGCACCGCCTGATGATATCGAGGTGGACTATGGTGGAGGGGGCACCTGACACGGCTAAAAGATCAACCGATCAATTGTTGTGTCTATGGGGTGCCCCTGCCCCGTGATATAAAGGAGCAAGGGGGGGGTGCGGCCGACCAAGGGGAGAGGCACGCCAGGAGGGGTCCTACTCCCACCGGGAGTAGGACTCCCCCCTTTCCTAGTTGGATTAGGACTTGGGAGGGGGAAAGAGGAGGAGGAGAAGAAGGAAGGGGGGGGGGGCGCCCCCCCTCTCCTTGTCCTATTCGGACTAGGGGGGAGGGGCGCGCGGCCCTAGCCCTTGCCGCCTCTCCTCTCTTCCACCTAGGCCCACTAAGGCCCATTAAGTCTCCGGGGGGGGGGGGGTTCCGGTAACCAACCAGTACTCCGGTAAAATCTCGATTTCACCCGGAACACTTCCGATATCCAAACATAGGCTTCCAATATATCAATCTTCATGTCTCGACTATTTTGAGACTCCTCGTCATGTCCATGATCACATCCGGGACTCCGGACAACCTTCAGTACATCAAAACATATAAACTCATAATATAACTGTCATCGTAACGTTAAGTTGCAAGGACCCTACGGGTTCGAGAACTATGTAGACATGACCGAGACACCTCTCGGTCAATAACCAATAGCGAAACCTGGATGCTCATATTGGCTCCTACATATTCTACGAAGATCTTTATCGGTCAGACCGCATAACAACATCGTTGTTCCTTTGTCATCGGTATGTTACTTGCCCGAGATTCGATCGTCGGTATCTCAATACCTAGTTCAATCTCATTCATCGCAAGTCTCTTTACTTGTTCCAGAATACATCATCCCACAACTAGCTCATT
The DNA here is from genome assembly GCA_021605205.1 of Aegilops longissima. Lineage (NCBI taxonomy): Eukaryota > Viridiplantae > Streptophyta > Magnoliopsida > Poales > Poaceae > Aegilops > Aegilops longissima. The sequence continues at coordinate 444,121,482 of CM038676.1, read as the reverse complement.
AGTTGCAATTCTTGCAAGGCTTAAGTGATGTGCATTACCGAGAGGGCCCAGAGATACCTCTCCGACAATCGGAGTGACAAATCCTAATCTCAAATACGCCAACCCAACAAGTACCTTCGGAGACACCGAGAGCACCTTTATAATCACCCGATTACGTTGTGACGTTTGGTAGCACACAAAGTGTTCCTCCGTAAACGGGGGTTGCATAATCTCATAGTCATAGGAACATGTATAAGTCATGAAGAAAGCAATAGCAACATACTAAACGATCGGGTGCTAAGCTAACGGAATGGGTCATGTCAATCACATCATTCTCCTAATGATGTGACCCGCTAATCAAATGACAACTCATGTCTATGGTTAGGAAACATAACCATCTTTGATTAACGAGCTAGTCAAGTAGAGGCATACTAGTGACACTCTGCTTGTCTATGTATTCACACATGTATTATGTTTCCGGTTAATACAATTCTAGCATGAATAATAAACATTTATCATGATATAAGGAAATAAATAATAACTTTATTATTGCCTCTAGGGCATATTTCCTTCAGTCTCCCACTTGCACTAGAGTCAATAATCTAGATTACACAGTAATGATTCTAACACCCATGGAGCCTTGGTGCTGATCATGTTTTGCTCGTGGAAGAGGCTTAGTCAACGGGTCTGCAATAATCAGATCCGTATGTATCTTGCAAATTTCTATGTCTCCCACCTGGACTAGATCCCAGATAGAATTGAAGTGTCTCTTGATGTGCTTGGTTCTCTTGTGAAATCTGGATTCCTTCGCCAAGGCTATTGCTCCAGCATTGTCACAAGATTTTCATTGGACCCGATACACTAGATATGACACCTAGATCGGATATGAACTCCTTCATCCAGACTCCTTCATTTGCTGCTTCCGAAGCAGCTATGTACTCTGCTTCACATGTAGATCCCGCCACGACGCTTTGTTTAGAACTGCACCAACTGACAGCTCCACCTTTCAATGTAAACACGTATCCGGTTTGCAATTTAGAATTGTGCGGATCAGTGTCAAAGCTTGCATCAACGTAACCGTTTACAATGAGCTCTTTGTCACCTCCATAAACGAGAAACAGGCCGCATTATGGCCGTAAACGGGCTAGAGTTGGAATCGTCCGTTCATGGGCCGACCATAACGGGCCATCGTTAATAGGCCGTAGTTCATGACGCTATGAAAACAGCCCAACGTGTTAACGGACCACAAACGGGCCGACTGTAACCACAGGCTGAATTTGGCCCATAAGTAGAAAATGACAGTAACGAGCCGTAAGTAAACGAATGCTGGAAATGAGCCCAAGAATAAATGGGCTCTGAGAAGGCCGAAAGATAACATGGGCTAGAAACGGCCCAACGGAATAACGGGCCCTTAATGGGTATAAAGTGATACACTGTTCATTACGGGCCAGTTTCACCACTGGCCGTTAATGGGTGTAAAGTAATACACTGTTCATTACGGGCTAGTTTCACCACGGGCCGTTAATAGGCCAAGAGTTACATAGGGCCTCATATGGGCCGAAAGACGTCATGGGCCATACATGGGCCAGTAGTGAAAACAGACTGAAATCATATTGGGTGGCCCAGATGACGCTATCGGGCCTAATTCGGATAGGGCATAACGGGCCTTGGGTTAGCGGGCTGTAAATGGGCTATATGCGAATAGGCCGTTAACAGGCTTTACATGGGCCGGCCCGCCAGCTTTTGACCAAGTCAAATGGGCCTGCCTTTTCACAGGAATGGGCCTCTGTTGGGCGTGCCACGGTCGACATATCATAGGCGCCTTCATCCAATGAGTGGATGACATCTGTCCCAACGGTGAGCCGACACGCGTGTTTCCTCCAGCCAATGATGATTTTACACGGAAAATCCCCATTGGTCGGGGCTGTTAACGAGTTATCGATCCAAAACCCGACCCGATAGCTTAACATCATTCCGTTACGGTGGATGCCACGTGTCGGTCACCCTTGACGAAAAGCACTTCGCGGACGCGATTTATCGTCTCCGAAGTGGACACTTCGTGATGATAATTTTGGTAATGTCATGGAACACTTTCGACGACAAAGATGTATGACTATCTTGATTCGTCATAAATTTGTCATGGATGTACATGCATGACAAAAAACGCGACCTACTGTGACAAACACGTATCATCACAGAAGTGTATTTTTTGTAGTGGAGCGTTGAGGCATGCGGTGGCTATCGTTATGTTCTCACCCTCACTGATGACTTGAGTAGATATGGGTATGTCTACTTAATGAAACACAAGTTTGAGACCTTTGAAAAGTTTAAGGAATTTCAGAGTGAGGTTGAAAATCAACATGACAGAAAAATAAAGTTCTTACAATCAGATCATGGAGGGGAATATTTAAGTCGCGAATTTGACACACACTTAAGGAAATGTGGAATCGTTTCACAACTCACGCCTACCGAACACCTCAAAGATAATGGTGTGTCCGAACGTCGTAATTGCACTCTATTGGATATGGTGCGGTCTATGATGTCTCTTACCGATCTACCACTCTCATTTTGGGGCTATGCTTTAGAGACTGCCGCATTCACTTTAAATAGGGCTCCGTCGAAATCCGTTGAGACGACACCGTATGAATTATGGTTTGGGAAGAAACCTAAGCTGTCGTTTCTAAAAGTTTGGGGATGCAATGCTTATGTTAAGAAACTGCAACCTGAAAAGCTTGAACCCAAGTCGAAAAAATGCGTCTTCATAGGATACCCTAAGGAAACCATTGGGTATACCTTCTACCTCAGATCCGAAGGCAAGATCTTTGTTCCCAAGAACGGGTCCTTTCTGGAGAAAGAGTTTCTCTCGAAAGAAGTAAGTGGGAGGAAAGTAGAACTTGATGAAGTACTGCCTCTTGAAGCGGAAAGTAGCGCAGCTCAGGAAGATGTTCCTGTGGTGCCTGCACCGGCTAGAGAGGAAGTTAAAGATGATGATCAAGTTACTTCAGATCAAGTTGCTCTTGAATCAGTGGGTCCATGAGGACACGTTCCACACCGTAATGGTATGGCAACCCGCCCCGAAATCATGTTGTTAGACAACGGTGAACCTTCGAACTATGAAGAAGCGATGGCGGGCCCAGATTCCAACAAATGGCTTGAAGCCATGCAATCCGAGATAGGATCCATGTATGAAAACAAAGTATGGACTTGGAGAGACTTGCCCGATGATCGGCGAGCAATAAAAAACAAATGGATCTTTAAGAAGAAGACGAACGCGGATGGTAATGTTACCATCTACAAAGCTCGACTTGTCGCTAAGGGTTATCGACAAGTTCAAGGGGTTGACTACGATGAGACCTTCTCACCCGTAGCGAAGCTTAAGTCCGTCCGAATCATGATAGCAATTACCGCATTCTACGATTATGAGATATGGCAAATGGACGTCAAAACGGCATTCCTTAACGACTTTCTTAAGGAAGAATTGTATATGATGCAGTCGGAAGCTTTTGTCGATCCTAAGAATGCTAACAAGGTGTGCAAGCTCCAGCGCTCCATCTATGGGCTGGTGCAAGCATCTCGGAGTTGGAACATTCGCTTTGATGAAATGATCAAAGCGCTTAGTTTATGCAGACTTATGGAGAAGCCTGCGTTTACAAGAAAGTGAGTGGGAGCTCTGTAGCATTTCTCATATTATATGTGGATGACATACTGTTGATGGGAAATAATATAGAACTCTTGGAGAGCATAAAGGCCTACTTGAATAAGTGTTTTTCAATGAAGGACCTTGGAGAATCTGCTTACATATTAGGCATCAAGATCTATAGAGATAGATCGAGACGCCTCATAGGTCTTTCACAAAGCACATACCTTGATAAGATATTGAAGAAGTTCAATATGGATCAGTCCAAGAAGGGGTTCTTGCCTATGTTGCAAGGTGTGAAATTGAGCTCGGCTCAATGTCCCACCACGCGTAAGATAGAGAAAAGATGAGTGTCGCCCCTATGCCTCGCCATAGGGTCTATTATGTATGCCATGTTGTGTACCAAACCTGATGTAAACCTTGCCGTAAGTTTGGTAGGAAGGTACCAAAGTAATCCCGGCATGGAACTTTGGACAGCGGTCAAGAATATCCTGAAGTACCGAAAAGGACTAAGGATATGTTTCTCGTTTATGGAGGTGACGAAGAGCTCGTCAGAAGGGTTACGCCGACGCTAGCTTCGACACAGATCTGGATGACTCTAAGTCACAAACCGGATAGGTGTATATTTTGAATGGTGGGGCAGTAAGCTGGTGCAGTTGCAAGCAAAGCGTCGTGGCGGGATCTACATGTGAAGAGGAATACATGGCAGCCTTGGAGGCAGCACATGTAGCAATCTGGATGAAGGAGTTCATTATCGACCTAGGAGTTATTCCCAATGAGTCGGGGCCGATGACTCTCTTCTGTGACAACACTGGAGCCATTGCCCTTGCCAAGGAGCCCAGGTTTCACAAGAAGACCAGGCACATCAAGCGTCGCGTTAACTCCATTCGTGAAAATGTTCAAGATGGAGACATGGATATTTGCAAAGTGCATGCGGATCTGAATGTCACAGATCCATTGACTAAACCTCTTTCGCGAGAAAAACATGATCAACACCAGAACTCTATGGGTGTTCGATTCATCACAATGTAACTAGATTATTGACTCTAGTGCAAGTGGGAGACTGTTGGAAATATGCCCTAGAGGCAATAATAAAATGATTATTATTATATTTCCTTGTTCATGATAATTGTCTATTGTTCATGCTATAATTGTGTTATCCGGAAATCGTAATACATGAGTGAATACATAGACCCCAACATGTCCTTAGTGAGCCTCTAGTTGACTAGCTCGTTGATCAATGGATGGTTACGGTTTCCTGACCATGGACATTTGATGTCATTGATAACAGGATCACATCATTGGGAGAATGATGTGATGGACAAGACCCAATCCTAAGCATAGCACAAGATCGTGTAGTTCGTTTGCTAGAGCTTTTCTAATGTCAAGTATCATTTCCTAGACCATGAGATCATGCAACTCCGGATACCGTAGGAGTGCTTTGGGTGTACCAAACGACACAACGAATCGGGTGGCTATAAAGGTACACTACGGTATCTCCGAAAGTGTCATTGGGTTGGCACGGATCGAGACTGGGATTTGTCACTCTGTATGACGGAGAGGTATCTCTGGGCCCACTCGGTAATGCATCATCATAATGAGCTCAATGTGACCAAGTGGTTGGTCACGGGATCATGCATTTTGGAACGAGTAAAGTGACTTGCCGAAAACGAGATTGAACGAGGTATTGGGATACCGACGATCGAATCTCGGGCAAGTAACGTACCGATTGACAAAGGGAATTGTATACGGGATTACTTGAATCCTCGACATCGTGGTTCATCCGATGAGATCATCATGGAACATGTGGGAGCCAACATGGGTATCCAGATCCCACTGTTGGTTATTGGCCGGAGAGCTGTCTCGGTCATGTCGGCGTGATTCCCGAACCCGTAGGGTCTACACACTTAAGGTTCGATGACGATAGGGTTATAAGGAAGATATGTATGTGATTACCGAATGTTGTTCGGAGTCCCGGATGAGATCCCGGACATCACGAGGAGTTCCGGAATGGTTCGAAGGTGAAGATTTATATATGGGAAGTTGTCATACGGTCACCGGAAAAGTTCGGGGGCATATCAGTATTGTACCGGGGCCACCGGAGGGGTTCCGGGGGTCCACCGGGAGGGGCCACCTATCCCGAAGGGCCTTATGGGCTGTAGAGGGAAGGGAACCAGACCCTTGGTGGGCTGGATGCCATCCCCCTAGGGCCCATGCGCCTAGGGTTGGGGGCGGGGGAACCATAAAGGGGGCGCCCCCTTTGCTTGGGGGGCAAGCCCCCTCCCCTTGGCCGCCGCCCCCCTCTAGATCTCATCTAGAGGGGGCCGGCCCCCTTCCCCCTCCCATATAAATAGAGGGGCGAGGGGAGGGCTGCACACCACATCCAAGGCGCATCCCCTCCCCTCCCCAACACCTCTCCTCCTCCGTAAGAGCTTGGCGAAGCCCTACCGGAGTACTGCCACTCCATCACCACCACGCCGTCGTGCTGCTGCTGGAGCTCTCTTCCTCAACCTCTCCCTCCTCCTTGCTGGATCAAGGCGCGGGAGACATCTCCGCTCCGTACGTGTGTTGAACGCGGAGGTGCCGTCCATTCGGCACTAGGATCATCGGTGATTTGGATCACGACGAGTACGACTCCATCAACCCCGTTCTCTTGAACGCTTCCGCTCGCGATCTACAAGGGTGTGTAGATGCACTCCTCTCTCTCTCGTTGCTAGATGACTTTATAGGTTGATCTTGGTGATGCGTAGAAAATTTTAAATTTCTGCTACGATCCCCAACAGTTTTAACCTTCGCAAGGACCCGGCGTAGCCACACTCGGTTCAACTAAAGTTTGGGAAACTGACACCCGCCAGCCACCTGTGTACAAAGCACGTCGGTAGAACCAGTCTCGCGTAAGCATACACGTAATATCGGTCCGGGCCGCTTCATCCAACAATACCGCCGAACCAAAGTATGACATGCTGGTAAGCAGTAGGACTTATATCGCCCACAACTCACTTGTGTTCTACTCGTGAATATGACATCTACGCATAAAACCAGGCTCGGATGCCACTGTTGGGGAACGTAGTAATTTCAAAAAAATTCCTACGCACACGCAAGATCATGGTGATGCATAGCAACGAGAGGGGAGAGTGTTGTCCATGTACCCTCGTAGACCGAAAGCGGAAGCATTAGCACAACGCGGTTGATGTAGTCGTACGTCTTCACGATCCGACCGATCAAGTACCGAACGCACGACACCTCCGAGTTCAGCACACGTTCAGCCCGATGACATCCCTCGAACTCCGATCCAACTGAGTGTTGAGGGAGAGTTTCGTCAGCACGACGGCATGGTGATGATGTTGATGTTCTACCAACGCAGGGGTTCGCCTAAGCACCGCTACAGTATTATTGAGGTGGACTATGGTGGAGGTGTAAGTGCATCTAGTGCCCCTTAGTGATTTTGGTGTATTGAAGACTTATAGGTTAAGGGTCTAATGCGTTTATGAGTGTACACAGGTCTATAAGTCTATGAGGAGTTTGATATTTACAGACAAAGTCGACCCCTAAAAATGAAGTTCTTTGACTGAAGACTTTGGTATTCTAAAGACTTTCTGAAGACTTTGAAAGAGAAAAATCCATGTGACCTTGAAGACTTGGTATTCATTTGAGGAACATGAAGCATGAAGACTTTTGTTTCCGTAGTTTCGTTTTCTCTTTCTTGAGTCATAGGAAACACCGTACTGTCAAAAGGGGTTCGAGGAAATACTAAGGAAAAATTTCAATGTGATGCTCAACTCAAAATCCTACACCTACCAATCCCTTCGAGTGAAGCCATTGGAAATCTCATACAGTTCAGTCAATTTCTCAAATGATGAGACGAAGTTCTTCCGTCACCGAGGAATTTGTTCGACCGAGGAGTTAGGAATTCGCCAAAGTCTTGGATTGCCTACAGTGAGGAACATGATAGCCCCGAGGAATTTGATACTCAAATTTCCGACCGTTCTTGTCTACGCCGCCAGCTGTCCCAAAATATCTTATCCACCTAACGGTCATATTATTGAAGGGCATTTATGTCTTTTCATGTCGGGCTGCTCCCTAGGCTATAAATAGCCGCCCCCTACAACCACTAGCTGGTTGGCTGCTCCGAGAGAAACTGCCACTTGTCATTTGAGAGCATCCCATCCTCCGAGGACTTTGAGCGAAAATCATCAAGTGAGGAAAACCCAAACCCAAACACCTACAAACCCAAAGTGATTGAGCATCACTGAAGATATTGATCCTGCGTGGATCCGACGCTTGTTACCTTTGAAGATTGTGCTTCTTCCAGACGGTTAGGCGTCATGGTCTAGAGCATCCAAGAGGAATTGTGGATCGCCGAGTGACCGAAGTTTGTGAAGGTTTGGAAGTCGCTCAAGACTTACCACGAGTGATTGGACGAGGTGCATGTGACCTTAGTTCAAGGAGAATACGGTGAGGACTTGGTGTCCTGAGCTGCCTACTCAGGACTGGGTGTCCGGGACTGTGTGTCCTCGAGTTTAAATACTCACCCGCTCCAACTAGATGTACAACTGAGACAGCAGTTGGAACTGGTCTATCAAATCATTGTCTTCACCAAGCTTACTGGTTCCATTTCCTCAACTCTTTCATTTCCTCATTACTGTGTTAAGTGCTTCATCATATCTGTGTTTGAAGACTTTGACTGAAGACTTTCTCAATTTCCTCAGTTCAATTTCTTTAGTCAGTCTGTCTTCATCTTGTGTTATCCCGTGATTACGTTTTCTGTACTCTGTGCTTGTCTTCATTTCATCATGATGACCATGCCTGTATTCTGTTATGCTTACTTTTGAGTACTTATTCCACTGCAAGTAGTTCTTCGCTAAGGAATTTCCTCACCGGCAAATTCCTCAGTGAAGAATTCATAAAAATCACCTATTCACCCCCCTCTAGTCGATATAACGCACTTTCAATTGGTATCAGAGAAAGGTACTCCCTTGTTCTGTGTGATTTTGGTTTAACCGCCTGGAGTTTTAGTTTTGTCGACCACAGGTATGAAGAAAGTGACATGCCCCATCTTTGACGGTCACGAGTATCCCAAGTGGAAGGCCATGATCAAGAAGCGTCTCATGGCGATGAACAGCAAACTGTGGACCGTCACTGAGATTGGTCTTACTGATCTGTGCAAGACGGCGGGAGCTGATGACTTTCACAAGTACACTCTTCTCAACCTCACGGCGAAGGACGTCATCTGCTCCTGTCTGTCTCAAAATCAGTTCAGGAACATCATGCATCTCGATCATGCGAAGCTTATCTGGGACCATCTCTCTGAGGTCTATGAAGGTCATCAAACCCGTCATGATCCTTGGTTTGAGAACTTCAAGGAATCTCTCAAAGCGTTGACATTCGAACCAGAATCATCATCCTCTTCATCATGCCTCATGGCAAAAAGTGCTGAGGTAACTGAATGCTACCTATCCGAGTCTAGTGATGATGAATCTGGTGATGAATTTGGACCCAGCTATGTCAAACTTGCTTCCCTTGCCACTAAACAACAAAGAGCTTTGGAAAAAGTTCAATATATGCTAAATAAGAGCAATGATATGTTGGGTGAAGAAATGGATCAGTCAAAAGCTTTGGCTGAAAGTCTTCAGAGACTTCAGTCTAGGTTTGACAGCCTTCAAGGACATCATAACACTCTCTTGTCTGATCATGAGAAGCTCTCTTATGAATTTATTCAAAGAAAGCAAGATCTTGAGAAGCTAAGAGTGAGTTATGAAGATCTTCAGAAGGAGCGCGATTCATTACTTGCTCAACAAATCAGCGCTGCTCAGGAAGAATTTGTTCCTCCATGCTTAAAGTGCATTGAACGTGAATCTGCTAATTCTTCACTTGAATGTTCAAATGCTTCTATTGTTACAAATTCTTCACCTGCCTCTACTATCACTAATTCCTCATCTGAGGACATTGCTAGTATCACTGACGATGCAGGGCTGAAGGAATTATACATGACAGGCATGTACAAAAGCCTCAAAGGGCATCAAACTCTTTGTGATGTGCTTAAAAAGCAGATCCTCAACAGGAACCCTAGGAAAGAGGGTATTGCCTTTGAGAGGAAAATCAATGCTGATGGTACATATTGGAAGCCTGAGTAGTACCCCAAAACCTCATGGGTTGCTGCAAAGGGACCACCAGTTGATCCATCTAACTTATCTGGCTTTACATGTGAATCTCCTCATTCTTCTGATGAGTCATTTGATTCCAACTATAAACTGTTCAAAAATCAGAATGGTGAAGTATTTGCTAGATATGTTGGCACTAACTACAGGAACGGTTCCCCTATGAAGAAAATCTGGGTTCCCAAGAGGTGCCTTGAAAGTCTTCAGGTGAATGTCCTCATGACACCACCTGTGAAGAATAGGAACCCCAGATCAAACTCTTCATATGGACCAAATTTTTCATATGGATCCAAGTCCTCATACGGATGAAATTCCTCACGTGGATCAAATTCCTCAAATGGATCAAAGTCCTCACATGATTATCATCATGCTAACAACTCTGTTTCGCAGGGTAGAGCTAAGGGCTATGAATATGTGCATTATTCCTCAAACCATTATGTTCATAAGTCCTCGAAGAATTTCTCTGCTTATTCATATGCTTACCCTAACCCCTCTTATGTCAAACAAAATGGTCAGGCTTCTTTGCCACCATTCTCATATGGAGCTCGCAGAGTGATGAACTCTTTGCCACCCCTTCAGATGTGGGTGGTGAAGAAAAAGAACTAATCTCTTCTGCAGGGTCAGGTCTCGAGACGTGCTTTAACGTCTGAAGAATTTGCTGGGGGCCTGACGAAAATGCCTGAAAGGACGTAGGCTAATCATGAAGAAATGAACTTTCATTTCAACGTCCTCATACTGCTATACCTGTTTTACTTCTTGATGAAATTCATCTGATGAATTTGATATCATATTCTTCACTGATGAAGTATATGAGTTCGTAAGCTGCACTAATTCATCTGCAGGATGATCAACCCAAAGCCATTGAGTGGGTTCTCGATAGTGGACGTACAAATCACATGACTGGTGACAAGAATCTATTGATGGATGCTCCCTTATCACCATCGCATCTGAAGCATATCATCTTCGCTGACCAAGGCAAAAGTCAGGTATTGGGTCTAGGTAAGGTTGCGATCACAAAGGATCGACACATGGACAAAGTCATGCTTGTTGAGTCCTTAGGATACAACCTTATGTCTGTCTCAATGCTTTGTGATCTTGATATGGTTGTTGTCTTTGGCAAGTATCGTTGTGTTGTGGTTATGGAAGCTGACAATTCCAAAGTCTTCGAAGGCTTTAGGAGAGGAGACTTGTATATTGTTGATTTCTCTACAGGACCGCAACCAGCCGTGTGCCTACTTGAAAAAGCATCATAAGGATGGCTATGGCATCGACGACTTGGTCATGCAGGCATGAGGAATTTGCACACGATTGCGAAGAAGAAGCATGCCATTAGCATTGAGAATGTCAAATTCCTGAAGGATCACTTGTGTGGAGCCCGTGAAGCTGGAAAAATGACCAAGGCCAAGCATCCAGCGAAGACTATCATGACCACTACTCGACCATTCAAATTGCTTCACATGGACCTCTTTGGTCCTAATCATTACTCAGCAGTCACTAATGATGCATCTCTATATGGCTTTGTTATTGTTGATGATTACTCTCGTTACACATGGGTACACATTGTTACTTACAAACATGAAGTGCAGGAAGTCTTCAAACGATTTTCCTCGAGGGCTTCAACCAACTTTGGTGTGAAGATCAAGCACATCAGGAGTGACAATGGAACTGAGTTCAAGAATTCTGGTCCTGATGACTATCTTGATGTACTTGGTATTACTCATGAGTTATCTGCTCCTTATACTCCACAGCAAAATGGCGTCGTGGAGCGCAAGAACAGAACTCTTGTTGAGATGGCTTGCACTATGCTTGATGAGTACAAGACGCCTCGTCACTTGTGGATTGAGGCAATTTACACTGCGTGCCACATCATCAACAGGGTATATCTTCACAAATTCTTCAAGAAGACTGCCTATGAACTCCTCACTGACAAGAAACAGAATGTGAGTTATTTCAAAGTCTTCGGTGCTAAATGTTGGATTAGAGATCCTCATCACAATGCTAAATTTGCACCAAAGCACATGAAGGTTTTATGCTTGGTTACGAAAGGACTCAGACACCTACTGAGTCTTCAACAATGTTCTTCACAAGATTGTTGAAACTATAGATGTGCGGTTCGATGAAACTAATGGCTCGCAAAGAGAGCACCTACCTTCGTGATAGATGAACTAGCACCGAGTATTCTATCAAGTTCAAGGCTACCGAGGATGTCATTCCCATCAAGAATCTTTGAAGAATTCATTCCGAATGTGAAGAACGCCGAGCTGATGCACTCAAGTAAATGTTGAAGAAAATGGTGCTGAAGAAAATGCTGATCAAATTCCTTGACGACAACCAGCTCATCCTCGAGTTGCAAAAGAAGTGCAAGTTGAAAAGATCATCGATGACATTGAAGCACCAGGTCCTCTCACACGCTCAAAAGCTTCACATTTATCTAACTTTTGTGGGCACTATGCTTTTGTCTCTATCACAGAGCCCACTAAGGTAGATGAAGCATTTCTGGAGCCTGAGTGGATTCAGGCCATGCAATAAGAATTACATCATTTTGAGCTCAACAACGTCTGGGAACTGGTCAAACGTCCAGATCCTCGCAAGCATAATATCATTGGCAGAAAATGGATCTACCGCAACAAGCAAGATGAAAATGGCCTTGTGGTGAGGAATAAGGCACGACTTGTAGCTCAAGGCTACACACAGGTTGAAGGAACTGATTTCGATGAAACTTTTGCACCTGTTGCTAGACTTGAGGCTATTCACATATTACTTGCTTATGCTAACCATCATGATATCACTTTAAATCAAATGGATGTGAAAAGTGCATTCCTCAATGGTAAGCTTGAGGAAGAAGTATATGTTGCTCAACCCCTAGGTTTTGAAGATCCAAAGAATCCTGACAAAGTCTTCAGACTCAATAAGGCCCTCATTGGCCTCAAGCAGGCCCCTCGGGCGCGGTATGACACTTTGAAGGAATTCCTCATGAAGAATGGCTTCACACCCGGTTCACTCGACCCCACTCTCTTTACTAAATCTTATGATGGTGAACTATTTGTGTGTCAAATATACGTTGATGATATTATCTTTGGCTGAACTGACCAACGTTATAGTGATGAATTTGCCTATATGATGAGTGAAGAATATCAAATGTCTATGATGGGAGAGTTGAAATTCTTCTTAGGTCTTCAAATTCGTTAACAGCACAATGGCATATTCATATCTCAGGAGAAATATCTCAAGGATGTTCTGAGGAAATTCTGCATGCAAGACTGCAAAGGCGTCAGAATTCCTATGCCCACAAATGGCCATCTATGCACTGATGAAAATGGTATTGACTTCGATCACAAGGTATACCGCTCCATGATTGGTTCTTTATTGTACTTGTGTGCATCTAGGCCAGATATAATGCTTAGTGTTTGCATGTGTGCCCGATTTCAAGCTACATCGAAGGAATCATACCATAAGGCTGTGAAGCATATTCTTCGATATCTAGCTCGCACACCAACACTAGGATTATGGTACCCCAAGGGCTCGCTTTTGATCTCATTGGATATTCTGACTCGACTATGTTGGTGATCGTGTGGACCGCAAGTCAACATCTGGTACTTGTCATTTCCTGACGATCTTTGGTCCGTTGGTCCTCGAAGAAACAGAACTGCGATCACCGCCATCGCGGAAGCTGAGTACATTGCTGCTGGTTCTTGCTGTGCTCAATTGCTGTGGATGAAGCAAACTCTCAAGGATTATGGCATCAACGTGAAGAATGTGCCTCTCTACTGTGACAATGAGAGTGCCATCAAGATTGCTCACAACCCAGTTCAGCACTCGAAGACAAAGCACATTCAGATTCGTCAACATTTTCTTCATGATCATGTGTTGAAGGGCGACATCTCCATTGAACATGTGAAGACTGAAGAACAGCTAGCCGATATCTTCACAAATCCCTTGGATGAGAAGAGATTTAGCAAGTTGCGGTGTGAGCTAAATATCTTAGAATCTCTGAATGTTCTTTGAATAGGACACTCATCCCAACACTTACGCAAAATTGATGACTTAGATGTGCAACACATGAAGAAACGTTTTTCTTCAATCAATGAAGAACAACACTCTAAGTGTGAAGAAATTAATGAAGAATTTGATTCTCAGAACCCTACGACAATTTTACACGGTGTCTGGAATCATCATTCTTATATGGTGGGTCACGCCACCACCAAAGTTGAAAATCTTCAATTTGAGTTTTCCTTAGTTTTGAAATTCTTTAGTTTTTCAATTTTTTCAACTTTGCAAAATCTTCACTGGTTCCGTCGTTTTTCTTCATTGGCTATATATATATGGGTTTATCTCCTCTACAACATTCACTTATGGCTATTTCTTCAAGTTGTTCTTCTGCTAAGTGAATGTGATCGGACCCTTCCCCCTCTATGCTATACTCAACCCAATCTATTCACAAATTCTTCATGTGCGTTCTATTTGAAACTCGTTCAAAGTCTTCACTGTGTCCTTGTCAGCTGAAGAATTTGCGAATGGAACTTTTAACTTATCTTATCCAAATTTTTGGCTTTGCCGCTCAAACCGTTCCGCATCCCACGATAGACTTATCTATTCACCCATGATCTAACACGATCTCCACTTTTCAGTACGTGGGTGACACATGTCATGCGAATGAGAAGGGTCAGGGGCACATTCGTCCTAAATCTTTGGGCGAACAGTTTTTCACCGTGGCTATAAATACCCCCTCTTCCCTTCCTCACTTCCTTTACTCCGCTCGACCTCTCTCTCCCGCTCGAGCTTCTCAAACCCCAGCGTCGCCGCTACTTCATTGTCGCCGGTGAGGAAGAGCTTCACTGCCTCGACCTCGTCGCCGTCAGACTTCGCCCGACATGAAATCTTCACTCCACGCGCTGTAGCCGTCTTCCTCCGCCGAGTTAGGGCGTTGAAGATCTGCAGCAGCGAACTTCACCTCTCCATCTCACGGTTTCGTCGTGTTCTTTGTTCAGGGTAATTAAAAGTTACTTTTACTGTTGTCGGTGTCAAAACCGGCGGATCTCAGTAGGGGGTCCCGATCTGTGCGTCAAGGCTGATGGTAACAGGAAGCAAGGGACACAGATGTTGTAGCGACCTGACCCAAAATCGGTCAAATCTCTGTGTCTGTACCATCCCAAGATCATGCTGGTACTCACAGTACATCGATGAAATAATCAAAGTTCAATCACACCTGAATTTATTACACGATTCTCATATAGAGTCTTTATTACAAGAGAATAAATTCGGCTCAAGGCCAACTCATGAGAAATAAACTACTAATGCTGCGAAGCGAGAAGTAAAGCGAGTCCATCCGACTCCAAAGGGCAATCGCTAAGCGCGGAGCGTAGCCTCACCTCGATCGAATATACCTCGCAACATAAGACGTTGCAGCCATGTAGGTCAGCTTTTTGAATAAGCTGGCAAGTCATGAAGAAATAACAATAATAAAGTTACTAACACTATATGCATTTTGGCTGTGGAGCTCTAAGTTTCATCATTTTGCGAAAAGCAAATTTTTCCCTACTACAGTGGACTTGCTTGCAAATTACTACAAATTGTTGGTAGTTATTGAGATGGTTCCGCCAACCAATATCTCATTCCCAAATTATTAAGTCATAAAACCCCTCAAATTAATTCATTAGTTTTAGTGTTGAGATTTCCGAATACTTCCAAGTTCCAGAGGCTCAAATTGTCCGTGAATCGGGACACGGCTAATCGATTAGATCTTTAACTCTGCAGAGGTTTATGACTTTTCCCGCAAGAATCATTCCCTCCTTTTAAGTCTTCGCACTTCATGGTGTTTGAAGACGGACGAATGAAACAGGTCTTCCAAAGAGTTCTTCCGCTACCGCCGTACCCATCCAATCCTACCGTTCTTCTACATCTCGTAGTACCGCCCAGCCAGCGTCACTACTAGGGTTAACCCAGCCGAGCCCATAATGGCTTGCGGCTGCATGTAAGCTTCGGTCATGGGGCATCCATCCGTCTCTTCGTGGCTGGGTGAAGCTTTCCGCAAGATGTCATGGAACTTCTCCATGCATCCCGGCCAACCACTGGGTTCTCCAGGGTGCCCGTCAACCGTCCTCCACCCAGTAGTGAATTCCGAAGTCCATCTTGATTCTTGTAGTTCATGGGGTTGTCATCATCATTGACTCTCACATCTTTCTTATGAATTTCACTCAACCAAAACCCGTCTACGAGCATAGCAAAGTAAACTACTTCGTCCCGGGGGTCATGGTAACAAGGGGATTGGTTCATCCTACCACATGATACTACTCAAGATTAATAACTTCAAAATTTCAACTACTGCATGCATGGTGGGGTGGTGATAATTTCTAATGCACAAAAACATAGGTATAGAAATAACATGATCAAAACTTGCCTTGCTGATGATCCTCGTAAGCTAAAGATTCGTAGTAGCAAGCTTCGCACTCCGGAAACTCTACCGAGACAAACAATAATCACAATAAGCATATAGCATGGGTTCACATAACACAATAGCATAACAATAGCAACATAACACATCAAAACAACCAAATCAAAACCCAAGGGAAAACTCAAAGAAAACCAACTCAAGTTTCCTACTTCAAACAACAACTAGAATAGTTTTATATAACAAAATTTTTTCTAACATAACCTAATCATGAGGTTATGTTAACATAACAGAAAAGAATGCACTAAGCAACTAGGAGCAAAAGGAATTAATTTAAAACCTATTATGAAACTCCTATTAGGCCTAATTCAATTTCTATTAAGAAAAATAAAATAAAACTTTTATTTATTATAAATAAAAGTTCATCCTTAAAGCAACAGAAACTATCCTAGAATAATCAATCACATGTTAAAAATAAATTTATTTACTAATTAAAATAATAGGAAAACAGTAGCTAGTTAATTAATTAGGATTAAAAAATTCTGCTTAAAACTATTTTTTATTAATCCTAAAATACCCAAATTAATTCCTATGGTTTGGCAATGTCAAAATAAAGTTGGGACAAAAGAATCATATAAAATAAATTTTCTAACTCATGTTATAACAGATTTACTATTCTGACTAAAACTAAAATAAAGCAATTTTAATTAATTTAAACATAGCTAAATATATTTTCTACAGAAACTATAGAAAATTTGCAAACCAACAAAAAAGAATCACTCAAAAATATTAAACAGAATAAAAGATATGAATTTTTTAAAACATGAACTATTCTGTTAAAACAGAAAACGAAAATAAATGAAAAAGGGCCTAATGGGCCTAATCTACGCACTGAGCATAAAATAAACTAAACGGCCTAGGGTTAAACGAGTCGGGCCGGCTAAATAAAAATAAACCCTAACTAAAATAAACCGTAATGAACCGGCCGGTTTTTATTAAAAAAATACCCCTTCGGGGTGTTCTAATCTACACCGTAGGTTTGAGATCCGACGGCGAGGTGGAGCTCCGGCGACTCACCGGAGCTAGACGGCGGCGGCGGCGGCGGTGGCGAGTGCGTTGGCCTCTTCGGTCGTCGGGGAGGTCGGTGGAGTGGCCCGGCGGGTGCGGACGAGCTCGGGGGGGTTCTTGGTGGAGTCGGTGGAGGTCGGGAGGGTCTAGGGCGGCGACGGCGACGCAAATGGCGGCGGCGGTGAGCTCGGGCTCCGGCGACGGCGTGAGAGAGGAGGAGAGGTTCCGGCGAGGGGCGAGGGGGGGAAATGGGGTGGGGCCCAGATTTATAGGGGAGGGCCTCGGCGTGGCAACGGGGGGCGATTGGGGAGATCGACATCCGGATCTCACGGATCCGCGATCGGCGGTGGCGCTGCGTGTGCGGGGGTTGAAGGAGAGGTGGGGTCCGCTGGCAGAGAGGGGAGAGGGGCGGGCGGGCGGTCGACCGAGCCAAGCAGGTTGAGGCGAGGGGTGGCTGGGCTCATTGCTCACTGGCTGGCCTCTGGGCCGCTGGTGGGCAGTCTTGGGCGCTGGCTGGGCGAGGGGCTGGTGGCGCTGGGGGTTGTCTTTTTTAAAATTTTATTTTTTAATAAAACAAAACAGAGTTAAAACATAAACTATAAATATTTTATATAGGACATATATATACCAAAATGATCAGGGGAATATTCCCTATCATTTGAACATTTTTCCAAAGGCAAAATCCAAACTTTATAAAATTTCATTTTTCCCAATATTCAAATAAAACCCAAATTTGAATTCAAAACTTTTGGCATTGTTTCCTCTGATATTTTTGGAGTGTCATGTTTGCTCGTCTCATACTTTTGCTCAAGTATTTATCAGGCATAGTTTGTGAAATGATTTCCACTTGCCATAGTTTGAATTCAAATTTGAAGACTCAAAACTTTTCTGAAACTTCAAATGGCATTCAAATTCAAACAGGATGCATAGATGCTTAGCTATAATTGTAAAACATTCCAAATAGGAAATTTGGGATGTTACAAACCTACCATTTTAAGATGAATCTCCTCGAGATTCGGGTTGGCTAGCAAATAGGTGCGGGTGGTCTCAAGAAGGTCTTCTTGGCGCCCTGTGTGGCTTCTTCCTCGGTGTGGTGACTCCACAAGACCTTGCAAAATTTGATGACCTTGCTGCGGGTGACTCGCCGCAGTCTCGAGAATTCGGACGGGTTTCTCCTTGTAGGTCGATCACCGTCAAGCTGTATGGCCTCTAGGGGCACCGTGTCTCTCAACGGAACATCGCCATGTCGGCATGACACTTCTTGGTGAGAAACATGGAAGACATCATGAACTCCGGACAATCCTTCCGCAATTCCAACTTGTAAGCAACTTCTCCACGACGTTCGAGGATTTTGTACAGGCCAATGAATCGGGGTGCTAACTTTCCCTTGACACCAAACCTCTTGATTCCACGAAGTGGAGACACACGAAGATATGCTCGGTCTCCCACTTCGTATGTTACTTCCTTGCGCCTTCGTATGCGATAACTCTTCCGTCTCGATTGTGCTATCTTGAGTCTGTCTCGAATCAGCTTGACTTTTCTTCGAATCCTCGATAAGATCGGAACCGAAAAGTGATCGATCTCCAACACTATCCCACAAAGAATGGTGTTCGCACCTCCTTCCGTGATAGAGCTTCGAAGGGGCCATCTTCGATTGGATTGATAATCTGTTGTTGTATGAGAACTCTGCGACGGCAAATTATCATCCCAGCTAGACCCATAGTCTAGCACACAAGCTCTCAACATGTCCTCCGTAATCTGGTTGACTCTCTCGGTCCATCCATCTGTCTCATGGATGAAAAGCTGTATCAATTCCAGCCTTGTACCCAAAGTTTCATGCAATCGCTTCCAAAACTTTGAGGTAAACTGTGTTCCTCTATCGACACGATTTTCCTCGGAACTCCATGCAGACATACGATCCTGGTCATGTATATCTTGGCCAACTTAGCACTGGTATAGGTAGTCTTCACGGAATGAAGTGAGCTACCTTGGTCAAACGATCAACCACTACCCAGATAGAATCATAACCTGAACGGGTCCCGGTAATCCTGTGATGAAATCCATTCCAAGTTTCTCCCATTTCCAATCTGGAATCGCAAAGGTTGAAGTAACCCTGCTGGCTTCGATGTTCGCCTTTACACGCTGACAAACATCGATATCGCTACGCACTCGGCAATATCCTTCTTCATACCTGTCCACCGTAAACTTTCCTTCAAATCCAGGTACATCTTGGTGTTGCCGGGTGAATCGAGTACGGTGAATCATGAGCCTCAAGAATTAGCTTCCTGAGTTCGGGATCATTGGGCACATAAATACGATCCTCGAACCATATAGTTCCGTGTTCATCCTTACGGAATCCTTTAGCTTTTCCTTCATTCATCTTTTGCTTTATCTCATCAATTTCCTTGTCCGACTTCGGGCTTCACGAATCTTTTCGCCAAAGTGGACTGAACTTCCAGAGTTGCAACAAATCCTCTCGAACTATCTCCAATCGGAGATCCTCGAGGTCATCGACTAACTCCGGGTAATCCTCCGCCGTGAGAGTATTCACATAACTCTTACGGCTCAAAGCATCTGCTACAACATTAGCTTTACCGGTGGTAATGCAATCTCATGTCGTAGTCCTTGATCAACTCTAGCCATCTCCTCCGCCGAGGTTCAATTCCTTCTGCGTGAAAATATACTTCAAGCTCTTGTGATTTGTGTAAACATCACAACGGTTTCCGGCGAGGAAATGTCTCCTGTGTCTTGAGTGCATGCACTACGGCTGCTAACTCCAAATCATGTGTGGCATAATTCATCTCATGAGGTCGTAGCTGTCTGGAGGCATAAGCTACAACTTTTCCTTCCTGCATTAGTACTCCTCCGAGTCCTTGACGAGAAGCGTCAAAATAAACCTGGTATTCCTTGTGTATGTCTGGCAAAATCAGCACTGGGGCTGTAACCAACCGTTTCTTCAATTCCTGAAAACTGGCTTCACATTCCTCGGTCCAAACATACTTTGCTTCCTTCTTCAACAGCTCAGTCATGGGCTTGGCAATCTTTGAGAAGTTCTCAATAAACCTCCGATAATATCCTGCGAGTCCGAGAAAACTGCGGATCTCCTTGACTGAGGTGGGTGACTGCCAATCGGTGACTGATTCAACCTTGGCGGGGTCAACTGCTATTCCTTCTCCTGAAATAACATGTCCGAGGAATCCAACTTCCTTCAGCCAAAATTCACATTTGCTGAACTTGGCATACAACCGATGTTCTCAAGTTTCTCCGTAACTAGACGCAAATGTTCCTTATGCTCTTCCTCGCTCTTGGAGAAAATCAATATATCATCGATGAACACCACGACAAACTTGTCCAGATATTCCATAAACACCTTGTTCATCAAATTCATGAAGTATGCAGGAGCATTAGTCAATCCAAATGACATGACGGTATACTCATATAAACCATACCGTAGTGAATGCTGTTTTGGGTATATCCTTTTCACGGATCTTCAACTGATGATACCCTGATCGAAGATCGATCTTAGAGAATACCTTGGCTCCAACTAGCTGATCAAACAGATCATTAATCATCGGCAGAGGGTACTTGTTCTTGATGGTTACTTCGTTCAACGCACGATAATCCACAACCATCCTCAAGCTTCCATCCTTCTTCTCTACCAAAAGAACTGGGCTCCCCAAGGTGATGAGCTTGGCTGAATATATCCTTTCTCCAATAACTCATTTATTTGATCCTTGATCTCTTTCAACTCATTCGGTGGCATCCGATAAGGTCTCTTGGATATTGGGGCTGTGTCGGCAATAACTCAATCGAAACTCAATGTCCTCGTCCGGTGGCATTCTGGTAATTCCTCCGAAACACATCGGAAAATCTTGCACCTCTGGCACTTCCTCCTGAACAACTCCCGTGAGGGAATGCACTGATTCTTCATCCGCTATGCTCGGCTACATACTTGATCCTCTTCGCCCGGGGTGGTGAGCGAATAGACTTATGGGCATAGTCTATGTTCCTTCAAACTTCGTCAACCAATCCATGCCTAGGATTACATCCAAGGTCCGGGTTTCCAACACTATGAGGTCTGCGGAAATTTATGGTTTCCGATGTTGAGGGTTGCATGACAGCCTAAACCTGCCATCATTTCTCCTCCCGCGAACCGACGCGAAGGGGCTTCTAAGGGTTTTAGTGGGCAACCTGCACTTTTCCACAACTACCCTTGATATGAATGAATGCGTTGCACCGTAATCAAAGAGTACCAAAACCGAACGTGAATTCAATAAAACTTACCAACCACAAATGTTCCGGCTGATCATAGACGCCCTCCACGCCGATGTGGTTCACCCGAGCACGAGGGAACGGATTGGGCTTCTTCGCTGAGCCTCCATTGCCGTTTCCATTCCTCCGCTTGGCCTCCGGCAGTCGGTGGCATAGTGCCTGCCTTCCGCACTTGAAGCGGTGATGTGGCTCAGATCCTTCGAGCCGGGCAGAACGATGCTGATTGCCATTACCATTCCCATTGCCATTGCCATGGCCCGACTTGTTGTCCTGGCTGCGGTTGTTCCCATTTCTCCATGGTTATGGCCTCCATGGTTGTGATGGGTGTGCCCTCCCGAGTATGGTGCATAACGGGCTTGCTGAGCTCCTGAGTTGTGCTTCCCCGGCTGTACTTCCGCTATGCTTTCAATCTACTGCTGCTTGCCTTCAAGTATGGTGGCCTTGTCTACCAGCTCCGGTAGTTGTTGAAGGTAGCCACAATAAGCTGCATACTCAGCTCGTCGTTGAGTCCCTCGAGAAATTTCTCCTGCTTTGCGGCATCTGTGGCCACATCATCCGGGGCATAGCGGGCTAGCTTGCTGAACTCATCCACGTACTGTGCCACGGTACGGTTCCCTTGGCGTAAGTTGCGGAACTCACGCTTCTTCAGACTCATGGCTCCAGCTGAAACATGAGCGGTGCGGAAGGCCTGCTGGAATTGATCCCACGTGATAGCACCAATGGGATAAGTGGCGGTGTAGTTCTCCCACCAAGAGGCTACGGGTCCATCAAGTTGATGCGCGGCAAAGCGCACCTTCTCTGCATCAGTGCATCCAACAGTGATTAGCTCTCTTCCGACTTTGCGGAGCCAATCATCAGCCACAATCGGCTCAGTGCTACTAGAGAACACTGGCGGATTCAGCCTCAGGAATCGAGTCAAGTTGTCCACAGGGGGTGGTGGCGGTGGATTGTTGGTGTTGTTGTTCCGATTCGGATGAGTAGCTGCATGAGTGCATTGTGCTCTTTGGAGCAGCTGGGTGAGCTCTGGCGGAAAACCGTGTCACGCCTCAAGGCATCCGTGTTTTGGAGTGGATGAGAAAATTAGAATAGAACAATGGTCTATGAGAAATAACACTACCCATATGAATGCACAATCATAAACACACCAATCATTTATTCATTCCACTCAAACATGGTTCAATCTCGATTACAAAAGCTCATGACTAATCGAAAAATATCGCCTAACTGATCGATGAAAAGGTAAAAAATAACATGGTGGTCGACTAAAAGTCTTCATCAATAATCCTTGCGTCCTCTGGTGTGATGTCCTCTGTTGTGGCGCCTCCTCTTGCGGCTTCCTTCGGTGGAACTCCCTTCATAATCCTGATCATTGCTCACGAGGGGTCCATCATCTCCACTCGGAAAAAGGTCCTCTCCCAAGTCCATCTTTTCCTCTATTGCTGCAAGCTTCATCTTGGTCGCCGATTGTCTCCATGAAGTCCGCGACTTCTTCCTCATGGTTAAGGAAGTCTGCGTGTGCCTTCTCCTCCAGTTCAGATTCACGGAACAAAAGCCTCCTATGTGCCTTCGAGTTACGGCGAGTCTGAATCTCCCGCTTCGAGGAGACACTCCAAGTCCTGGATATAGAGAGAGTGGAGTCGCCCTCACGGTACGGATGATATCTCCATTCCTTGCTCTGCGAGAAACCATGGCGAGGTCTCGAGGATCGAGCTCGGCCTCAGACTCCTCTCGGAGATGTCCAAGGGCACGATAGATCGCCATGTCCCTTCCGATGATCCAGTTGAAGTTGGTGAACTCAAAGTCAATAGGCTCCGTGTGTCCTCCGAAGGTTCTCCCAGGATATGCACTTCAATCTCAGAAGCGGTGTCCGTCGGAAGTGCATTGGTTGGCTTCCGGTGATCGAGGGCAGAGCAATCTTCAGCTTCTTCACCATCTGGACCAGCTTCCTTCCAAGGGCATCGCCTCGTCGGGTGGCAAAACTCGTAGCAAAACGGGGTGAACTCGACGCCATCTAGAATGTTGAAAATAGGAGAAGAGTTAGAATTGAACAGGGAGAATTACGGAATGATAAGGATATAAAGTAAATGGTCTCTTCCTATGGCTTTCCGATCCTAGGGGTTACGATCCCACGGTCAGCGTGTGCTCGATACCATCTCTCAGAGCGACCGACCCAAAATCGGTCAAATCTACGTGTCTATACCATCCCAAGATCATGCCGGTACTCACAAGACATCGATGAAATAATCAAAGTTCAATCACACCTGAATTTATTACACGATTCTCATATAGAGTCTTTATTACAAGAGAATAAATTCGCTCAAGGCCAACTCATGAGAAATAAACTACTAATGCTGCGGAAGCGAGAAGTAAAGCGAGTCCATCCGACTCCAAAGGGCAATCGCCAAGCGCGAGCGTAGCCTCACCCCGATCGAATATACCTCTGCAACATAAGACGTTGCAGCCATGTAGGTCAGCTTTTGAATAAGCTGGCAAGTCATGAAGAAATAACAATAATAAAGTTACTAACACTATATGCATTTTGGCTGTGGAGCTCTAAGTTTCATCATTTTGCGAAAAGCAAATTTTTCCCTACTACAGTGGACTTGCTTGCAAATTACTACAAATTGTTGGTAGTTATTGAGATGGTTCCGTGAACCAATATCTCATTCCCAAATTATTAAGTCATAAAACCCCTCAAATTAATTCATTAGTTTTAGTGTTGAGATTTCGAATACTTCCAAGTTCCAGAGGCTCAAATTGTCCGTGAATCGGGACACGGCTAATCGATTAGATCTTTAACTCTGCAGAGGTTTATGACTTTTCCCGCAAGAATCATTCCTCCTTTTAAGTCTTCGCACTTCATGGTGTTTGAAGATGGGGACGAATGAAACAGGTCTTCCAAAGAGTTCTTCCGCTCGCGGTACCCATCCAATCCTACCGTTCTTCTACATCTCGTAGTACCGTCCAGCCAGCGTCACTACTAGGGTTAACCCAGCCGAGCCCATAATGGCTTGCGGCTGCATGTAAGCTTCGGTCATGGGGCATCCATCCGTCTCTTCGTGGCTGGGTGAAGCTTTCCGCAAGATGTCATGGCACTTCTCCATGCATCCCGCCAACCACTGGGTTCTCCAGGTGCCCGTCAACCGTCCTCCACCCAGTAGTGAATTCCGAAGTCCATCTTGATTCTTGTAGTTCATGGGGTTGTCATCATCATTGACTCTCACATCTTTCTTATGAATTTCACTCAACCAAAACCCGTCTACGAGCATAGCAAAGTAAACTACTTCGTCCCGGGGTCATGGTAACAAGGGGATTGGTTCATCCTACCACATGATACTACTCAAGATTAATAACTTCAAAATTTCAACTACTGCATGCATGGTGGGGTGGTGATAATTTCTAATGCACAAAAACATAGGTATAGAAATAACATGATCAAAACTTGCCTTGCTGATGATCCTCGTAAGCTAAAGATTCAGAGTAGCAAGCTTCAGACTCGGAAACTCTACCGAGACAAACAATAATCACAATAAGCATATAGCATGGGATCACATAACACAATAGCATAACAATAGCAACATAACACATCAAAACAACCAAATCAAAACCCAAGGGAAAACTCAAAGAAAACCAACTCAAGTTTCCTACTTCAAACAACAACTAGAATAGTTTTATATAACAAAAAATTTTCTAACATAACCTAATCATGAGGTTATGTTAACATAACAGAAAAGAATGCACTAAGCAACTAGGAGCAAAAAGAATTAATTTAAAACCTATTATGAAACTCCTATTAGGCCTAATTCAATTTCTATTAAGAAAAATAAAATAAAACTTTTATTTATTATAAATAAAAGTTCATCCTTAAAGCAACAGAAACTATCCTAGAATAATCAATCACATGTTAAAAATAAATTTATTTACTAATTAAAATAATAGGAAAACAGTAGCTAGTTAATTAATTAGGATTAACAAGATTCTGCTTAAAACTATTTTTTTATTAATCCTAAAATACCCAAATTAATTCCTATGGTTTGGCAATGTCAAAATAAAGTTGGGACAAAAAGAATCATATAAAAATAATTTTTCTAACTCATGTTATAACAGATTTACTATTCTGACTAAAACTAAAATAAAGCAATTTTAATTAATTTTAACATAGCTAAATATATTTTCTACAGAAACTATAGAAAATTTGCAACCCAACAAAAAAATAATCACTCAAAAATATTAAACAGAATAAAAGATATGAATTTTTCAAAACAGGAACTATTCTGTTAAAACAGAAAACGAAAATAAATGAAAAAGGGCCTAATGGGCCTAATCTACGCACTGAGCGTAAAATAAACTAAACGGGCCTAGGGTTAAACGAGTCGGGCGGCTAAATAAAAATAAACCCTAACTAAAATAAACCGTAACGAACCGGCCGGTTTTTATTAAAAAAATACCCCTTCGGGGTGTTCTAATCTACACGTAGGTTTGAGATCCGACGGGGGTGGAGCTCCATGACTCACCGAGCTAGACGGGCGGCGGGCGGTGGTGGCGAAAAGTCGTTAGCCTCTCCGGTCGTCGGGAGGTCGGTGGAGGGCCATGGAAAGCGGACGAGCTCGAGGCGGGGGGTTCTTGGTGGAGTCGGTGGAGGTCGGGAGGGTCTAGGGCGGCGACGGCGACGCAAATGGCGGCGGCGGTGAGCTCGGGCTCCGGCGACGGCGTGAGAGAGGAGGAGAGGTTCCATGAGGGGGGGGGAAATAAAAGGGGCCCAGTATTTATAGGGGAGGGCCTCGGCGTGGCAACGGGGGGCGATCGGGGGGAGATCGACATCCCGGATCTCACGGGATCCGCGATCGGCGGCGTGGCGTATGCGTGGGCGGGGGTTGAAGGAGGGTGGGGTTCGCTGGCGGTGGGGGAGAGGGGCGGGCGGGCGGTCGACCGAGCCAAGCAGGTTCGGGCGAGGCGGGTGGTGGCTGGCCGTCGCTGCTCATTGGCTGGCCTCTAGGCACGCCTGGTGGGCGGTCTGGGCTAGCTGGGCAGGGGCTGGGCTGGCGCATGGGGGGTTGTTTTTTTAAATTTATTTTTTAATAAAACAAAACAGAGTTAAAACATAAACTATAAATATTTTATATAGGACATATATATACCAAAATGATCAGGGGAATATTCCCTATCATTTGAACATTTTTCCAAAGGAAAAATCCAAACTTCATAAAATTTCATTTTTTCCAATATTCAAATAAAACCCAAATTTGAATTCAAAACTTTTGGCATTGTTTCCTCTGATATTTTTGGAGTGTCATGTTTGCTCCTCTCATACTTTTGCTCAAGTATTTATCAGGCATAGTTTGTGAAATGATTTCCACTTGCCATAGTTTGAATTCAAATTTGAAGACTCAAAACTTTTCTGAAACTTCAAATGGCATTCAAATTCAAACAGGATGCATAGATGCTTAGCTATAATTGTAAAACATGCCAAATAGGAAATTTGGGATGTTACAAATGTTTACCCAGGTTCGGGCCCTCCCGATGGAGGTAAAACCCTACTTCCTTCTTGATTAATATTGATGATATGGGTAGTACAAGAGTAGATCTACCACGAGATCGTAGAGGCTAAACCCTAAGAGCTAGCCTATGATGGTATGATTGTAATTGTGATCGGCCTTCTAAGGACCAACCTCTTCGGTTTAGATAGACATCGGAGAGGGCTAGGGTTTACATGGAGTTGGTTACAAGGAAGGAAATATAATATCCGGATCACCAAGCTTGCCTTCCACGCCAAGGAAAGTCCCATCCGGACACGGGCCGAAGTCTTGAGTCTTGTATCTTCACGCTTCAATAGTCCGGACGTTGTACACAGTCCGGCTGTCCGGATACCCCCTAATCCATGACTCCCTCAGTAGCCCCTGAACCAGGCTTCAATGACGATGAATCCGGCGCGCAGTATTGTCTTTGGCATTGCAGGGCGGGTTCCTTCTCCGAATACTCCAAAGTAATTATCGAACACTCAAACCGTTTCCGGATCCACAAGAGGATCTTCGTATGCAACCATAGAGAGAGTGATGTTTCGCAAATGCAACCTGCTGACGACTTTTCAAGCAACGCGACGTGTTATTACGGTCGGGTCAATATTCGAACCGTCCTCCCCCAACCAGCCACAGTGCACATTGCGAGGCGGTTTCCTTGACACGTCTCGTCAAAGCAGAGATCGTCCCCCCTTATCACGGGATTCTCATCAATACGGGCATGGGTAATCCAACCGCACCGTTAATCGCGGCGAGTGGGAGGCAAACAGGCTCAACCAGGCAAGTGGGGAGGCGCAAAAAGCACTTACCGCCCCTATAAAGAGGCAAGGTCTCCTTCTCTTTACCCACGCCTTTCTCCTTCCGCTCGCTCGTTCCCCCCTTTTCGAGCCCTAACGCCCAAGCACTCTTCCTTTCCACCAAAGCGAGGCCTTCCAAAGATGTCCGGATCCGGAGCAGGAGGCAAATGGATGACCTCTACTATCCAGGAGAAGGATATTAAGAAGCTCCGGGATGCCGGGTATCTGGCTCAGAAGATCGGCCATCGTCTCCCCCCGGCGGGACAGGTCGTCCCCACTTCGGAACCTCACCAGTGAGTCGTGTTCCTTCCTCACTTTATCCGCGGGCTTGGGTTTCCCCTGCACCCATTTGTTCGCAGAGTCATGTATTACTATAGGATTGATTTTCACGATATTTCCCCCAACTCCTTCCTCAATATCTCGACGTTCATCGTCGTGTGCGAGGCTTTTCTTCGTATCTCACCTCACTTCGGCCTGTGGCTAAAGATTTTTAATGTGAAGCCCAAGGTGGTGAGTGGCGAACATGCCGAGTGCGGCGGCGCCATGGAAAGCAAGATGCGCAAGGCCGTTTGGCCGACGGGCGCTTTCAACGACTCCGTCAAGGAGTGGCAGCAATAGTGGTTCTATGTCACCGAGCCACGCGGCAAAAAATGGGTGGCCGCTCTAGAGTTCAGATCCGGAGCTCCGCTTCGGCTTACATCCTGGCCCGAGAAGGGCCCGAACTGGTCCTTGTCTGATGAGCTGTCACTGCTCCAGTCGCGCCTTCAGGGCGTGGCCGATTGGGATGTCAAACTTGTGGATGTAGTCCAGGTGATGCTAGTTCGCCTGGTTCTCCCTTGTCAGCGCCGAGCTTGTACTCTGTGGGAGTTCGACCCCGCCGAGCACCAAACCCTTCGGGAGCTTTACGATTCCTCCCACAAGGATATCTGGAAGGTGCTCTTCAAGTCCGGTAAATCGTGGCCGGACCCCACCGGGGATCGTGGGTATCAGCTATCCCATTCTCCAAGCTCAGTAAGTCACAGCCAAGTTCTGTCTATTCATGCTTCAGTTGGCATGTCATGGGGGAAACATCCTAATCGTGTTTCATCGTGACCTCAGGGATGGATAAATAAAGTGGAGCGGATATACTGTCCGGCACCGTTGCCGGAGGAACCGGCCGGACCTCTTCTGACAAAGATGCTGGTCCCTGCGCCTTACGAGGCGCAGAAGAAGGCTCCAAGAAGGTCAAGAAGACCCGGAGTGGCCTCCGTCACCGCGAGGCTTCGGACGCAAATTCCGAAGACTCAAGCGATGCTCCCTCTTCGGAAGAGGAAGAGGAAGAAGCAGAGGAGGGCGAGCCTCATTCTGGAGGTAGGAAGAAACGCGTAGCTTCCTCGTCCCTGGAGGCCGAATCGCCCAAGAGGAGAAAAGGTTCCCTCCCAGAGGCATCCACCACGGCTGCCGACAGCAGTCCGGAGTGGGATCCCAGGGCCCAGCCCCTAGAGAAGTCGTAAGTGTACATGCATATGCGTCCAGGATTGCTTTTGGGTATAATAGTTTTAACTGTTGCTATATTTTGCACAGTCCGGCGGGATCCTGCGCCGGCCAGTCCTCATCCGAGGATTCGCTGAGCTCGGATGCTTTGGCGAGCGAGACTCCTCTAGAGGCCCCTTCCCCAAAGTCCCGGCACGACATTGAGGTGTCATCTCAACGGGGCTCGGACCAGGCGACACCGGGGCGGACACAGGAGCGATGGCCCGGAGTGCGCCATCAGTGAGGCGACATTTTGGTTCGCCCACAGCCGGACAAGGTCCGGGAGACCTCTAAGGCCCCCGGATCGGGCGAGCGGCCACCTTCAACAGTGGGGGGCCTGCCTACTCCGCCGGCAACCTCTGTTCGGACGGAGCTGCCAGGCGGCCTATCGACGGCGTTAAAGAACGCGTCTATCATCGATGAACATCGGACCCTTATGGGTGCGGTGGTTGAAAAGATTCAGTCCGCCGAGAGCGGGCTGAACGAATCCTGCCTTGGCCTTATAAAGGCCTTTGAGGTATGTTTTCCAAGAAACCTTTGAGGAATCGTCATTATATGAGTAGTAGCCCCTGATACACTGTCCGGCAAAGGAGAGGGAGCCGGGCAGGGGATCAAATCCTCTCTTGTCATGGGGACTTATGTTAATGACATGTACCTCTTTATTTGAATACAGGCGTCTGCGGAGAGGACGACCGCTCATAATGCGGAAGTGTCCGAACTGAAGCGGAACCTGGAACGGGCCGAGGAAGAACTTGGCCGCGTGAGGAAGCAATTAGAAGATAAACAAGGTATGATAAAACATTGTCTTGCATTTGGCACAAATAAGTAATTGTGCTTATTGAAAAGTTTTTGTGTTATATGCCCTAGGAGCGAGTGCCGAATACGAGGCACTGAAGAAGGCCGTGGATGATGCCAACAAGAAGGCTGCCGCCGAACAGGCACTTCGTGAAAAACATGAGGCCAGGGTTGTCGCAGCTGAGCGGGAGCTCCAGGAGGCTGTGAAGAAAGGCGAGGGCTTGGAGCAAAGTGTAATAGAGAAAGAAGCCGAACTCACCCAAGCGCTCCAAGCTGTGGAAGATGCCCGGGAAGAAGCCCGAGGTGCTGTACAAGACATTCAAGATGCCCGGAAAGTTGCGGCTGGTAAGGCCTTCTGTATTGTTAGCCATTTATTCATGATAATGGAAGAATTCTAAGCGGCAAGCTGAATTCTTATTTTTCCATAGGCTTATGATCTTCCTCGCAGCATATCGATGCCGCCCAATTCTACCGAACCGAGGAAAAGAAGTCTGTGGAGAGGAATTTCTGGTCGCAGTATTTGGCACCGAACTATCCGGTGCCCTTTATCGATCAGCTGAAGCAGCTGGTCGAACTCCACCAGGCGGCCGAACTAGCCATGAAGGACTTGATTGTCCGCTGTGGTGGCGGAGCCAATTCAGCGATTGCCGGGCTCATGAAGCGGATTGCGGGTGATTGTCCTCGGCTTGATGCTATTAAGCGATCGGTCTACATAGAGGGTGCACGTATGGTATTCGCCCGTGCAAAAGTGCATTGAGGGAAGCTTGACACGGAGAAGCTGATGACTGAGGGGCCGCCAAAGGGTAAGGAGCATCGCAAGCCCAAACTGTACTATGAAGGTGTATTGAAGGGGGCCAGCCTTGCGGCGGATAAATGTACCAAAGACATTATATATCCCTGAGGGTAGTCGTGCCATTTTTTGTAATATGGGATTATGGCGTTTATATATTGCCTATTTTGTTTGAACATGTGTGCTTCCTGTGCGGCTGTTTAATGTATATAAATCCTGAGAGTTGGCCAGTCGTCGGCTTCTGTCCCCACGTAAAAAGAATACTGGGGTGTTCATGATATAACTGAATGCTCTTTACCCATAGTTGGGTTCCTTTGCGGAGGCGTTTCTCACCACGAACCAGGCAATCAGACTATAAGGCTTTATTACTCTCACTTAGCCATAGGAATTCGAGTATGGTCGACGCAACCCCTAGTGTTCGGAAGGCCAAACTAGGGGCTCTATTGGCGCCTGATCGGAAGACCGATCCGTCGCACTCAGCATTTTTAATGGCGTTGTGCGGAATAAATCTTTAGGGATTTTACAACCTCTCGAACAGCTGACCAACTCTCGTTGTATCATGAGAGTCGGTTTTCGGCTTTCATCGAGGTGCTCGTCCGGCAGATCCGGACACAATCGCAGAGTTCTCCTACGCTACCTTAGCCGATATAACGGAACGTAAGGTACCAAAACAAGGGAGCCGGGCAAACCCAACCAATGACCCAAGACATGATTCGGAGCTGATGCATATAGTGCTATAAGTTCGGGGTGCCGAACGACCGAGAAGGTGGTCGGACTTTATTGTCGTATTATGAAGCCCCTGGCGTAATCGGGCATAACACGAGGTGTCGATGAAAAGCGACGGCCGGTAAGTGTTAGTTAAGTCTATGTATTGTAGCAAAATGATATGTCTATGCATATGAGTACGATGTATGATTATGAAAAGAGGTGTTTTTTTTACGGAACCTGTGATGGCCGGACTGAAGGGAGTTTGTCAGTGGATCAGAAGTGAATCCGGACTGCCTTCTTTTAGGGGGGGCTCCTTGTGTGTCCTGGTCGATTCCACGTCACCTATCCTGTTCTGCATCAAAGTTAGTTTGTAAGGCAAATACTCGGAGGTAGCTGAGCGTCTGCTTGTGGTTGGTCCAAGGGCTCCTGATCGGGCCCTGGTAAACCCAGCCGACATACCGGTGGGTAGCGCGGACTCCTCAATTGGTGTCCGGATAGTCGTATGTCATATCCAAATCTTGATAGGCATGCGTGACTCGCTACTCCGGCGGTTGTATGATATCCGCCCCGAGGGCGGGGTTCGGCCTTGCCCATAGGCGTGATTACATCACATGGTGTTGGCCTGAGTTATTTACCATGCCGGATCTAGCCAACGTGGTTCATCCCGTTAGCATACGGTAAATTACTGCATGGTGGGGAGGTGCCGAAGATTTATTCTTTTGGCGCAGTATTTGTTTTGTGATCCGAAGACACCCGTTTAGAGTGATGGGACAGAAAAACTTGGCCTTTGCTCCCGGCATCTTTGAAGAGATGTTTTTGGTGATTTCCCACCTGTGGGGGTTTTATGTGTTGTGGAGCCCCTGATTTGTTATGTCCTTAGGTACTGCAACTGAGTTGTTGTGGTTAGCGCGGTCTGGGGGGAGCGGTCATACTTATATGCTATGGAGGGGTGAGATATCCTGACTAGAAGTCTCCATTGTTACCGGCACGCGGCCAGCCGTTCTGCTTTGAGGATCTGACATTCTCTATTGGTATGCTTTGCCGTCCTTCTAAGAGTACCATGAATTTCGCATGGTTGATCTAGTGTGTGGCTCGGGCCGGATAGGTCTGAGTTCTTCTTTGTCCATTGACCGGACTGGGGGTTGCTAAAGTTAGCACCGACTTTCCAGACTTGGCGCTTGTGACCGTTGCGCCGGGGCTTGAGTATGCTTCTTCTTGTGTCCTTCGTGTTGTTTTGGACCGTAGTGATGTGTTGACGTCGGGGCATGTGCCTTGAGTTCTCCTGCTTAGGTTGGGGTGGCTGGTTCTGCCCTTTGTCGGGGCGGTCAGGTCCGTATCTTTCAGTGGCCAGGACGTTGGTCCATCTGTCTACCAACGAATCTTGGTCAGCTTTAAGCTGCTGTTGCTTCTTTTGCAGGCTTTTTGCCGTGGCAATGAGCTGTCGCTCGAAGCGAGCTTGTTCCACTGGATCTTCGGGCACACCGAATTCGCCATTGTCGAGACTTGCCTCGTCCTCGGAGGGGGGCGTATAGTTGTCCCTCTCCAAGTATCCCACAGTGGCCAGTCCGGCCTTATGAAAGGCACGCCGACTAGGGTTATATTCGTCTTCGGCACCATCCGGATTGTTTTCGACTTCTGGGCCAGTATTCCTGTGGCGGGGCTCGGAGCGGGGCCAAAGACACCCATACTTTGCTTTTCCCCCTGGGGGATTATCCTCTGATGCCTCGTCGCCATTGGTTTCCTTCGGAGTATCCACCATATATATATCATAAGAAGAGGTGGTTGTCCACCGCCCAGTGTGCGGTGGTTCGTGTATTTCTCCTGCATCGTCGTCCATACTGTCGATGTTTTCAGAGTCGAAGTTCAGTACCTCGATTAAGTCATCGACCGTGGCAATGAAGTGGGTGGTGGGTGGGCGGCGAATTCGCCGTCGTCGCCTCCACTCGAGAGCGAACATAGTTCGCCAAGAGCCTCCTGACAAAGAGAGAGACTTTAATGAGTCCAGCATGTTGCCAAAGGGCGAGTGCTGGAAGATATCCGCAGCGGTGAACTCCATTACCGGAGTACACCCCGGCCCGACGGGCTTGGGAGTGTACGGACTGGAACCGACATCCGGATACGAATCCAGGGGTTCGGAGTCGCGGGCCACCACAGAGGTAAGACCCGTGTTTGGCTCCACCGCTGATGAGGGCGCGACCTGGGGGGCGAGGTCCACCCCTCCGTCCTTAGGCACCGCAGCCTGCTCCGGATCTAGGTCCGGAGATACTACGGGGGTGTAAGTGCATCTAGTGCCCCTTAGTGATTTTGGTGTATTGAAGACTTATAGGTTAAGGAACTAATGCGTTTGTGAGTGTACACAGGTCTATAAGTCTATGAGGAGTTTGATATTTACAGAGAAAGTCGAATTTCTAAAATGAAGTTCTTCAATGAAGACTTTGATATTCGAAGACTTTCGAAGACTTTGAAAGTGAAGAAATTAGTGTGACCTTGAAGACTTGGTATTCATTTGAGGAACATGAAGTGTGAAGACTTTTGTTTTCGTAGTTTAATTTTCTCTTTCTTGGATCATAGGAAACACCGTCTTGTTAAAGGGGTCGAGGAAATACTAAGGAAAATTTCCATGTGATGCTCAACTCAAAATCCTACACCTACCAATCCCTTGAGTGAAGCCTTTGGAAATCTCATACAGTTCAGTCAATTTCTTGATGTGAGACGAAGTTCTTCAGTCGCCGAGGAATTTGTTCGACCGAGGAGTTAGGAATTCGCCAGTGTGGATTGCCTACACAGTGAGGAACATGATATACGAGGAATTTGCTAGTCAAATTTCCGACCGTTCTTGTCTTCGCGCCAGCTGTCCCAAAATATCTTATCCACCTAACGGTCATATCATTGAAGGGCATTTATGTCTTATCATGTCGGGCTGCTCCCTAGGCTATAAATAGCCGCCCCCTACAACCACTAGCTGGTTGGCTGCTCCGAGAGAACTTGACACTTGTCATTTGAGAGCAACCCATCCTCCGAGGACTTTGGCGAAAATCATCAAGTGAGGAAAACCCAAAACCAAACCCTACAAACCCAAAGTGATTGAGCATCATGAAGAAATTGATCCTGCGTGGATCCGACGCTTGTTACCTTTGAAGACTGTGCTTCTTCCAGACGGTTAGGCGTCATGGTCTAGAGCATCCAAGAGGAATTGTGGATCGCCGAGTGACCAAGTCTGTGAAGGTTTGGAAGTCGCTGAAGACTTACCACGAGTGATTGGACGAGGTGCATGTGACCTTAGTTCAAGGAGAATACGGTGAGGACTTGGTGTCTGAGCTGCGTGCTCAGGATCGGGTGTCCGGACTGTGTGTCCTCGAGTTTAAATACTCGGCCGCTCCAACCAGACGTACAAACCGAGACAGCAGTTGGAACTGGTCTACCAAATCATTGTCTTCACCAACCTAACTGGTTCTATTTCCTCAACCCTTTCATTTCCTCATTCTTGTGTTGAGTGTTTGTTCATATCTGTGTTTGAAGACTTTGATGAAGACTTTCTCAATTTCCTCAGTTCAATTTCTTGATCTGTTTGTCTTCATCTTGTGTTATCCTCGTGATTACGCTTTACGTACTCTGTGATTGTCTTCATTTCATCATGATGACTATGCGTGTATTCTGTTATGCTTACTTCGAGTACTTATTCGCTGCAAGTAGTTCTTCGCTAAGGAATTTCCTCACCGCAAATTCCTCGTTGAAGAATTCATAAAATCGCCTATTCACCCCCTCTAGTCGATATAACGACTTTCAATTGGTATCGAGCAAGGTACTCCCTTGTTCTTTGTGATTTTGGTTTAACCACGGAGTTTTAGTTATGTCGACCGCAGGTATGATCAAGGTCTCAGCAGGTGTCCTACCTTCGATGGGACGGACTACCCCATGGAAGAACAAGATGCGAATGCATCTTGAAGCAATTGACAACGATCTACGGTATATTGTGGAAAAGGTGTTCCTCTGTCACACCTTCTCCGAATGATCTTGATGTGAAGAGATTCAAGCAACTCGATTCTCAAGCGAAGAATATCATATGTGGCCATCCGAGCAAAGGTCAATATGGAAGAGTGAGTGCTTTGGAATCTGCCAAGCTCATACGGGACAGGTTGTCCAAAGTAAATGAAGGTGTCTCAACTCAGCGTGACTCTCGAGTTGATGTTCTTCGAATCTCTTCAACCGCTTCAAAAGACTCGACAACGAAAATGTTCAACAAACCTTCGATCGCCTCACCGACATCTCAAATGAGCTTCAAGCACTTGG
Organism: Aegilops longissima; assembly: GCA_021605205.1. Taxonomy (NCBI): domain Eukaryota; kingdom Viridiplantae; phylum Streptophyta; class Magnoliopsida; order Poales; family Poaceae; genus Aegilops; species Aegilops longissima. The sequence goes on along the minus strand of CM038676.1, from coordinate 444,085,572 downwards.
CGCCATCGACATCACCGACCATGAGGTGGTGAAGAAATTATTAAGATCGCTTGATTCCTCATTTGATACTCGCGCGATGATTCAAGAACGAGCTGACTACAAGTCTCTTGATCCTGCCGATATCCTCGAAAGGCTAAATACTCACGAGTTCCACTTTCAAAAGAGAGATCTCTATGGTTACGGCTATGGAAAACACGTGCCACGAAGGCCAAGGCTGTGTCCGAATCTGAGTGTGAAGACTCGGTAGTAGCCTTGGAGATCCCAAGAATTAGGCCAGAGCTAGCACTGCTCGTGAAGAAATTCCAGAAATTCTCAAGACGTGGTCGCTTTGGAAAATCCTCAAGAAGCAGTGATTCCTCATCTAGTGACTATAAGAGAAGACTTTGTCACAAATGCAAGAAACCTGGTCACTACATCCAAGATTGTCCTCAGTGGGAAAAGGAATTAAAGAAGAAGAAACACAAGGATTACAGTTCTGATGACGCGAAGAAGAAGAAGAAATCATCGAAATCTTCATCATCAAAATCCTCAAAGCCTTCTTCTCACAAGAAGAGCAACTCCAAAAAGGCTCGGGCATTCATTGGCAAGGAAATGGACTCTGAAGCTGAATCTGAGGAACATGAGGAAGAGGAGGAGTCTGAAGAATCCGAATCTGGTGTGGCTAGTCTGGCTTTCGCTACTGCTTTCGTTAGCAAGTCCATCTTCAACATCAAGAAACTGACCCACCGACAAGCCCGATGAGGATGATGATGACTTCGCTCCCACCTATTGCTTCATGGCAAAAGGTGCCAAGGTACTGAATTTCACCTACTCTGAATCTAGTGAAAATGAATCTGATGAGGATCTCAAGCCCAGCTACTCTAAACTTGCTAAGATTGCCATAAAACAACAAAGGGCTTTTGAAAAGGTTCAAAACATGCTAGACAAAAGTGATAATATGTTGGGTGAAGAAATGGATCGCACTAAAGCCCTGACTGAAAATCTTCAGAGACTTCAGTCTAGGCTTGACAGCCTTCTAGGTCATCATAACACTCTCCTATCTGATCATGAGAAACTTTCTTATGAATTTCTTCAAAGAAAGCAAGATCTTGAGAAGCTAAGAGTGAGTTATGAAGATCTTGAAAGGCGCGATTCATTACTTGCTCAACAAATCAGCGCTTCTCAAGAAGAATTTGTTCCTCCATGCTTAAAGTGCATTGAACGTGAATCGCTAATTCTTCACTGAATGTTCAAATGCTTCAACTGTTACAAATTCTTCACCTGCCTCTGCTATCACTAATTCCTCATCCGAGGACATTGCTAGTATCCTTGGCGATGCAGGGCTGAAGGAATTGTACATGGCGAGCATGTACAAAAGCCTCAAAGGGCATCAGACTCTTTGTGATGTGCTTAAAAGCAGATCCTCAACAGAACCCTAGGAAAGAGGGTATTGCATTTGAGAGGAAACTAAATCTTGATGGAACATCTTGGAAGCTTTGAGCGGTATCCCAAAACCTCATGGGTTCTGCAAAGGGACCTCCATTGATCCATCTAACTTATCCGCTTTACATGCGAATTTCCTCATTCTCCGATGAGTCATTTGACTCCAACTATAAACTATTCAAAAATCAGAATGGTGAAGTATTTGCTAGATATGTTGGCACTAATCGCAGAACGGTTCCCCTATGAAGAAAATCGGGTTCCCAAGAAGTGCCTTGAAAGTCTTGGTGAATGTCCTCATGACACCACCGGTGAAGAATAGGAACCCCAGATCAAATTCTTCATATGGACAAAATTCTTCATATGGATCCAAGTCCACATACGGACATAATTCCTCACGTGGATCAAATTCCTCAAAAGGATCAAAGTCCTCATATGATTATCATCGTGCTAACAACTCTGTCTCGCAGGGTAGAGCTAAGGGCTATGAATATGTGCATTATTCTTCAAACCAATATGTTCATATGTCCTCAAGAATTTCTACGCTTATTCATATGCTTACCCTAACCCCTCTTATGTGAAACGAAATGGTTTGGCCTCTATGCCACCATTCTCGTATGGTGCTCGCATGAGTGATGAACTCTTTGCCACCCCTTCAGATGTGGGTGGTGAAGAAAAGAACTAACCTCTTCAGGGTCAGGTCTCGGGCGTGCCTTAACGTCTGAAGAATTTCTTTGGGGGCACGACAAAAATGCACGAAAGGACACAGGCTAATCATGATGAAATGAACTTTCATTTCACATGTCCTCCTCCTACCGCTTATCGATTGATCTTGATCGATGAAATTCATCGATGAACTTGATATCATATTCTTCACCGATGAAGTATATGAGATCGTAAGTTGTACTAATTCATCTGCAGGATGATCAACCCAAAGCCACCGAGTGGGTTCTCGATAGTGGATGTACAAATCACATATTGGTGACAAGAATCTATTGATGGATGCTCCTTATCACCGTCACATCTGAAGCATATCATCTTTGCCGACAAAGGCAAAAGTCGTATTGGGTCTTGGTAAGGTTGCTATCTCTAAGGACATGCACATGGACAAAGTCATGCTTGTTGAGTCCTTAGGATACAACCTCATGTCGATCTCAATGCTTTGTGATCTTGATATGGTTGTTATCTTTGGCAAGTATCGTTGTGTTGTGATTATGGAAGTGACAATTCCAAAGTCTTCGAAGGCTTTAGGAGAGGAGACTTGTATATTGTTGACTTCTCCACAGGACCACAACCAGCCGTGTGTCTACTTGCAAAAGCTTCAGAAGGCTGGCTATGGCATCGGCGACTTGGTCACGCAGGCATGAGGAATTTGCACACGCTTGTGAAGAAGAAGCATGTCATTGGCATTGAGAATGTCAAATTCCTCAAGGATCACTTATGCGGAGCCTGTGAAGCTGGAAAAATGACCAAGGCCAAGCATCCAGTGAAGACTATCATGACCACTACTCGTCCCTTCGAATTGCTTCACATGGACCTCTTTGGTCCCAATCATTACTCAGTATCGTTAATGATGCATCTCTATATGGCTTTGTTATTGTTGATGATTACTCTCGTTACACATGGGTACACATTGTTACTTACAAAAATCAAGTGCAGGAAGTCTTCAAACGATTTTCCTCGAGGGCTTCAACTAACTTTGGTGTGAAGATCAAGCACATCAGGAGTGACAATGGAACTGAGTTCAAGAATTCCGGTCTTGATGACTATCTTGATGAACTTGGTATTACTCATGAGTTATCTGCTCCTTATACTCCTCAGCAAAATGGCGTCGTGGAGCGCAAGAACAGAACTCTTGTTGAGATGGCTCGCACTATGCTTGATGAATACAAACGCCTAGTCGTTTCGGATTGAAGCAATCGACACTGCGTGCCACATCATCAATAGAGTATATCTTCACAAATTCTTCAAGAAGACTGCCTATGAACTCCTCACTGACAAGAAACCTAATGTAAGTTATTTCAAAGTCTTGATTGCTAAATGCTGGATTAGAGATCCTCATCACAACTCTAAATTTGCACGAAAGCACATGAAGGTTTTATGCTTGGTTACGGAAAGGACTCGCACACCTCTGAGTCTTCAACATCACTCTTCACAAGATTGTTGACACGGTAGATGTGCGGTTCGATGAAACTAATGGCTCGCAAAGAGAGCACCTACCTTCGTGTTAGACGAACCAGCACCGAGGATTCTATCAGTTCAAGGCAACCGAGGATGTCATTCCTCTTGAAGAAACTGCTGAAGAATTCATCCTCAGACGTGAAGAACGTCGAGTGATGCACTCAAGATAATGTCAAGAAAATGGTGCTGAGGAAAATGATCAAATTCCTCGATGACAACCAGCTCATCCTCGTGTTGCAAAAGAAGTGCAAGTGGAGAAGATCATCGATGACATTAAAGCGCCAGGTCCTCTCACACGCTCAAAAGCTTCACATTTATCTAACTTTTGTGGGCACTATGCTTTTGTCTCTATCACAGAGCCCACTAAGGTAGATGAAGCATTTCGAGCCGGAGTGGATTCAGGCCATGCAAGAAGAATTACATCGTTCGAGCTCAACAATGTCAGGAACTGGTCAAACGTCCAGATCCTCGCAAGCATAATATCATTGGCACAAAGTGGATCTACCGCAACAAGCAAGATGAAAATGGTCTTGTGGTGAGGAATAAGGCACGACTAGTAGCTCAAGGCTACACACAGTTGAAGGAATTGATTTCGATGAAACTTTTGCACTGTCGCTAGACTTGAGTCTATTCACATATTACTCGCCTATGCTAACCATCACAATATCACCTTATATCAAATGGATGTGAAAAGTGCATTCCTCAATGGTAAGCTTGAGGAAGAAGTATATGTTGCTCAACCCCTGTGTTTTGAAGATCCAAAGAATCGACAAAGTCTTGAGACTCAATAAGGCCCTCTATGGCCTCAAGCAAGCCCCTCGGGCGTGGTATGATACATTGAAGGAATTCTTTGTGAAGAATGGCTTCACACCGGTTCACTCGACCCTACTCTCTTTACTAAATCTTATGATGGTGAACTGTTTATGTGCCAAATATATGTTGATGATATTATCTTTGGCTGTCTTGACCAACGTTATAGTGATGAATTTGCCTATATGATGAGTGAAGAATATCAAATGTCTATGATGGGAGAGTTGAAATTCTTCTTAGGTCTTCAAATTCGTCAACAACACAATGGCATATTCATATCTCAGAGAAATACCTCAAAGATGTCTGAAGAAATTGGCATGCAAGATTGCAAAGGTGTCAAAATTCCTATGCCCACAAATGGCCATCTATGCATCGATGAAAATGGTATTGACTTGATCACAAGGTATACCGCTCCATGATTGGTTCTTTATTGTACTTATGTGCATCTAGGCCAGATATAATGCTTAGTGTTTGCATGTGTGCCCGATTTCAAGCTACACTGAAGGAATCACACCATAAGGCTGTGAAGCATATTCTTCGATATCTAGCTCACACACCAACACTAGGATTATGGTACCCCAAGGGCTCTACTTTTGATCTCATTGGATATTCCGACTCTGACTACGCTGGTGATCGTGTGGACCGCAAGTCAACATCTGGTACTTGTCATTTCCTCGGACGATCTTTGGTCCGTTGGTCCTCAAGAAACAGAACTGCGTATCACCGCTCTACTGCGGAAGCTGAATACATTGCTGCTGGCTCGTGTTGTGCTCAATTGCTATGGATGAAGCAAACTCTCAAGGACTACGGCATCAACGTGAAGAATGTGTCTCTCTATTGTGACAATGAGAGTGCCATCAAGATTGCTCACAACCCAGTTCAGCACTTTCGAAGACAAAGCACATTCAAATTCGTCATCATTTTCTTCGTGATCATGTGTTGAAGGCGACATCTCCATCGAGCACGTGAAGACTGAAGAACAGCTAGCTGATATCTTCACTAAGCCCTTGGATGAGAAGAGATTTAGCAAGTTGCGGTGTGAGCTAAATATCTTAGAATCTTGAATGTTCTTTGAAAAGGACACACATCCCGACACTTATGCAAAATTGATGAATTAGATGTGCAACACATGAAGAAACGTTTTCTTCAATCAATGAAGAATAACACTCTAAATGTGAAGAAATTAATGAAGAATTTGATTCTCGAGAACCCTCGACAATTGTACGCGGTGTCTGAAATCATCATTCTTATCTGGTGGGTCACGCCACCACCAAAGTTGAAAATCTTCAATTTGAGTTTTCCTCAGTTTGAAATTCTTGAGTTTTCAAATTCTTCAACTTTGCAAAATCTTCATGGTTTCCGTCGTCTTTCTTCATTGGCTATATATATATATATATGGGTTTATGTCCTCTATAGCATTCACTTATGGCTATTTCTTCAAGTCGCTTTTTCTGCTAAGTGAATGTGATCGGACCCTTCCCCCTCTATGCTATACTCAACCCAATCCATTCACAAATTCTTCATATGCGTTCTATTTGAAACTCGTTCAAAATCTTCACTAAGTTCTTGTCAGCTGAAGAAATTGTGAACGGAACTTTAAAACTGATCTTATCCAAACTTTCGGTTTTGCCGCTCAAACCGTTCCGCATCCCACGATGCATTATTTCATTCACCCACGATCGTACACGATCTCCACTACATAGTACGTGGGTGACACATGTCGTGAGAAGGGAAATGGTCAGGGGCATGTTCGTCCTAAATCTTCGGGCGATCCATTTTTCACCGTGTCTATAAATACCCCTCTTCCCTTCCTCACTTCTTTTACTCGCTCGACATCTCTCTCCCGCCGAGCTCCTCAAACCCTAAGCGCCGCCGCTTCTCCATCGTCACCGGTGAGGAAAAGCTTCCTCGCCTCAACCTCGTCGCCCGACGTACTCGCGCCGACATGAAATCCTCACTCCGCCGCCGTAGCTGTCTTCCTCCGCCAAGTTAGGCGTGGAAGATCTGAGCAGACGAACTTCCCAACTGTTCTTCTCGGTTCGTCGTGTTCTTCACTTGGGTAATTAAAAGTTACTTTTATTACTCGCTTTGATTCTCAAACCTTCTCGTAAATCTTCAAAGGTGTTTATTCTTCAAATCTTCACACATATGAACACCTCAAATCTCTTGATTCGTTTCTCTAAGCAATGATTTTCTTCAAGATTCCTCAATTGTGTGGATCCTCGATCTATACAACTCGAACCTAAGACAAAGAACGCTTAGTGAAATTCTTCAAGGCTCATCTGGTCAAAATCCTCATAACTTGTTCTTTTAAAAACCTTCTGAGAACGCATATGACCTCTCCAAATTCCTCGCAACTATACTCTGTTCACAGGTACACATGTCCGCTGCTGAATCACTAGGTTCTCATCAACTTAACTCATTTGCAGCGTTCCTCGAAGAAAAACTGCATACTTCTTCAGAGAACTCAATTGTTCAAATTCCTCAACTGAAGAACATGGCAGACGGTAAGAAGCCACAGAAAGGAGGAAAGAAACCTGAGGTTATGACTGCATTTGAAATCCCTGAGGAAATCTATGCTGACTACTGCACACCGGATGAAGAAAACAAAAATCAACGCAAGGTGCGTATTCAGAAGATTGAACGGAGATGGGCACGGGAATGGAGGGAATACAGATATGTAACTCCTAAATACATGAAGAAATTCGCTCTTAATCCTCCATGCCCAAGAGCTCCTTTGGCACCTGGCCAAGTAGCTGATCCCACAAGCATCAAACGAGGTGAGGACTTTCCTGATGAATGGGCTAAACGCCAAGCAAAATTGGCAAAACAAGCCAAGGAGGCAGTGAAGAAATTCAATGAGGATTCTGCCGCTGCTACTGCCACTGAGGCCTCGGTCAAACCGAGGAAATCCATGCAAAAGAAGCCTGCTCATAAGCCAAGTGCTTCACCATCTGCGCCCTCACGGCCAAGTTCCTCAAAGAGCACCCTCCAAGCAAATTCCTCACACCGCTGCTGCTCCACCAAAGTCCTCAACAGCTCCGTCAAAGTCTTGGTCCTGTGCACGGCTACATGTCAAAGGACTGCTGGCTTCTCAATTGCCTCAGGCGTTTCTGCAAGTTCCTCAGCCGCTCCCATTTCTTCAACTGGCCCGACTCAGCTGAAGACCAAAGCAACAGCTGGACGAGGTCCTCGGCCTAGCCCAAAGAAGAAACAGGTTGCATTCCATGTGCCTTCTGATGATGAAGCATCTGATGATGAACTTGCGGAAATCATCAGAGACCGTCAAGAAAAGGCCGCTAGAGCCAAAGGTACATCTCGTGCATCTGCTGTTGGATCCAAGAAAGTCCTCGACTATATTGATCTCGGCACAAGGATCCCAATACCCCTATGCTCGACTTTCATCGACACTGGACAAAGTCATATGTTGACTCACTTCATCGCTGAAGAAAATGGAAGTTTGAGAAGGCAAGGAAATCAAAAGGCTCAATACAGAAGGAAAAGTTCTCGAAGAAAAACGTTGTCAAGATGACACCGAGGAGCTTCTCAAGGTCGGACTGAAATTCAAGACCTCAGCAAAAACTTGATTCCTATTATGCTGATTGGCAAGGAGCCAAGGTCAGATTTGTGAACTGACGAAGAAATTCACAAATGTTGCAGCCCCGATGCAACATGAAATTGCTCAGTGAAGCCTCAACCCAACCGATCGAAGAACATGCCAAGCACGATGACGTTCAACCTGCTGATGAAAATGCTAGTTCCAGGCTGATGATCCCATTCCAGCCATTGAAGAAATTGCGTGGCACCCACTAGTGGTGCGCAAGAAAGCTACTCAAGACAGGCAAGCTGCATCATGGCGCTCAAGAAACTGAACCAAATTCCTCGGCTCCTCCTGCGCCAACTCCAACTCCAATTCTTCCATCGCCTCGATGTGAAGAAAACCAAGGCTGCGAACGAGCTGCTGTGAAGAAAAGGAAAGCATCAGCTGCGTCGATTCTTGACTGCGAAGAAAATGAGGCCTATGCCCAGCTCATACGAAAATCCAATTGATGCTGTTCCAATTTCCTCCATACCATCAAAGGACGTTGTTCCTTTTGAGAAGACTATGAGATCCCAATCGGATCGATGAAGAACATCATTCTGCCGCTTCGTCGAGCAGATTGATGAAGAAATTGAAGTGGATGCAATCCCTTCAACCCCAGTCATTTCCTCACCTATGCCTCAGTTCACAGCTGAAGAGGCTGGTGTTGAGGAAATTGAAGATGAAGATGTGGATATTGGATGCACCACACCGGTGATGAATGATGACTTTTGGGAAAGTCTGCATCCCAATACTCCTCTCTTCACCCCGCTTCAACAGATTCCTCAGTCCCCTACACAAACAGTCCAAATGGACTCTGAAGAAACTCAACCCACTGGTTCTGTGCATGAAGAAATTCCAGCCACTAGTGCTGATGAAACTACTGCTGCTGATCCTCAGACTGCCTCTGTTGAGGAACAAGAAATTCCTCAGCCTGAAGAACCTGAACTTGCGATTCCTGAGGTGGTGATGCAACTCACTGACACCCCTCTGCCCAAGCAAAAGAATCCGTTTTCAAGCAAGAAAAAGTTCAAGGCTGAAGATTTCTTTGCCGAGCACGTGTTCTTCACTGACTATAATCCATATGATTCCGCTCGCATTAGGAAGAGGCGTTTCTGGACTGCCAGCCAAGCCAACTTCTATTCCTCAGTGCTCTTCAACAAGGATAAAATCTTCGATCATGCTCATATTCCTCATGTGGACATGGAGTCGCTGCCAGGCTTTGAGCCAGTCCTCAGTGTTCTTCACGACGCAGGACTTCTTAATTTCTGCACTGATATCTGTGACTGGAATGAAGAACTAATTCTTCAGTTTTATGCAACGCTGCACATCACCGGAGACGCTGAAGACGTGAACTCATGGGTCTTAGATTGGATGTCTGAAAATACTCACTACAAGGCACCAGCAACTGAATTGCTTCGTGCCCTACCACTCAGTCCTCCACTTGATGGTGCACGTCGTATCTACAACGAACCAAAACTTTCAAATCACTATATGCAAGTGCTGATGAAGCCTTTGAAGCCAAGGCAGGCCCCAAGAACCAAATTCCTGGTCAAGGAATTATTATATGTGCCTTGGACTGTCTATCGGATTCTGACGAAGACAATGAGTCCTATCAAAGGCCACGACTCGAGCGATGAAGAAGTCGTTGGCATCATGAAGAATATGCTTTTCAACATCATCCATGGCGTTCCCGTCAACTTCCATGATTTCTTCATGAGGACTCTGGCAAACATAGCTATGTCACCATTTGAGCTGAAGCCTTATGCGCCTTGGATTATGAGATTCATCAGGACAAGGTCTTCACTCAATTACAAGGTTGATACTTTGAACCACTGCAGCTACTTGCCCCCGATTGAAGTCCTCAAATGGACATTTACCTCAGATGATGACAAGGGCAAGGCTACTGCTGTGATTGATGAAGGCATTCGTCCATTGGATGGACAGTTTCGCAAAGCAGCATCCTACTCCACCAATGATGACTCGCCACACATGACTCGCGCAAATACCTCGGTCAAGCAAAGTCCTCAAGCTATCGCACCTGTGGTGATGGTGATCGTGAGTTACTCCTCGGTCTTCATCGGAAGGTTGATCGTAATCATAAATGGGTCAAGCGTCAGTTTGGTACTTTTCTTCACAACATGACCTCAACACACAATGCAGTGAAGAAAAACCACTACTACCTCCATGAAACCTTCAAACGCACTGGGCTGTTCTTTCACATGTCTCTGATGAAGAAGAACGGCGTCAATGGGACTCAAGGAAGAATTTGACTGGTCTGCACCTCCTCCGAAGAAATACAAGAAGGTCAAAGTTCCTTCCTTGGTGGCCAGCTCCTATTCCTCATCTCGCGACACTGATGAAAATGAAGACTTGGAAGACACCGCGGCTGGTCCTACTTCAACAAACGACCCCAAGAATGCTGGCGCTCCGTCTTCAACTTGAAATTCTTCAGGAGCGTTAGTCCTCAGTTTCGATCCTATTGGTCATTCGATGACAAAGGGGGAGAAATTTGAGTTAGTCTTCAAGCGGGTCCTGTTTATTGCCTATATACAGTAATTTATTATTGTTAAGTTACAACTCTCGTTCTTCTAAAACTTTTTATTGGATCGAGTTGTAATCTTAAACCCGATGGTGCTTTGATACTTTTGATGCATTATGCTCTTGCACTATGCTCTGATTCTCGTGAGCTTCTTGAAAATCTTCATAGTAAATCGATTTGAGCTCTGATACACTTGATGCGTTACTTTGCATAACATCAAGCACCGTATTTCATCATGCATTTCAAATTCTTCATATTATATGTTAAATGCGTGTATGAATTACAAGATATAGGGGGAGATCTCCATGATTCAATTCTTCAAATGTGCATTGCCTCAAAAGCAAATTACTCACTATGCACATCTTCAGGGGGAGCTCTTCTATATCTTTCAATCAAATTCCTCACTATCAGTATTTACACTTCATATGTTTATCCCCGTTGAAAACTTAACCTATATTGTCATCAATCACCAAAAAGGGGGAGATTGTAAGTGCATCTAGTGCCCCTTAGTGATTTTGGTGTATTGAATACTTATAGGTTAAGGAACTAATCGTTTGTGAGTGTACACAGGTCTATAAGTCTATGAGGAGTTCGATATTTACAGAGAAAGTCGACCCTAAAATGAAGTTCTTCAATGAAGACTTTGATATTCGAAGACTTTCTGAAGACTTTGAAAGTGAAGAAATTGGTGTGACCTTGAAGACTTGGTATTCATTTGAGGAACATGAAGTGTGAAGACTTTTGTTTTCGTAGTTTCATTTTCTCTTTCTTGAGTCATAGGAAACACCGTACTATTAAAGGGGGTCGAGGAAATACTAAGGAAAAATTTCCATGTGATGCTCAACTCAAAATCCTACACCTACCAATCCCTTGAGTGAAGCCTTTGGAAATCTCATACAGATTCGATCAGTTTCTTGATGTGAGACGAAGTTCTTCAGTCGCTAAGGAATTTGTTACGACCGAGGAGTTAGGAATTCGCCAGTCTTGGATTGCCTACGATGAGGAACATGATAGCCCCGAGGAATTTAAGAGTCAAATTTCCGACCGTTCTTTGTCTTCTTGGCCACTGTCCCAAAATATCTTATCCACCTAACGGTCATATCATTGAAGGGCATTTATGTCTTATCATGTCGGGCTGCTCCTAGGCTATAAATAGCCGCCCCTACAACCACTAGCTGGTTGGCTGCTCCGAGAGAACTTGACACTTGTCATTTGAGAGCAACCCATCCTCCGAGGACTTTGGCGAAAATCATCAAGTGAGGAAAACCCAAAACCAAACCCTACAAACCCAAAGTGATTGAGCATCATGAAGAAATTGATCCTGCGTGGATCGACGCTTATTACCTTTGAAGACTGTGCTTCTTCCAGACGGTTAGGCGTCATGGTCTAGAGCATCAAGAGGAATTGTGGATCGCCGAGTGACCAAGTCTGTGAAGGATTGGAAGTCGCTGAAGACTTACCACGAGTGATTGGACAAGGTCTGTGTGACCTTAGTTCAAGGAGAATCGGTGAGGACTTGGTGTCTGAGCTGCGTGCTCAGCGATCGGGTGTCCGGACTGTGTGTCCTCAAGTTTAAATACTCAGCCGCTCCAACCAGACGCATAACCTGAGACAGCAGTTGGAACTGGTCTACCAAATCATTGTCTTCACCAACCTAACTGGTTCTATTTCCTCAACCCTTTCATTTCCTCATTACTATGTTGAGTGTTTGTTCATATCTGTGTTAGAAGACTTTGACTGAAGACTTTCTCAATTTCCTCAGTTCAATTTCTTCAGTCTGTTTGTCTTCATCTTGTGTTATCCTGTGATTACGCTTTCTGTACTCTGTGATTGTCTTCATTTCATCATGATGACTATGCGTGTATTCTGTTATGCTTACTTCTGATTACTTATTCCGCTGCAAGTAGTTCTTCGCTAAGGAATTTCCTCACCGGCAAATTCCTCAGTGAAGAATTCATAAAAATCGCCTATTCACCCCCCCTCTAGTCGATATAACGCACTTTCAGGGGGTGATACCCCGAGCTTCGTCCGATGGCAGGTCTAAGTCGTGCTCGTTGAGACTGTCCGGTGCTCCTGGCATGGGCCCAAATCCGTTGAAGATCAAGCCTCCGCGGATGTCCGTCGTGTAGTTTAGGTTTCCAAACCTGACCTGGTGGCCAGGGGCATAGCTGTCGATCTGCTCCAGATGGCCAAGCGAGTTGGCCCGCAGTGCGAAGCCGCCGAACATGAAGATCTGTCCGGGGAGGAAAGTCTCACCCTGGACAGCGTCGTTGAAGCTGATTGGAGGAGCCTTCGAGCCTGACGGCGACGACACAGAGGAACTCTTAGTGAAGGCACCAATGTTGGTGTCAAAACCGGCGGATCTCGGGTAGGGGGTCCCGATCTGTGCGTCAAGGCTGATGGTAACAGGAAGCAAGGGACACAGATGTTTACCCAGGTTCGGGCCCTCTCGATGGAGCTAAAACCATACTTCCTGCTTGATTAATATTGATGATATGGGTAGTACAAGAGTAGATCTACCACGAGATCATAGAGGCTAAACCCTAAGAGCTACCCTATGATGGTATGATTGTGATTGTGATCGGCCTTCTAAGGACCAACCTCTCCGGTTTATATAGACACCGGAGAGGGCTAGGGTTTACATGGAGTCGGTTACAAGGAAGGAAATATAATATCCGGATCGCCAAGCTTGCCTTCCACGCCAAGGAAAGTCCCATCCGGACACGGGCCGAAGTCTTGAGTCTTGTATCTTCACGCTTCAATAGTCCGGACGTTGTACACATCCCGCTGTCCGGATACCCCCTAATCCAGGACTCCCTCAACTGCCCTATTTGATTCAAATGATTTCTACAAAATCCTCAAAGGTGTTTTATTCTTCAAATCCTCACACACTAAACACCTCACATGTCATCTCTTCTTGATTCGTTTCTCTAAGCATCATTTGACTTCAAGATTCCTCAATTGTGTGGATCTTCGATCTATACAACTCTGGAACCTAAGACAAAGAACGCTTAGTGAAATTCTTCAAGACTCATCTGGTCAAAATTCCTCAAACTTGTTTTTTTAACCTTCTGAGAACGCATATGACCTCTCCAAATTCCTCGCAACTATATTCTGTTCACAGGTACTCATGTTCGCTGCTGAATCACTAGGTTCTCATCAACTTAACTCATTTGCAGCATTCCTCGAAGAAAAGTCGCATACTTCTTCAGAGAATTTGATTGTTCAAATTCCTCAACTGAAGAAAATGGCAGACGGTAAGAAGCCTCAGAAAGGAGGAAAGAAGCCTGAGGTCATGACTGCCTTTGAAATCCCTGATGACATTTACAAAGACTATTGCACACCTGATGAGGCCAAGTTTGGTAAAGAAAAAAAATCAGCGCAAGGTGCGCATAAAGAGGATTGAAAGGAGATGGGCAAGAGAATGGAGGGAGTACAGGTATGTAACTCCAAAGCACATGAAGAAATTCGCACTCAATCCTCCATGCCCAAGACCACCATTGGCACCTGGCCAAGTAGCAGATCCCACCAGCCTCAAGCGCGGTGAGGATTATCCTGATGAATGGGCAAAGTGCCAAGCCAAGCTGGCCAAGCAAGCCAAAGAAGCAGTGAGGAAATTCAATGAGGACTCAGCTGCTGCTGCTGCCTCTGCTGAGGCCTCTGCTGTCAAGCCAAAGAAATCTATGGCAAAGAAGCCCGCGCGCAAGCCAAGTGCTTCACCTCCAGTGCCCTCAAGGCCTAGTTCCTCAGCAATGCCCTCACGGCCAGAATCCTCAAAGCCCTCACGGCCAATTCCTCATGCTGCTCCTGCTCCTCCAAAATCTTCAGCTCCTCCGCCAATGTCTTCGGCCGCTCCGACAAAGTCCTCTGCACCTGTGCATCTTGCCACGTGCCAAAGGACGGCAGACATTCGCCTTCCAAGTGCCGTCTGAAGAAGACGAAGCTGATGATGATGAACTTGCTGAAATCATCAGAGACAGGCAAGTCAGGGCCGCTAGAGCCAAAGGCACCAATGTGCCACTGCTCTTGGATCCTAAGCTGATCCTCGATTATATTGATCTTTGGCACAAGGATCCAGACACTCCTATGCCTGATTTCCATTTGACTCCTGGCCAAAGTCACATGTTGACCCATTTCATCTCTGAAGAAAAATGGAAATTTGAGAAGGCCAGGCAGATCAAGAAGGCACAGTATAGGAAAGACAAGTTTTTGAAGACCAATGTTGTCTCTATGACAACTGACGAGCTTATCAAAATCCAGTCTGAAATCAAAGCCCTCAGCAATAACTTCAATGCCTACCATGCTGATTGGCAAGGTGCCAAAGTCAGATTTGTTAAACTGGAGAAATTCACCTCAATGTTGCAGCTCCATCGCAACAGAAATTCCTCAGTGAAGCTTCGCTCAACAAAGCGAAGAACATGCCAAGACCGCTGATGACTTTCAGATTGCTGAAGAAAATGTTAGTTCGAGGCTGATGGCGCATTCCAGCCACTGAAGAAATTGCGGGGCATCCACTAGTGGCGCGCCTGAAGAAAATGAAGAAGTCAGGGCAACTGCATCAGTTGTGCCTGAAGAAAATCAACCAGATTCCTCTGCTCCTCCTGCGCCTACACCAACTCTAATCCTTTCATCTGCCTTAGATGTGAAGAAGACCAAGGCTGCAGAGCGTGCAGCTATGAAGAAAAGGAAATCACCAGCTGCTTCAGATTCCTCAGCTCCAAAGAAAATGAAGCCTCTGACAAGTTCATTTGAAAATCCAATTGATGTTGTTCCGATCTCAACCATGCCATCAAAGGACCTTGTTCCTTTTAGTGAAGAATATGTTATCCTTAGCGGATCTGATGAAGAAAATCATTCTGCTGCTTTGTCAGAGCAGATTGATGAAGAAATTGAAGTGGATGCTATCCCTTCAACACCTGTTGTCTCCTTGCCCATGCCTCAGTTCACAGCTGAAGAGGCTGGCGTTGAAGAAATGGAAGATGAAGATGTGGATATTGGGTGCTCTACGCCAGTGATGAATGATGACTTTTGGGAAAGTCAGCACCCCAATTCTCCACTCTTCACCCCTTTACAACAAATACCTCAGTCCCCTGCACCAACCGTTCAACTGGGCTCTGAAGAAACTCACCCACTTCATCTGTGCATGAAGAAATTCCAGCCACTAGTGCTGAAGAAACTGCTGTTGCTGATCACTTGTACATGCAGACTGCCACTAAATAGGAACCAGAAATTCCTCAGCCTGAAGAACTTGAGATTGCGATTCCTGAGGTCGTGATGCAACTCACTGACACTCCACTACCAAAGCCAAAGGATCCATTCTCAAGGAAGTAAAAGTTCAAGTCTGAAGATTTCTTCGGCGAGCATGTGTTCTTCACAGATTACAACCCCTATGATTCTGCTCGCATAAGGAAGAGGCATTTCTGGACGGCCAGCCAGGCCAATTTCTATTCCTCAGTGCTGTTCAACAAAGACAAAGTCTTCGATCATGCTCACATTCCTCATGTGGACATGGAATCTCTGCCTGGCTTCGAGCCAGTCCTCAGTGTTCTTCACGATCTTTGGATATTAAATTTCTGCATCGACATATGTGATTGGAATGAAGAACTCATTCTTCAATTCTATGCGACGCTGCACATCACAGGAAATTCTGAAGATGTGAATTCATGGGTGCTGGACTGGATGTCAGAAAACACTCACTACAAGGCACCATCTACTGAATTGCTTCGTGCCCTACCACTCAGTCCTCCCCTTGTAGGTGCTCGTTGCGTCTACAGTGAACCTGAGCTTACAAAACACTGCATGCAAATTCTGATGAAGCCTTTGAAGCCAGGGCAGGCCCCACGAACCAAGTTCCTCGTCAAGGAATTACTGTATGTGCCTCGGACTGTCTATCGCATTTTGACGAAGACATTGAGTCCTATCAAAGGCCACGAATCGAATGAAGAAGAAGTCGTTGGCATCATGAAGAATTTGCTTTTCAATATCATTCATGGCGTTCCCGTCAACTTCCATGATTTCTTCATGAGGACTCTGGCCAATGTCGCTATGTCACCTTTTGAGCTGAAGCCTTATGCACCTTGGATTATGAGATTCATCAGAACAAGGTCTTCACTCAATTACAAAGCTGATACTCTGAATCACTGCAGCTACTTGCCTCCGATTGAAGTCCTCAAACGGACATTTTCCTGAGCTGATGACAAAGGCAAGGCCGCTGATGTGATAGATGAAGGCATTCGTCCATTGGATGGTCGATTCGCAAGGCTGCATCCTACTCAACCAATGATGACTCTGCCACCCATGACTCTGCCGCCAACACAACCAAGCCAAATCCTCAAGGCACAGCACCCAGGGTGATGACTGATCGTGAGCTTATCCTCAGTCTTCATCAGAAAGTTGATCGCAATCATAAATGGGTCAAGCGTCAGTTTGGTTCAATTCTTCACAACATGACCTCAACCCATAATGCAGTGAAGAAAAATCAATACTACCTCCATGAAACTTTCACCCGTACCTGGGCTATTTTGTCTCGTGTCTACAGCAGAGATGATCTGAAGAAAATGGGTCTCAAGGAAGAATTTGACTGGTCTGAAGAAATACAAGAAGGCCAAGGTGCCTTCCTTGGTGGCCAGCTCCTATTCTTCATCGCGTGGCACTGATGAACATGAAGACTTGGACGACATGCGGCAGGCCCTACTCCGACAAACGACCCCGACAACGCTGGCGCTCCTCCATCAACTTGATATTCTTCAGGGGCGTTAGTCCTCAGTTTCGATCCTTTTGGACATTCGATGACAAAGGGGGAGAAAGTTGAGTTAGTCTTCAAGCGGGTCTATTATATGGGCGTTTTTTTTGCTAAGTTACAACTCTCGCTCTTCTGAAACTTTATTGGATCGAGTTGTAATCTTAAACCCGATGGTGCTCTGATACTTTTGATGTGTTCTTCTGCATGTTTATTCCTTGTTATATGTTAATACACACATGCTGAATTACATCAGTCAC
The DNA here is from genome assembly GCA_021605205.1 of Aegilops longissima. Classification (NCBI taxonomy): domain Eukaryota; kingdom Viridiplantae; phylum Streptophyta; class Magnoliopsida; order Poales; family Poaceae; genus Aegilops; species Aegilops longissima. The sequence continues at coordinate 444,068,041 of CM038676.1, read as the reverse complement.
CATATTTCATCATGCATTTCAAATTCTTCATATTATATGTCAAATGCGTGTATGAATTACAAGATATAGGGGGAGATCTCCATGATTCGACTCTTCAAGTGTGCATTACCTCAAAAGCAAATTCGTCACTATGCACATCTCCAGGGGGAGTTCTTCTATATCTTGCAATCAAATTCCTCAATATCAGTATTTACACTTCATATGTTTATCCCCGTTGAAAACTTAACCTATATTGTCATCAATCACCAAAAAGGGGGAGATTGTAAGTGCATCTAGTGCCCCTTAGTGATTTTGGTGTATTGAAGACTTATAGGTTAAGGGTCTAATGCGTTTATGAGTGTACACAGGTCTATAAGTCTATGAGGAGTTTGATATTTACAGAGAAAGTCGACCCCTAATAATGAAGTTCTTCGACTGAAGACTTTGGTATTCCGAAGACTTTCTGAAGACTTTGAAAGTGAAGAAATTGGTTTGACATTGAAGACTTGGTATTCATTTGAGGAACATGAAGCGTGAAGACTTTTGTTTTCATAGTTTCGTTTTCTCTTTCTTGAGTCATAGGAAACACCATACTGTTAAAGGGGGTCGAGGAAATACTAAGGAAAAATTTCAATGTGATGCTCAACTCAAAATCCTACACCTACCAATCCCTTCGAGTGAAGCCATTGGAAATCTCATACAGTTCAGTCAATTTCTTGAAGGATGAGACGAAGTTCTTCCGTCATTTGAGAATTTGTTCGACCGAGGAGTTAGGAATTCGCCAGTCGGATTGCCTACGATGAGAACATAATAGCCACGAGGAATTTGATACTCAAATTTCCGACCGTTGTTGTGCTACGCGCCAGCTGTCCCAAAATATCTTATCCATCTAACGGTCATATCATTGAAGGGCATTTATGTCTTATCATGTCAGGCTGCTTCCTAGGCTATAAATAGCCACCCCCTACAACCACTAGCTGGTTGGCTGCTCCGAGAGAAACTGACACTTGTCATTTGAGAGCATCCCATCCTCCGAGGACTTTGAGCGAAAATCATCAATTGAGGAAAACCCAAACCCAAACACCTACAAACCCAAAGTGATTGAGCATCACTAAAGAGATTGATCCTGCGTGGATCCGATGCTTGTTGCCTTTGAAGACTGTGTTTCTTCCAGACGGTTAGGCGTCATGGTCTAGAGCATCCAAGAGGAATTGTGGATCGCCAAGTGACCGAGTTTGTGAAGGTTTGGAAGTCGCCTGAAGACTTACCACGAGTGATTGGACGAGGTATGTGTGACCTTAGTTTAAGGAGAATACGGTGAGGACTTGGTGTCCTGAGCTGCGTGCTCAGGACTTGGTGTCCGGGACTGTGTGTCCTCGAGTTTAATTACTCAGCCGCTCCAACCAGATGTACAACTGAGACAACAGTTGGAACTGGTCTACCAAATCATTGTCTTCACCAAGCTTACTGGTTCCATTTCCTCAACTCTTTCATTTCCTCATTACTGTGTTAAGTGCTTCATCATATCTGTGTTTGAAGACTTTGACTGAAGACTTTCTCAATTTCCTCAGTTCAATTTCTTCAGTCTGTTTGTCTTCATCTTGTGTTATCCTGTGATTACGCTTTCTGTACTCTGTGCTTGTCTTCATTTCATCATGATGACCATGCGTGTATTCTGTTACGCTTACTTCTGAGTAGTTATTCCGCTGGAAGTAGTTCTTCGCAAAGGAATTTCCTCACCGGCAAATTCCTCAGTGAAGAATTCATAAAAATCGCCTATTCACCCCCCTCTAGTCGATATAACGCACTTTCAGGAGGGGGGTACCGCACACGGCTAAAAGATCAACTGATCAATTATTGTGTCTATGGGGTGCCCCCTGCCCCCGTATATAAAGGAGCAGGGGGGTGCGGCCGGCCAAGGGGAGAGGCGCGCCAGGAGGAGTCCTACGTACTCCCACCGGGAGTAGGACCCCCCCCCCCTTTCCTAGTTGGATTAGGACTTGGGAGGGGGAAAGAGGAGGAGGAGAAGAAGGAAGGGGGGGCGCCGTCCCCCTCTCCTTGTCCTATTTGGACTAGGGGGGAGGGGTGCGCGGCCCTGGCCCTTGCCGCCTCTCCTCTCTTCCACCTAGGCCCACTAAGGCCCATTAAGTCTCCGGGGGGTTCCAGTAACCTCCCGGTACTCCGGTAAAATCCCGATTTCACCCGGAACACTTCTCATATCCAAACATAGGCTTCCAATATATCAATCTTCATGTCTCTACCATTTAGAGACTCCTCGTCATGTCCATGGTCACATCCGGGACAACGAACAACCTTCGTTACATCAAAACATATAAACTCATAATATAATGTCATCGTAACGTTAAGCGTGCGGACCCTACGGGTTCGAGAACTATGTAGACATGACCGAGACACGTCTCCGGTCAATAACCAATAGCGGAACCTGGATGCTCATATTGGCTCCCACATATTCTACGAAGATCTTATCGGTCAGACCGCATAACAACATACGTTGTTCCCTTTGTCATCGGTATGTTACTTGCCCGAGATTCGATCGTCGGTATCTCAATACCTAGTTCAATCTCTGTAACATCCCAAATTTTGGAATGTTAATATAATTAATTGAATTGTTTGTTTGTTTGCTTGAGTGAATTAAACTTGAGTGAAATTTGAACCTTTTCAAAAACTTTTGAAAGAGAGGGAATAAAATGACTTTCCCCTTCTCCGGTAAATTCAAATTCATCCTATTAAAATCAATGAGAGAAGATGACATGACTTCTTCAACTATAAAGAATTTGAACGGAGTTTTGCAATTTAATTCTTTCAAATATTTGCACTTGCTTCTCTATTTTTCTTCCCCAGAAATACCCGAAAAATAAATTCTTGCAAGCAAGAAAGAGCGGAGGAAAATGACCCTCCAAAATCAGGGGCATTTTGAAAATATTGAGCCAAGAAAACCAAAGTTTTTATTTAAAATTATTTGCAAAAGAAATAAAGCCTTTAGGGATTTTCTAAAAACATTTTTTAAGTTTTTATTTTGGCCGTGGAATAATGCTCATCATCTACATTTTATTTTTCTGATAATTTTAGTATATAAAACTCTTTATTCGAATTGATTTGATTTCCTTTTATTGTTTTAGTTTCCTAATTTTAAAATAGGAATGGAATCGTTTTATTAGGAAAAACCTGGCCCATTAAGCACTTTCCTATTCTAGCCCAACAAGAGATCATCTCCTTCCTCTGTTTCCTCTCACGTTCTGAAGCTTTCCATATCCATGGAGACAGGAATCTCCACCTTCCCGATCTCCCTCGTCTTTCCATCCCAACGCCTCCCGAGACCGCCTATAAAACCCCTCCTCTCCTCGTTCCATTTTTCCCATCACCACGACCCTCCTTGCCCGTAGCCTTCTCGCCACCGTCCTCCTTTTCCTGCCTAGAACGCCACGGGAGCTCTCTGGAACCTCCCAAGCGCCGACCCCTCCTCCGCCACCCCCACACCTCGCCGGCGACCTCACCCCCTCGCCGAGCAGCCCTCCACATCGCCGTCTCCTTCCTGCCATCTCTGCCTCACGTACAGGTAACTCCGTTTTCGTTTTCAGATTTATTTCCGTAACAGATTTAGTTCCGTTCTTGTTTAGCTTATAACTTTTGATCTAGAAGTCCAATGATGCTGATTCTTTTGCGTTAGATCACAATTTTCTTGTAGTTTCCAAAATATATAATTTGTCTATGTTTGGATTTATAAAATTGAGTTAGATCAGATTTGAATTAAAGCTTGTTTTGCTTATTCGGGAGTTTAAAATAGATTTTATTTGATTCTTTTTCTACTGATCACTAGTGATCATATTTACCAGTGGTAAAAACTTCAAAATTGTTTGAGTATTTTAGCTTATTGTTTCATGTAAAACAAATTCTGTTTTAGTTCTATTGAATTATAGCTACTTCTTTTCTATAGTTGTTTTTAAATTATTTTATTTTATATTTCAGAAAGTTTATGTTTGGTTTCTATTAGTTAAACAGTAGGTGTTCAACAAGTTTTTATATTTATTTTATTTTGTTATCGTGAAATCAATTCAAGTTCGCTAATAACTTGCAATGGATTTCTCTACTGTTTTAACTCCCAATTGAAAATACTTTCAAAATAGCTTTATGAAAAAAATACTTTATTTTTTTCTTTGTCTTAACTAAATTTATATTTTATTCTCTGTTATTTTAGTGTTTTATTTTCCGTTAGACAAAACTATTTTTGTGAATGTTGTAGAAGAAGACTCCTAGTTTTATTTGAAGTTCCTTGGATTCTTATTCGCTCTCTCTTTTGTTTTGATTGTTAGTGTGAGTGCTTATGTGAATGATATGTTTGTTATATAGATTTCATCAGAGTGACGAGTAGTCTATCAAGTTATTTCTTGAGAACGATAATTCTTCTTCGTCAACATCACCGAGCAAGTTCACTTTGATCATTGCTTTCATACCTATGTTTTATTGCATTTAGTGGCATCCTTGCAACCACCCCTCAAGAGTGTTATTGAATCCTTGTAGTTGAGTAGTATGCATGAGGTAGGAACCCACCCCTGTTACCAAGCCCGGACGATATTTTATTTAATGCTACGCTATAGTAGGCGGGGTTTGGTATGAGTGCTCGGAGTGGTGTGAGAATGGAGGATCTCGTCATTGGCGACAACACCATGATGAAAGCTGCAAGGACTGCATCTTCAAGGCCTCAAGACTTTAAGACTCGAGACAAGAATTCAATACACGCCATTGGGTGAAGGGCGGTTGACGGGCACCTGGAGAAACCAGTGGTTGGCGGGATGCATGGAGAAGCGCCATGACATCTTGCGGAAAGCTTCACCCAGACTCAAAGAGACGGAAGAATACTTCACGCCGAAGCTTACCTGCAACCGCAAGTCATTATGGGCTCTGGCTTGGTTGACCTTAGTTGTGACTCTGGCTGGGGCGGTACTAGCAGATGTAGAACTACGGTAGGATGGGTTGAGTACCGGACGGTGGTCGAGGAACTCTTTGGAAGACCATGTTTGGTCATCTTGTTCTCAAACACTGAAGTGCGAGAAGCGTAAAGAGAGGATCGAATCTTGCGGGTAAAGTGTACAAACCTCTGCAGAGGGTTAAAACCTAATCGATTAGCCGTGTCCCGATTACGGACAATTTGAGCATCTGGACTTGGATCTATTTCGAACTCTCAACACGGATTGATAACTTAATTGTGGGCAACTTATGATGATTTTGGGCTATGAGACATCGGTTGGCGGAACCATGTCATGACAGAAAAAACTCCATAGTACAGGCTTCATTTTATTCCTTTGATGTAGGTAAAATAAAACCAGCTTTTACATAAACAAAATTCAGATCTGAGCCATAAAGCCATATTGCATATAGTATAGTTTTACCATCTGTTTATTCATGTTGTGATCTTGCGGTACATTCAATGTCTTGACCTACACGGCTGCAACGTATCATGTTGCAGGATTTTCTTCGACGATTAAGAGTTACGATATAGGGTTACGGTCTACACTCAACCTGCCGATGGCGTTGATGAGGCTCCACACCGAATATTTGTTTCGCTGTGACTTATGAGGTATATATCAGTTTTAGTTTATTTATACATGTGATTGCACTTTGATATATACATTGATGTCTGTGTGTGCCAACATACTTGATCCGAGGATGGCACAAGAATACGAGGCTTGACCGTCGAGGTCGGTCGCTTCTGAGATGGTATCGAGCACATGTTGGCTGTAGAACGTGACCCTAGAAAATGACTTAGTAATATGAAGACCCCAATAGGAATGACCTTTGTTTTGTACTACTCTCGTAACACCTCATTCCTTTTACTGAACCTTCCTTATTCCACACTATAGATGGAGAGCTACATTCTGAACAAAAGAGAACACTACGAGAAGGTTCTTGGAGGCCCTTCCTTGTGGAGCTAGTCAGGCTGCTGAAGTTACCGATACACGAGATCAAGGCAACTAAGAGGACGTCCAGATCGTGGGGAGTCAAGACCCAAGTTTTTGGTCGAAGAAGCCCCCAAGACTGCAGACATCAGCTTCGAACTATAAATGGTGACTGTGATATGGGCATAAACACTGCCGTCCATGATGCTATTGCACGTTTATGCTATCGTCATCGTGCTGCACTAAACCCACACTTCTTTGGAAGGATGGGATGGCAGAAGTCGATGGAGCAACTATTGCCTTGACGGAAGCGCAAAAGATGAAGTTCTCCCCACTATTAGTGTACAATCAGGATCTGGAACAATCGTCAAGAATCTTCAGATGGACCTCCTGGAAGCCCCTGTTCGACAATGAAGCACTACGAGAAGAGGTCAAGACTCGAGAGGCGAAGGTAAACAAGCTGGAGGAGGAGAACCTCGAGATCTCGAGAATGCGTCGAGAACTGAAAAGCAGCAGGACCATGTCTCATGCCAAGGGCGTTGAAATCCGAAGCTCAAGGAACAACTTCGGGACATCTGAGGTCGTCACAAGAAACTCCGCGTCGACAAGGAAAATCTAGCGGAAGAACTAGAGGAGATCAAGTCCACACAGAAGAAGCCCCAGTGGGGACAATGACCAAGTTCCTAATAAATTAGCTTAGTAGTATCCCACCATGAGAGAAATAAAGTTGAACGCTTCCTCGATTTAAGTATCTGACCATACCAACTTATGTGGGTGGCAATACTGTAGTATTGATTGAATAAATGAATGCTTGGTTGCTATTATTTTTGTGTGTTTATTGAATGGTTGGATAGATGCGATATACGTAGATTTGTATTTATTTCAACCATGAGAGACGTAAGTTACGGAAGAATGGTAGAAGGCCTTCATATGGGAACAGCATCAGGAATTGGAAACTCCCGAGCATTGAAGACCTGAAGAAATGAGGACTTAGAAACGAAACCATAGTAGAACGGCCCATTACAAACGATAATTTTGTTGATGAGTGGGTAATTGCCTTCTCTTTCTATCTCAACCAAACCCCGGAATCTTGAACCCATGGACAACTGAACACCAAACTTTTCTGGAGACAATTGCAATTTCCCCATGGAGATACATCCCTTGTTCTGAGCACTCCTCTTATCCTGCACATGTAGATGACAACCCTTTATGAGTCTTTCCTTAAGGGCCCTGAAACGATCATGACCCTGACAAGTGATCATGATTACCCGAAGATCTTGAAGGACATGATGAAGCATATTCACCTTGAAGGAGATGCAATCTACAAAGGCTACCCCTTCATGCAAAAGGGAGTGGAACTTTGGTATGTGGAGGTACACCTCCACCATTTGAAAGGAGTTTGCCCAAAGATGATGGGGCAGTACTTTTTCATTTCACGTGTGCCACAAGCAACTTTCTTCGATGCTGTTCGTGAAGCAGCCATGGAAGCCATCGCCGATCGAGAAATACTTGAAGCAAGACTCCGTTATACTCAGAATACCTAAGCGAAGTGCATCTTGAGATGATGGAGGTGAAGCTCAAGGCCACCACGATGAAACAGAAGATTGAAGATTTCAAGGCACATGTCGCACAATTCCAGTGGGACTGAAGAATCCTCGAGGAGGATAAATAAATAAAGTTGGAAGTAATGTCCACCATACCAAACCATGTGGGTGGCAGCATTTGTAACAAAGTACCTTTTGAAATTTGGATTCTGAAAAGGTTAAGGATGTAATGAAAGATTGATATGAGAATAATGAGATGTTATGGATAAACTTGTGCATTTATTTTGGTCATAGTACTCTGTAAAGCCACAGGATCAATGAAGAAAGAAATGTGTTATCCATGACGGTCCATAGAAGGAAGCTGGACAAAATAAGTTGGAATTTTGCTTTTGATATGATGGTATGAAGAAACAGTACTCTGGATTTAAAGGAGGTGTAACAAGAGAGTTACTCCAAAGATGAGTTAAAGCTGCACTAGTGTTGGCGTGGGCCATAACCCACAGGCCCGGATTTTGAAAAGGAACAGTTGTAACCTTGATAAAGGAATACATTTGGAAGAATCGGTGATCCAATCAGCATACGTTTCGTAGGAGGTTACATAAAAACCTAAGAGTGGTGAAGTAACGATAGATGTTTTGTTTGACTTGCAGAAACCATGGAATTACTCGAACCCAGTTCGAGAACAAGAGAAATTCTGCAATGCTTGTGAGTATGCCCAAGTGTTAGAATACGTGATTCGATATTTACGTATATGGTAATGATTCAAGTACGGGATGGATTAGCCCCCATACCGAAGACTTCTATCATGAACTATCATATGTTGATGGAAAATTAGAGAGCCTTGAAAACCTTTGAAGAGTGTCGACGCTATAAGCCCTAAAACCATAGAATGGTAGTACGATGGAACCCTTTACAGGCAACCGTTGCCAATCGTAGGTTATACGGTGAGGTTCAACCCAGACCCGTTTTCTGCAGGAGAAAACCATAAATTGTAGACCACCATGAGTGTTTTGATAGTTGTTTAGAATGGACACAGACCCATCAGCTAAGAAGATCCAGTCTCGGACGAACTTCAACTTTGACGAACCGACCCAAGCTTTTGAGGAAAACTCTATGCTTCTGACAGAAGAGCTTTAATGAAGGAGCTATTGTAAGATATGTGAAGAGACATACATTGTCAGCCCTCCAGAGGAAATATCTGAGTTTATTGGAACCATGACCTTGTTTTTAAGTGTGGTAGCACCTGACCTTTCTGACCAAGACATTTGCTAGAAGACCCCAACCCCTAACCTTTTCTTGCTAGCCTCTTCGAATCTCGAGGACGAGATTCATTTTAAGTGTGGTAGGTTTGTAACATCCCAAATTTTGGAATGTTAATATAATTAATTGAATTGTTTGTTTGTTTGCTTGAGTGAAATTTGAACCTTTTCAAAAACTTTTGAAAGAGAGGGAATAAAATGACTTTCCCCTTCTCCGGTAAATTCAAATTCATCCTATTAAAATCAATGAGAGAAGATGACATGACTTCTTCAACTATAAAGAATTTGAGCGGAGTTTTGCAATTTAATTCTTTCAAATATTTGCACTTGCTTCTCTATTTTTCTTCCCGAGAAATACCCGAAAATAAATTCTTGCAAGCAAGAAAGAGCGGAGGAAAATGACCTCCAAAATCAGGGGCATTTTGAAAATATTTGAGCCAAGAAAAACTAAAAGTTTTTATTTAAAATTATTTGCAAAAAGAAATAAAGCCTTTAGGGATTTTCTGAAAACATTTTTTAAGTTTTTATTTTGGCCGTGGAATAATGCTCATCATCTACATTTTATTTTTCTGATAATTTTAGTATATAAAAACTCTTTATTCGAATTGATTTGATTTCCCTTTTATTGTTTTAGTTTCCTAATTTTAAAATAGGAATGGAATCGTTTTATTAGGAAAACCTGGCCCATTAAGCACTTTCCTATTCTAGCCCAACAAGAGATCATCTCCTTCCTCTGTTTCCTCTCACGTTATAGAAGCTTTCCATATCCATGGAGACAGGAATCTCCACCTTCCCGATCTCCCTCGTCTTTCCATCCCAGCGCCTCCCAAGACCGCCTATAAAACCCCCTCCCTCTCCTCGTTCCATTTTTCCCATCACCACCCCTCCTGCCCGTAGCCTTCTCGCCACCGTCCTCCTTTTCCTGCCTAGAACGCTCACCAGAGCTCTCCTGGAACCTCCCCAGCTGACCCCTCCTCCACCACCCCCCCTCTTGGCGACCTCGCCCCCTCGCCGAGCAGCCCTCCACATCGCCGTCTCCTTCCTGCCATCTCTGCCTCACGTCTGGTAACTCCGTTTTCGTTTTCAGATTTATTTCCGTAACAGATTTAGTTCCGTTCTTGTTTAGCTTATAACTTTTGATCTAGAAGTCCAATGATGCTGATTCTTTTGCGTTAGATCACAATTTTCTTGTAGTTTCAAAAATATATAATTTGTCTATGTTTGGATTTATAAAATTGAGTTAGATCAGATTTGAATTAAAGCTTGTTTTGCTTATTCGGGAGTTTAAAATAGATTTTTATTTGATTCTTTTTCTACTGATCACTAGTGATCATATTTACCAGTGGTAAAAACTTCAAAATTGTTTGAGTATTTTAGCTTATTGTTTCATGTAAAACAAATTCTGTTTTAGTTCTATTCGAATTATAGCTACTTCTTTTTCTATAGTTGTTTTTAAATTATTTTATTTTATATTTCAGAAAGTTTATGTTTGGTTTCTATTAGTTAAACAGTAGGTGTTCAACAAGTTTTTATATTTATTTTTATTTTGTTATCGTGAAATCAATTCAAGTTAAGCTAATAACTTGCAATGGATTTCTCTACTGTTTTAACTCCCAATTGAAAATACTTTCAAAATAGCTTTATGAAAAAAATACTTTATTTTTTTCTTTGTCTTAACTAAATTTATATTTTATTCTCTGTTATTTTAGTGTTTTATTTTCCGTTAGACAAAACTATTTTTGTGAATGTTGTAGAAGAAGACTCCCTAGTTTTATTTGAAGTTCCTTGATTCTTATTCGCTCTCTCTTTTGTTTTGATTGTTAGTGTGAGTGCTTATGTGAATGATATGTTTGTTATATAGATTTCATCAGAGAGTGACGAGTAGTCTATCAAGTTATTTCTTGAGAACGATAATTCTTCTTCGTCAACATCACCAAGCAAGTTCACTTTGATCATTGCTTTCATACCTATGTTTTATTGCATTTAGTGGCATCCTTGCAACCACCCCTCAATAGTGTTATTGAATCCTTGTAGTTGAGTAGTATGCATGAGGTAGGAACCCACCCCTGTTACCAAGCCGGGACGATATTTTATTTAATGCTACGCTATAGTAGGCGGGTTTGGTATGAGTGCTTCGGGAGTGGTGTGAGAATGGAGGATCTCGTCATTGGCGACAACACCATGATGAAAGCTGCAAGGACTGCATCTTCAAGGCCTCAAGACTTCAAGACTCGAGACAAGAATTCAATACACTCCATTGGGTGAAGGGCGGTTGTTGACGGGCACCTGGAGAAACCAGTGGTTGGCGGGATGCATGGAGAAGCGCCATGACATCTTGCGAAAGCTTCACCCAGACTCAAAGAGACGGAAGAATACTTCACGCCCGAAGCTTACTGTGCAACCGCAAGTCATTATGGGCTCGCTTGGTTGACCTTAGTTGTGACTCTGGCTGGGGACGGTACTAGCAGATGTAGAACTACGGTAGGATGGGTTGAGTACCGGACAGTGGTCGAGGAACTCTTTGGAAGACCATGTTTGGTCATCTTGTTCTCAAACACTCACGAAGTGCGAGAACGTAAAGAGAGGGATCGAATCTTGCGGGTAAAGTGTACAAACCTCTGCAGAGGGTTAAAACCTAATCGATTAGCCGTGTCCCGATTCACGGACAATTTGAGCATCTGGACTTGGATCTATTTCGAACTCTCAACACGGATTGATAACTTAATTGTGGGCAACTTATGATGATTTTGGGCTATGAGACATCGGTTGGCGGAACCATGTCATGACAGAAAAACTCCATAGTACAGGCTTCATTTTATTCCTTTGATGTAGGTAAAATAAAACCAGCTTTTACGCAAACAAAATTCAGATCTGAGCCATAAAGCCATATTGCATATAGTATAGTTTTACCATCTGTTTATTCATGTTGTGATCTTGCGGTACATTCAATGTCTTGACCTACACGGCTGCAACGTATCATGTTGCAGGATTTTCTTCGACGATTAAGAGTTACGATATAGGTTACGGTCTACACTCAACCTGCCGATGGCGTTGATGAGGCTCCACACCGAATATTTGTTTCATTGTGACTTATGAGGTATATATCAGTTTTAGTTTATTTATACATGTGATTGCACTTTGATATATACATTGATGTACTGTGTGTGCCAAAGATCTTGATCCGAGGATGGCACAAGAATACGTAGGCTTGACCGTCTGAGGTCAGGTCGCTACAATCTCGTTACCGGAAAGTCTCTTTACTCGTTCCTTAATACATCATCCCACAACTAGCTCATTAGTTTCAATGCTTGCAAGGCTTAAGTAATGTGCATTACCGAGAGGGCCCAGAGATACCTCTCCGATAATCAGAGTGACAAATCCTAATCTCGAAATACGCCAACCCAACAAGTACCTTCGAAGACACCTGTAGAGCACCTTTATAATCACCTAGTTACGTTGTGACGTTTGGTAGCACACAAAGTGTTCCTCCGGTAAACGGGAGTTGCATAATCTCATAGTCATAGGAAAATGTATACGTCATGAAGAAAGCAATAGCAACATACTAAACGATCGGGTGCTAAGCTAACGGAATGGGTCATGTCAATCACATCATTCTCCTAATGATGTGACCCCGTTAATCAATTTACAACTCATGTCTATGGTTAGGAAACATAACCATCTTTGATCAACGAGCTAGTCAAGTAGAGGCATACTAGTGACACTCGGTTTGTCTATGTATTCACACATGTATTATGTTTCCGGTTAATACAATTCTAGCATGAATAATAAACATTTATCATGATATAAGGAAATAAATAAAAAATTTATTATTGCCTCTAGGGCATATTTCCTTCATTATTGTTAGACAGTACTGGTGCTATCAGTATTGCGCGTGACCTGGTGAAGCATGAGCTCACCAAGCACATCGGTGTGGATGCCCACTTTGTGTGTGCTACTGTGCAGGATCAAACTCTCGCTCTCCACTATGTGCCGTGTGAGTTACAGTTGGCGGACTTCTTCACGAAGGCACAGACTCGAGCGCAACATAGTTTTCTTCTCTCCAAACTCAGTGTTGTTGATCCACCATGAGTTTGGGGGGGGTTAGATGTGTATAGTACCTTTTCGGTACATCCTCATTGTATAAGGGGTTTCTTGCACTTTACCACACATGTATATGTAATGGCCTTTGGCCCTCAGTGAATACTAGTTGCTGATTATCCAACACCATTATCTCCAACTTGGTATCAGCCACCGGGAAACCACCATGGCCGAGCCTTTCCTCCTCCGCTGCCACCAGCTCCGCTACTCGCCGGGCTCGCTCTCCTCCATGGCGCCCGCCGTCGACACCTTCTCTGCCACCTCCGCGGCCTCCTCGCCACCCTTGATCTTCGGTACAAATCCATCTCCCCTCAGCGGCAGGCCTGCCTCGTCCGGATCATAGTTTGCTCCTCTCTTCTCCTCGGCCATTCCCACGCCTCCGCCGGCTCCTCGCCACCCAATCTTCAATGATCATATAACGAATCACATCAAATTCCTGCTGAACCCCGCCGATCACAACTACCACAAGTGTTGCAGCATTGTGTCAGCAATAATTTGAATTGCTAGAGCATGAGCATTGCATTTGCATCTCACATTGTAAAACACACAGTTTCCTTCGCTTCATGGTCTTTATCTTCCCTTATCTTGATTGTCCAATGTTTGATCTTTATATTTTTTGGACTTCTCATTGCAGAAATTTTTCCGAGAAATTCCCTTGATTGTAAACTACAGAGTTGGTATACATTTATTATTTGGCCTTCTGTTCTACCTGCAGAATGAGAAGGATGCCATCAGAAGCCCTGATCTCTTGTACATAAGGGTAGAGGTAAGTGGAAAATCTATACTAATATGTATCTTATCTAGATGAGTTTAATTAAGCATCATTATTAAAAGTTTCTGCTTGCAAGTGTTGATTATTTAAATTTCTTCTGTTTTAAACAGTATCATTAGTTCGTAACTGGCTTATCAGAAAAGGAAACTGAATGCAGACTGAGATTTTAAAAAGTGAAGCCACTCCTGCCATGAGATTAGAATGTTTTAAATAGTGGGCTATGCTAAATAGCGGCGGACCTCCAAATCAGCTATAGCGGACTATTTATACATGAGACCATTTAGCTGCACCCTTTTGAAAAAGCTATAGCGGATGATAGTTTGAAGAAGATGGGCGACTCGGGCGACTCCGCTGGCTCCTCCGCGGGCTCCGCCGCCGTTTCCGCCCGCCCGCGCCAAGGCCATCCTCCCGCCCCCTCCTGCCCGGCCTCCCGGCCGCATTGCCCAACCGCCGCCCCGCGCCCGATCGCCCGGTGGCCCCCTTCGGTGGGCGGACTGCTGATGATGACGCTATTTCCCCTCCTCCTTCCCCGGCTCCCCCACTCCCTCTCCTCCCCTGCCTGCCTTGCCCCGCTGGCTGGCTAGCTCAGCCCCCATGTGAGGGGCTTGGCTTCCAGTGGCGGGTGCAGCGCCCGGCCGCCTCGGCGCCGGGGCCCGGCTCGGGTGCCCCCATCCAAGGTGTGGCCTTGGCGGTAGGGCCCTTCGCGCCACACAGGCATGGGGCGTGGCAGGGCGCGCCGATAGGGGCCCTGCCCGCTCCTCCTGGCGCCGGCCGGCGGTGGGGGCCCGGCCGCCGGCCCCTCCTCCCCCCCGCTATCCCTCTCCCTCCCTCCCCTCCTCCCGGCCCCGTCGCCTCGGCGGATCCAGACCGCCGTTTATTGCACATTTCGGCTCCTCCGGGCTGCACGCAGACGGCCCTGGCCTCCGGCACCCTAACGCTGGCCTCGCCGGTCCGCGCCAGGGCGCGCCATGGGCCACGCCCGTAGGGTTTCCTCTTCCCACTCGCTCCCCCCTCCGCGATGTTGGCCACCCGAGGGGCTCTTTGGGCTCTTGGGCCCGGCCCATCTCGCCCGGGGCCCCTTGCTGCCCACATGGATCGCCCCACTCCCCTCGCAGGCCGGCCCAATCCGGGTGGGCCTTCCCGTGCCCTAGGCCTAGCGAGGAGCGTTATGCTGATGTGGCTCCCCGTGGCCTCCCTCTTGCCCCGCCCCAGTCTGCGCCGCCCACTTCCATCCCCCCCCCCCCTGTCCTCACCCTCCCTTGCCTCCCCCTTGGCGCCTTGCTGCTCCTCCTCCCTCGTCCTGTCTGCCGGCTTGCCCCCGTCCCGCCCGCTCCTCTCGCCTCCCTCCCGGCTCCCACCGTGCCGAGGTCGGCCATGCAGCTGAATCGAAGGACCCGGCTCCCGGCAAAGCAGGCGGGTGAACCCTCTCGCGACTCGACCGCCCCTCCCCGACTCCCTCCGGCGGGAGGAGGAGCTCAGCCGAGCTCCGGAGCTGCGTGACAGCCGTCGCTCCCCCGCCCGGGAGGACCGAGCTTCGGTCCCGTCGCCGCGTGGGTCGTCGGGGTGGCCGCGCCGCCTTGGCGCTCCTCGTCGCCGCCCCACAGCGCGGGCCGCTCCCCATCCCCCGCCCATCCGGCTCGGCCCGGCTCCCCTCGTCCGCAGGATGGAATCCTCCCGACCCCGGACACTCGCTGCTACGTTCCTCCGCACGCGGCTCCCGCGGTGGTCGCGGCCCCGGCTCCTGCCCAGGGTGGCGGCCCCACCCGTGGCCGTCCCGGACCTGCCAAGAAGAAGAAGCGCCGTGGTGTCCGCGTCACTCCGGCTATGCCACCCCCCGCGGGTCCGGGGTCCTCCTCCGCTCCAGGTCCCGTCTCCGGTCTCCCTCGCCCCCCTTGCTTCAACTGTGGGGTGAGGGGCATTCTGTGTTGCGTCGTCAACCCCAAAGTGCTGCTACCTCTGCAGGATCCCGCCACCCGCCCCATCATGCCGGATAGACGGTGGTCTCGGAGCTCATGATGTATGGGCATGGGATCGAGGTTGGGCTTCTTCCACCTTGAGGTCCCGGACGCCTCCTCCGTCGCCTCCCTTGAGCGATTGTCACGGTCGTTGATGGGGTCGCCTCCCTTAGATGATCGAGGCTGAGCTCAACCACCTCTACGGCACCGGTGGGACTGGGTGGTCACCCCACCGCCGGTCACGTCTTCTCCGTCGTCTTCCCCGACTCCGTCAGCTACGGCTACGCGACGCGTAGTGGCCGGATCACTCTCGCTCTCAACCAGCTGGTTGTCGAGATATCCGAGCCCGTGCTCGACGCCCAGGCCGTGGCTGTCCTCGACACCGCCTGGATCCTCATCTCCGGCCTCCCCGATATTGCGCGGTCCGAGCTTGTCATCCGCCAGATGTCTCGCCTCTTGGGCAAGGTAGTGGTGGTCGACGAGCTCTCACTGCGCAAGGAGGAGGAGGTGCGGGTCAAGGTCAAGTGCCTCGACTCCTCCAAGCTGCGCACTTCGGTCCGGGTCTTCTTCAACGACCAGGCTTCGACCTCGAGATCGCCCAGAGCCTCCCAACCACGTTGGGCGTCCCCGCTTCCTCGACGTCGTCCCCCGGTGAAAACCCGGGGGCTGGCGGAGATTACCACGGCCGCCACCGCTCCCGCTCTCACCGCTCGGATGAGGAGGGGGCGTCCGAGGACTCCCGCTCCCGCTCCCCCTCGCCTCCTCCTTCTGCCGCGGGGGGCAAGGGCCGCCAGGCCGCTTCTCGCCTCCCCGTGGATGTCCCGCCGATCTCTGAGGCGTCGCCATCCGAGGGGAGCGACATCTCGATGTGGGTCCGTGGTCTGCCCGGCTTCCTCCCGCGCTCCCCGCCTCGTCTCCGCCACCGGCGCTAGACCCGTGGGCCTGCCCCTGACCGCTCTCCGACTCTCCGGCAGCGGCCGCAGATGGGGGCGCCTCTGTGGTGGTCCCCCGCTCCCGGCCGCCTACCCCGTCGCCATCTCCTCCCGTGGCGGATGCACCTCCGGCCCGTCGCCTCCTGCTGGCTGCCACGGAGACGGTCTCCGCCCCCCCTGCGCCGTCCCTCCCCGGCCGATCCTGCTCCCACGGCCCAGCTCTTCCTCGGCTGTCTTGGGCGGGTCTGCTGCCGTCTCCTCGGCATCTCCTGGGGTGGGGCGGCCGGATCATCACCCGCTGGCGGCCCAGCCTCCCCTCCTCGGTCCGCCGCTTACTCCCGTCGCGGTCGGTCGGCCTCCTCCCGGTGGTGGCCTCCCGCGGAGTGCTCGGCTGGATGCGGCCCATCCGAGGCAGCCAGCGTCGCCCATCCCCGAGCGGGCGGAGCTCCGTGCTGCCACCCGTAACACTGGGCAGTCGCCCTCCATTCCCCTCTGCTTGTCTTGTTCTTTCTCTGCGCTTGAGTCTGCTCCTGGGTCACCTAGCCAAAGTGGCCTCCGACTCATGATCATTTTCCATGGGAAGTTGGCCCCCTCTTGCCAGATCGCGGCCATCAGGGCCCGTGAGGTCCTCGATGGGAAGCTCGCGGAGGCCCGGGCGGCCCTCCTAGTTCCCCCAACCGCCTCTATGGCTGGGGGACCTCCCTCTCCACCTTTGCCGCAATCGACGGCCCCCCTCCCTTGGTGGTCGTGCAGGAGATTCGGGTCGCACCCGCTCCCGTCTGGCGGCCCTTCGAGGCGCTTAGCGCTTCGAGGTTGGGGTCAAGCAGCCCCAATGGCCCCTTAATGCGGGCCCTCTTCGAACATCCGCGGCCGGTCATGATGGCCGCCGCCAGATTAGTGGAATATATGCGTGATGAGCACATCGACATCGTGGTGGTGCAAGAGACCATGCGTCGCGAGTTTGCTCTCCACGAGCTTGATCGGCTGAGCTCTCACCTATTTGCGTGGCATGGCTCCCTTCTAGTGGGAGCGCGGGCCACTCGGGTGGCATCCTTTTAGGTGTGAAGGATGCCACCTTTGAGGTGGGTAGCATGGATCGGGGTGAATTCTTCGTCAGCATGGAGCTGTTCGAGAGGTCGCTCAACTTGAAGTGGGAGATCATCATTGTCTATGGGCCGGCGGATCATAGTAGATCGGCCTCCTTCTTGGAGGAGCTCCACCGAAAAATCTCGGCCGCTTCCCTCCCCGTGGTCGTCGGGGGCGACTTCAACCTGCTGCGCGTTCCAGAGGACAAGAACAATGGCAATGTCTGCTTTGCCCGGATGGACATGTTTAACGACTTCATTGCCGACCTCGCCCTCCGGGAGATCGATCGGGTTGGGGCCCGATTTACTTGGACCAACCGTCAGGCCTCCCCGACCCTGTCCGTCCTGGACAGGGTCCTAGTTTCCCCGGAATGGGACCTCCGGTGCCCTCTAGCTTCCCTCCGCGCCATCACCCGGATTGGCTCGGATCACGTCCCCTTGCTCCTTTCCTCCGCGGACGAGCGTCCGCCGACCCCACCTCGGTTTCGCTTTGAGACCTTCGGCTCTCCCGGGCGGGTTTATCGACGCCGATGTCTTGGTGGATCGTGGCTCGGCCCACCCCACCCTCGTCCCCTTACGCTATTGACCGTGGCACTTCGTGCGGCGTGGCGGCAATTTATGAAGGGCTGGGGCCAACCTGGGCCGTGACGCCAGAGAGCGAAGAAGGCGCTACCCACGCGATCCAGCGCTTGACTTGCGGGCTGACGCGGTGGGCCTCTCCCGAGGAGTGGCTTTCCGCTATGATCTCAAGACCAGCTCTCGTGATTTACACCGATGAGGAAGCCTTTTGGCGCTTCGGGCGCGCAGCGTTGGGTCTGAAGGGTGATGCGAATCGGCTTACTTCGGCGACGCTAACGGTCGCCAGAGACGCAACACCATCCCCTGCACGTGGGATGGGGCAGCCCTCCTTCAGGACCCCGCGACATTCGCTCCCATGTCGACGGTTTCTATCGGTCCCTCTTCTCTCCCGCTACTCGGAGCGGCATCTCCCTCGCTCCAGATTGTTGGGCCGGCTCCCAACTAGTCTCTGACGCAGAGAACGCATTCCTGACGGCTCCCTTCTCTGAGCTGGAGGTCTGGGAGGCCATCAAGGGGATGAACTCCTCCTCTGCTCCGGGACCGGACGGTCTCCCGGTCATTTTCTTCGGACCTTCCGAGCGTGATTAAACCAGAGGTCATGGCCATCTTTGATGAGTTCTTTGTGGGTTCTATTGACCTTAGTCGCCTCAACTACGGGACCATCTCCCTCATCCCCAAGGTCCACCGGGCGATCGACATTCGCCAGATTCCGCCCGATCACGGTCATTAACGTGATCTTCCGGATCTTGGCCAAGGGTGCGCTAATAGGGTGACCCTGCTTGCGGATCGGATTACCCACCTAACCAGCCGGCCTTCATTAAGGGCCGTCATATCTGGATGGTGTCCGGTGCTTCATGAGGTCCTTCATGAGGTCCGCTGTTAGCGCTGGCGGTCTTGCTGAAGATTGATTTCCATAAGGCCTATGATACGGTTAGCTGGCCCTTCCTTAGGGAAGTCCTTCTTGGAAGGGCTTCGACGACCGTGGATCACAAGAGTCGTGCAAATGGTCTCTTGATGTCGCACGGCGGTCAATATCAGCGGCAGATCGGCCCCTTCTTCCCTACCCTATGTGGGGTTCGCCAAGCGACCCCTTCTCTCCGTTCCTCTTCAATATGGTCGTTGGCGCTTTGGCGCCATTCGGATAAGGCGAAGCCGCTGGCCACATCCGGGATTACCCCCACCTCTCTGGGGCTCGGGATCTCCATCCTCCAATATCTTTGACGACACGATCATCATGGTGAAGGCTCGGAGTTGGACATCACCAACCTCAAGTTCCTCCTTCTCTCGCTTCCAACAGATGTCGGGCCTCAAGATCAACTTCGATAAGAGTGGCGTTATGGTGATGGGGTACTCCCCCTCGAGTCGGTGGCCATTGCCAACCGGCTTAATTGCCGCTGGGCTCTTTCCCCACTACCTATCCGGGGCGCCCATTAGTGACTCGCGGCATGTCTGTCGCTGACTTGCGCCCCCGTGACCAAGCTCGAGACGGATCGAGCCTGGCAGGGAGGTGGCTCTCTAAGGCGGCCCGGACTATCCTTCTCAACTCATCCCTATCCAGCCTCCTCTTGTTTCTTATGAGCTTCTACAGCCTCCATGAATCTCTCCATAAGGAGATCGCCAAGATTCAGTCCCGATTCTACTGGGCTGGCGATCAGGGCAAGCAGAAGTATCACATGGTCAGCTGGCCGGACATCTGCAAGCCCAGGGAGCAGGGTGGATTAGGCATCATGTGCTCTAAACGGATGAATATCGCCCTTCTCTCCCGGTGGCTTTGGCGTATCGCGCAGGGTCAGGGTGGCCTCTGGCTGGACATTATCCGGAGTAAATACCTGCGTGGTCAACCCCTTGCCTTCTGCCAGAAATCGGGCGGATCTCAGTTTTGGCAGTCTCTCGTCCAACTCCTACCGGTGCTCCGCATTGGTACCTCTATCTCGGTGGGGTCCGGCCTCTCGACGCTTTTTTGGTTCGACCGTTGGGCCGGAGACTCTCCCTTCGCGGCCCGCTTCCCCACCCTCTTCTCTATCTCTGTCGACCCTATGATTTCTGTTGATAGGGCCCTTAGTGACTTAGGGCGCCTTGCTTTCCACCGTCCTTTTGGGCCGGCGTAATCCGCCGCCTGGCGTGAGTTACTTGACTGCGTTGCACTTCACGAGCCGTTGGTGGATGGCGACCAGGACCTTATGCGCTGGCGGCTGGAGCCGTCTGGCCAGTTCTCCACCAAATCGCTTTACTTGGCCATTGCTCCCTCATCCGCCCCCCTCCCCCTTTCGATGGTGTGGTCCGTCCGCGTCCCACTGAAGATTCGCATCTTCATGCGGCAGTGGATCCGTGGACGGGTCCCGTCCGGCGTGGAGGTCCGCAAGCGAAATGGCCCGGGCACTGGTATCTGCCCCCTCTGCGATGTTCCTGAAGACTCCAGTCACATTTTCTTCGCTTGCGCTTCCGCCCGGTTCCTTTGGAGCTGCTTTCGTGAGATTGTCGGTGGGAGTTGGTGCCACACCAATTTCCCGGACCTTTTTGCTGAACTCCAAGTGTCCCCTACGACCTCTCGCCACATTAGGTGGCTGGAGGTTGGGGTCCTGCCTGGACGCTGTGGACCGTTCGCAATAAGCTTGTGATCCAACATTCTCCCCTCCGTCGCGCTACTGATGCTCTCTACAAATTCTCGGGTTTCTTGCAGCTTTGGCGACCGCTTAGCCGCCCCCCGGATCGGGACGCCATCTCAGCCTTCATCACCGATCTTCGCTCGATGGCCGTCCGCCTGTCGCCGCCGCCCCCGCCGCCGCCGCCGGAGCCAGACTAGATCTCCTGCGCTGGGCAGGCTTTGCTGTGTTGTGTTTTCTTTTCTCTTTCTTCTGGGCTTGTTGAGCTGTGCCCTTAGCAGAACCTCTGTACTTTGTTTGTGGTACTTGGGTGGTGTGTGTGTGTGGACCTGCTTTGGTTGTATGTCTTGTGGTGGTTTGCTTTATTTATAAAGCGGGGCGAAAGCCTTTTTCGGTAAATAAATGAGGGCCTATCTAAACAATGTGATACTGAGGATGAAATCAATGGTTAAACATCAAGTTACATGGATGTCACCCAAGCCGGCACATAACCTCCTTTGCAAGTCATTCCAATCTCTCGGTTCCATGCTCCATCGGTGCCCTATACGGCATCAAAGATAGTGTGGCTCTCCTGAATGACGTGTGTGATCCAATGCAGTAAACTTGGCCTCTTGTATTAAATCGGTCCATAAATATGTCTATACTAGTATATGTTATTTTCTACCCATGAAAATGATCACGCGATATGCATGAAATGTGTAGTGAAATCGTTCTTGTAGAAACCTCTAAAGATTTGCTTAAAACTTGTCTCCATGTACAAGTTTAACCTGCTGGAGTAATGACTACAGTCTAAGAAGGCTATCTTTTTCAGAACCCAACCAAATCAGATATATTCGAAATAAAATAAAATCAGATATGCATGACACTAGTGCAAGTGTGATTTTTGTTGTTGTGCCTTGTGATCCGAAGTTTGAATTGTCTTATGTATTTGCTCAATTACGAGTTTTGAATAAACTAGTGAGTGAAGCCAGCGCACCCTATATGCACAAAATAATTTACTAATTGCAAAACAAATCAGAAAACTCCGAAACTTTTTTGGAAGGGAAATGCATTTGTACCTACACAAGCTAAATTCTAAATCCGAAATATAATTCAGCTGCCGACAAATGGCTTATATTTTTCAAAATTCAAAAAATATATATCATTCTAAAATCCCATTACCTTTTTTTGCGAGGGGAAAATCCCATTACCTTGTGGTTGCTCAAAGATTTAAAGTTTCCAAACCTCATAAATATAAATCTTGGTCAGCTCTTAGGAAGGAACCCCCTTGCATACATTATTTTTCTATATGGAACTCCACACAGAATCTAGAATCAAAGGCAGGATTTGATCACCACGCTTATATCCTTGGCTTATGAAAAGAGATGTACCTATGTATGGAAGTTAAGCAGGAAATTGAAAAGCAACCACCTTGCCTTTGTCCCGTATCTTGCTCCAATCTCTCCCAAAGCTTAAGCCCCAACCAAAACCGTTACCTGGGTATAACACAGAATGTGTATCTCTATATTTGTGTTGGTAAGAGTATACGTATCATAATTGGTTCCATTCGTTCTTAGGATTAGAAGGCCTCAGGAATCGGCTAATCACAAGAAGCTCGGTTCAATGATTTACAACTATAACTGACACAAATCCCAATGATCATTTTACCGCTATGAGGAACGAAGTAACCTAGTGAAAGTGGTAAGTCCATATCCACTCGATCGAACTTTCTGTTTGTTCAGTGATTAAGCCCCATGATCTCTACTCCAATCGTTGCCAGTGTCCGACATCCCATTGCCGGTCCCAGCACTTCTCCATGATTCAGTCACCCATTACCCCTCCCAAAATAGAGTGGTGTAGGATGTAATATCCTTGCTCGGCGCGGGCTTGTAGGCTGAGAGCACGGCTTCTTTCGCCATGACACCGAAATCAAGACCGTTGCTCAACGGATTAAGTCCCAATCAACACCATAGTTGTAATGCAGTTACAGAGGTGGTTAGGGTGAGGTCTTAGTTTGGAGTCGATGAGTAGTCTGATCAAGTTATCAAACTGTTATGTAACTCTCGCATTACTGCTTGGTAACCTCTGACCTCCAAAAATATTGTCAAGAACACCAAAGTGAGATAAGTTTTCAACCCGATAACAAAATGTGAACAATATGATAACTCATAATATCGGATGGTAACTTCAGGGCTCGGGAAATGTCGTTCAAAGACCGCTAGACGTACGACAATGGTGGGCATAGTGTTTCCGCTTTGTAAATAGCTCTTGGTAACACACATATTGCATCATGATAATTTTTAACTCAAAAAAAATCATCAGAAAGTACTCATATGGGTTCCAGTTTCGAAGATCTTGTTGCGACGAATTTAGTAAAGAGAACCAATTATAATTCATATTTGTGTTTCATTTTTTTAGAATGGAGGAGGACCCCCGGCCTCTGCATCTGGACGATGCATGCAGCCACTTTATTAATTATTCACACAAGATCTTACAAAGTCATACAACAGTAAGACTGAAGCCACCGTCTAGGAAACAAAAGTGTCGCTACTCCTATCCAATTGATGAAGGGATGCTGATAGTCTGGGCGTAATATCAAACAGACCTCGCAACCAAACCTAACATTTAAGACCTAAGGTCCCAACCATGACGCCTGTCGGGTATGGGTACCCACCAGTCCGACGTGCTCCTTAACCAGGACGCCTGCCGGGTATGAGGCCGCCGCAGCCACCTGCCACCAATCATCTTCAGAGCTATACTGCTGCATCTACCTTGCCCGGTCTAGCTGCCGCCGACGCCACCACGACGCCAGACAGCGTCACCCTCCTACGCGAATAAACACCCCAGGATCATCTTGATCTCCAAGAAAATGACGGCGGTGACCTAGATCTCATCTCTCCTTATAAAACCCTAGCCTCCACCGTGTATACAAAGGGAGGCTAGGGGGCTCTCATTCACATCTACTCTCGTACAAACAACTCTCAGTAAACTCATCCATCTCCCTGTAAGCCCTCGCTCCAGGTATACCCAGCACCAATAACAAACACAAGAAGGACATAGGTTATTACTCCACAATGGAGGCCCGGACCTGGGTAAATTCCGCGTGCGACCTCCGATCCGTGACTTCCAACTATGCTAGGTACCCTACAGAGGGTCTGACGGTTTTCGGCACCGCCATACGTCACCGCCACCACGCTACATCAAGAGGGCATCATCACCCATCATCATCACCATAACCATCTCATCCCTATCCATTCGTAATACACTAGTTGGAGTGGATTCGATCTTGTATTACTTTTGTGAACTCATCATGTCCATCATAATTCATCTCACAAAGTTTGTGCGCTGGATGTGCGAGTAATCTCCCTAGTTCTCAGCGATATGGAGGAACCCTAGTATGTAATAGATCGTTTGGTATTAGGATTTGCTATCATCTTTATATGTTTATGTTAATAGTCTTATTGATGTTGGGTGAAGTGGACAATCCAACTTATGAAATTTTGAATGGAAGGTTATTATTGCTCGCGCGAGAGCCGGTTGCGGAGGTTGATTAGTGATAGGGCCTATCTTCCTTCATCCTTAACCATTGCAGCAGGGGATAAACGGAGATTGCTTTGGCTGCGTCCATGGGGGGAGACCCTTAATCGGATTTGGGATGAATGGTACTGGTGTATGTGATACGGGGCTGCCGCGTGTATGGACGTATCTATACTTGACTCAAAACATGTAAAGTGGCTTAGAAATCTGACGTAGCATTTGATACGCCTCAAACGTTTCTATAATTTTTTAATCATTTAATGCTATTATATTATAATTCCTACTTATTTTTATTTTGAAGACTTACCTAGTAGATAAGTAAAGAGCAGACAGAAAAAACAATCTAAATGGGCAATGATCTGTCCCCAAAACAACACTCCATTCAATCCTGTCATAGGACACTGAAAAAAGATGCTATGAAGTTTCAATGTTCTTGCAAAATGAACACATAGGATTCCCGTGCCATTTCCTTTGTATCATGACTCATCACTTGCCTAGTTAAGACTGCATCTTGAAACAACTGCCAAAGGAATATTTAAATTTCGGTAACTTAGCCCCCTAAATCCATTTTAAGTGACATCCAGCAAGAGGTTTCTCTAGCCATTTGTACATGGATTTGCTGGAGTATCTGCCATTCTTATTGAGACCCCAGAGCTAAGATGTAAACCATTCACACAGACACTCACTTCATGCCATTGGGCAAGGGGGTCAGAACTAAGCCTTCTTATAAAGAAACTTTTCACATTAATCTAGTTAAACTGAGATACAGTGCAATGAGGTTCATTGCAAATATTAAAAAGTTGAAGCAATTGATCACATAAAGGTGTAAGGTGTTGCCGAAAGCTTACTCTCATCCACACGGATGCTACAGCTGCTATCACTTTTCCAGGAGGGGAATTACAGAGTTCGCTGATGTCGCTTGAAGCTATGTCGGTATTTCCCCAAAGAGGAAGGGATGATGCAGCACATCGGCGGTAGGTATTTCTCTCAGTGAAGAAACCAAGGTTATCCAACTAGTAGGAGAACCAAGCAACACAACGTAAACAACCCCTGCACACAGATAACAAATCCTCGCAACCCGACGTGTAAAAGGGGTTGTCAATCCCTTCCGGGTAGCGGCGCCCCAAGATGGGCAAACAGACGTGAGGAAATTGTAGTAGATTGATAGATCGAACGCCAAATAAAATAAATAAGAATGAAACGCAGCGAGGTATTTTTGTATTTTTGGTTTACTATATCTGAAAATAAATGCAAAGGAAAAGTAGATCGCAAAGGCAAATATATGAGAAAGAGACCCGGGGGGCGTAGGTTTCACTAGTGGCTTCTCTCGAGAAAAATAGCAAATGGTGGGTGAACAAATTACTGTTGGGCAATTGATAGAACTTCAAATAATCATGACGATATCCAGGCAATGATCATTATATAGGCATCACATCCAAGATTAGTAGACCAACTCCTGCCTGCATCTACTATTATTATTCCACACATCGACTGCTATCCAGCATGCATCTAGTGTATTAAGTTCATGGAAAAATGGAGTAATGCAATAAGAACGATGACATGATGTAGACAAGATCTATCTATGTAGAGATAGACCCTATCGTTTTATCCTTAGTAGCAACGATACATACGTGTCGGTTCCCCTTCTGTCATTGGGATCAAACGCCGTAAGATCGAACCCACTACAAAGCACCTCTTCCCATTGCAAGATAAATAGATCACGTTGGCCAAACAAAACCCAAATATCGGAGAAGAAATACGAGGCTATAAGCAATCATGCATAAAAGAGATCAAAGGAACTCAAATACTTTCATGGATATAAAAAGATATAACTGATTATAAACTCAAAGTTCATCAGATCCCAACAAACACACCGCAAAAGAGTTACATCATATGGATCTCCAAGAGACCATTGTATTGAGAATTCAGCGAGAGAGAGGAAGCCATCTAGCTACTAACTACGGATCCGAAGGTCTACAAAGAACTACTCACGCATCATCAGAAAGGCACCAATGGAGGTGGTGGAACCCCTTCCGAGATGGTGTCTAGATTGGATCTGATGGTTCTGGACTCTGTGGCAGTTGGATCAATATTTCGTCGACTCCCCTAGGGTTCTGGAATATTGGGGTATTTATAGAGCAAAGAGGCAGTCCGGGGGGCACCCGAGGTGTGCACAACCCACCAGGGGCACCTGGGCCTCCTGGAGCGCCCTGGTGGGTTGTGCTCTCCTCGGAGCACCCCCCAAGTGCAACTAGGGCCCATTATGTGTCTTCTGGTCCAAAAAAATCTCCTGAAGTTTCGTTGCATTTGGACTCCGTCTGATATTGATTTCCTGCGATGTAAAAAACATGCAGAAAACAACAACTGTCACTTGGCACTATGTCAATAGGTTAGTACCAAAAAATGATATAAAATAACTATAAAATGATTATAAAACATCCAAGATTGATAATATAACAACATGGAACAATCAAAAATTATAGATATGTTGGAGACGTATCATTCGCCTCTCGACATCTGATACGTCTCCGTCGTATCTACTTTTCCAATCACTTTTGCCCTTATTTTGGACTCTAACTTGCATGATTTGAATGGAACTAACCCGGACTGACGCTGTTTTCAGCAGACTTTCCATGGTGTTATTTATGTGCAGAAACAAAAGTTCTCGGAATGACCTGAAACTCCATGGAACATCTTTTTGAAAAATACCAAAAATACTGGAAGAAAAATCCATGTCAGGGGGTCCACACCCTGTCCACGAGGGTGGGGGCGCGCCCCCTACCTCGTGGGACCCCTGAAGCTCCACCGACCTCAACTCCAACTCCATATATTCACTTACGGGGAGAAAAAAATCAAAGAGAAGGATTCATCACGTTTTACGATACGAAGCCGCCTCCAAGCCCTAAAACCTCTCGGGAGGGCTGATCTGGAGTCCGTTCGGGGCTTCGGAGAGGGGGATTCGTCGTCGTCGTCATCATCAACCATCCTCCATCACCAATTTCATGATGCTCACCGCCGTGCGTGAGTAATTCCATCGTAGGCTTGCTGGACGGTGATGGGTTGGATGAGATCTATCATGTAATCGAGTTAGTTTTGTTAGGGTTTGATCCCTAGTATCCACCATGTTCTGAGATTGATGTTGCTATGACTTTGCTATGCTTAATGCTTGTCACTACGGCCCGAAAGTGCCATGATTTCAGATCTGAACCTATTATGTTTTCATGAATATATGTGAGTTCTTGATCCTATCTTGCAAGTCTATAGTCACCTAATATGTGTTATGATCCGCAACCTCAAGTGACAATAATTGGGACCACTCCGGTGATGACCATAGTTTGAGGAGTTCATGTATTCACTATGTGCTAATGCTTTGTTCCAAGACTCTATTAAAAGGAGGCCTTAATATCCCTTAGTTTCGCTAGGACCCGCTGCCACGGAGGGTAGGACAAAAGATTTCATGCAAGTTCTTTTCCATAAGCACGTATGACTATATTCGGAATACATGCCTACATTACATTGATGAATTGGAGCTAGTTCTGTGTCACCCTATGTTATGACTGTTACATGATGTACCGCATCCGGCATAATTCTCCATCACCGATCCAATGCCTATGAGCTTTTCACTTATTGTTCTTCGCTTATTACTTTCCAGTAGCTACTGTTACAATCACTACAAAACACCAAAAATATTACTTTTGCTGTCGTTACTTTTGTTACCGTTACCACTACTATCATATTACTTTGCTACTAAATACTTTGCTGTAGATACTTAGTTATCCAGGTGTGGTTGGATTGAGAACTCAACTGCTAATACTTGAGAATATTCTTCGGCTCCCCTTGTGTCAAATCAATAAATTTGGGTTGAATACTCTACCCTCGAAAACTGTTGCGATCCCCTATACTTGTGGGCTATCAAGACTATTTTCTGGCGCCGTTGCCGGGGAGCATAGCTCTATTCTTTGAGTCATTTGGGATTTATATCTGCTGGTCACTATGAAGAACTTGAAAGACGAGAAAACAAAAATCTATCCCTCAACTACGAGGGGAGGTAAGGAACTGCCATCTAGCTCTGGACTTGATTCACCTTCTGTTTTGAGTAAGCTTGCGACACCTAAACCTGCTTCTGCTATTCATTCTGATATGTCGCATGTTATTGATGATGCCACTTTTGCTATGCATGATACTTATGATGAAACTACTTCTATGCTTGATACTACTGTGCCACTTGGTGAATTTCTTGTTGAACAACTTGCTAGGGCTAGAGAGAATGAAATTATTGATAATATTGATGAAAGTGATGATGAATACTCTCCCCCTAATAAATAAGAATTACCTGTTGTGCCTGAGGGCTATGTTATGGATGAAGAAATTGCTAAAGAAAATTTTGCTTGCAATGATAGGTATGATGTTAAGAAATTATTAGCTAAATGGAAGCAACAATCTCTTAATGCTAGAATGAAACCTGATCCTGCTTTTGCTACTTCACCTATCTGTTTTACTGATAAGGATTATGAATTCTCTGTTGATCCTGATATAATTAATTTGGTTGAATCTGATCCTTTTCATGGCTATGAATCTGAAACTGTTGTGGCACATCTTACTAAATTAAATAATATAGCCACCCTGTTCACTAATGATGAGAAACCTCGCTACCTTTATATCCTTAAGATATTTCCGTTCTCATTAAAGGGTGATGCTAAGATGATGGTTTAATTCTCTTGATCCTGGTTGTGTGCGTAGTCCCCAGGATATGATCTATTACTTCTCTGCTAAATATTTCCCTGCTCATAAGAAACAAGCTGCTTTAAAGGAAATATATAATTTTGTGCAAATTGAAGAAGATAGTATCCCACAAGCTTGGGGGAGGCTTCTCCAATTACTTAATGCTTTGCCTGGTCATCCTCTTAAGAAAAATGAAATATTTGATATCTTTTATAATGGACTAACCGATGCTTCCGGAGATTACCTGGATAGTTGTGCTGGTTCTGTTTTCAGGGAGAGAACACCGGATGAAGCTGAAATTCTATTGAACAATATGTTGACAAATGAAAATAATTGGAAACTTCCTGAGCCAGCTACTGAGCCAATTCCTGAGTCTATTCCTAAACCAACTCCGAAGAAAAGAGGTTTTCTATTTCTCAGTCCTGAAGATATGCAAGAGGCAAAGAAATCTATGAAAGAAAAAGGTATTAAAGCTGAAGATGTTAAGAATTTACCTCCTATTGAAGAAATACATGGTCTTAATCTACCGCCTGTTGAAGAAACATATGATCTTAATCCATTACCTATTGAAGAAACTCATGGTCTTGATAACCCGACACATGTAGTAAAGGTAAATTCTCTCTATAGATATGATAAAGCTGAAATCCCTCCTACTAAAATTGCTAGCCAATTCTTGGATGAGTGTGATAACTTTATGGTTAAGCAAGAAGATCTCAATGCTTATTTTGGTAGACAGTTAAAAACAAAATGCTTATATGATTGAACACTTGGGTGATTATATGGCTAATGTTAAAGGTGAACTTATACTCATTAGTAAACATGCTTGTATGGTTACCAATCAAGTAGAACAAGTACTTAAGGCTCAAAATGATTTGCTTAATGAACTAAACAGTAAGAATAATGATTATGCTGTTAGAGTGGCTACTAGAACTGGTAAGATGACTCAGGAACCTTTGTATCCTGAAGGCCACCCTAAGAGAATTGAGCAAGATTCTCAGAGAAATAATATTGATGCACCCAGTCCTTCTAAAAAGAAGAAAAAGAAAAATGATAGGACTTTGCATGCTTCTAGTGAACCTATTGCTGAACCACCTGAGAATCCAAATGATATATCTATTTCCGATGCTGAAACACAATCTGGTAATGAACATGAACCTATTGAAAATGTTAATGATGATGTTCATGATGATGCTAAACCTAGTAATGATAATGATGTGGAAATTGAACCTGCTGTTGATCTTGATAACCCACAATCAAAGAATCAACGTTATGATAAGAGAGACTTTGTTGCTAGGAAACACGGTAGAGAAAGAGAACCTTGGGTTCAGAAACCCATGCCTTTTCCTCCCAAACCATCCAAGAAAAAAGATGATGAGGATTTTGAGCGCTTTGCTGAAATGATTAGACCTATCTTTTTGCGTATGCGATTAAGTGATATGCTCAAAATGAATCCTTATGCTATATATGAAAGATATTGTTACTAATAAAAGAAAGATACCGGAAGCTGAAATTTCCACCATGCTTGCTAATTACACTTTTCAGGGTGGAATATCAAAGAAACTTGGAGATCCAGGAGTACCCACTATACCATGCTCCACTAAAAGAAACTATGTTAAAACTGCTTTATGTGATCTTGGAGCCGGTGTTAGTGTTATGCCTCTCTCTTTATATCGTAGACTTGATTTGAATAAGTTGACACCTACTGAAATATCTTTGCAAATGGCTGATAAATCAACTGCTATACCTGTCGGTATTTGTGAGGATCTGCCTGTTGTGGTTGCAAACGTTACTATTTTAACGGACTTTGTTATTCTTCATATCCCCGAGGACGATAGTATGTCTATTATTTTTGGAAGACCCTTTTTGAATACTGCAGGGGCTGTTATTGATTGCAATAAATGCAATGTCACTTTTTGTGTTAATGGTAATGAGCATACGGTAAACTTTCCAAGGAAACAACCTCAAGTTCATAGTATCAATTCTATTGGGAAAATTCCATCGATTATATTCGGAGGTTTTGAATCTCCTCTTCCTACTGTCAAGAAGAAATATGATATTCTTATTATTGGGGATGTGCACATCCCCGTTGAGGTAACATAGTATTATTTGAAATTTCTCCGGTTCCATGTTATTCGGAATGAGTTTGTTAACAAGACTTGATCAACCTTGTTAGTGGATTCCTTTTGATGAGCATGAGATGGATGAAACTAGAAGGCACAACCTTCTGTACCCTCCTTCTACTTTCTGTTATTTAGTTGAAATAAAGTAAATATAGTATTTTTCTGTCTGTTTTCTGATTTATCCGTGCAATATAAAAATACCCCGAAATAAAAGTTCTCCAAATGCCTTGAAATTGAAATATGATTTTTTCTGGAATATTTGAGAATATCTGGCACTGAGAACACAGCAGGAGGGGCAAGCACCTGGCCACGAGGGTGGAGGGCGCGCCCTACCCCCTGGGCGTGCCCCCCTGCCTCGTGGGCCCATGGTGGCCCCCCTCCACTTATTCCTGCACCCACACACTTCTTCTTCCTCCCAAAAAAATCACCATCCAGCTCAAGCACGAGTTCTAGCTCATTTTTCTGCAATTTTCAATCTCCTTGCTCAAAGCACCTCTCACAAAACTGCTTGGGGGGATTGTTCCTTGGTATGTGACTCCTCCATTGGTCCAATTAGTTTTTGTTCTAGTGCTCTATTCATTGCAAATTTGTGCTGCCTAGCTGACCATGTTCTTGAGCTTGCATGTCAAATTTATATGGTTCCAAGTAGTCCTAATGCATGATATAGTCTCTAGGCACTTGTAGGAGTAGTTGCTATTAATTTTACTGAGCTTGGTTCACTTTTGTTTGAAGTTACTAAAAATTTCAGAAATTTTTCAGAGGAAGATATATGCTTAGGAAAATGTATGAAGGTGGTTCTTCAAGGAAGCAAGGACCCAGGCTTGCAATGCGTGATGCTGACGATGAGCCACCAAGGGACGCTCCAGTGCGGCCCTGTGAATGGCTGTCAGAAAATTTTATGGATCGAGCGGGAATCAAGGAAGAATTTAACGCATATTTGCGTAATGCTGATCTTGTGAGCTTCGAGGCAGAAAAATGCCGCCAGTACCACTATCTCACTAGTTCCTTTGTGAGGAGGTTTGAATTTTCATCTTCACATAATTCTCCAACTGTCCTGTTTGTTCTTTATGAAAAATCTTATACGATGGACTTAAAGGATTTTACCACTACTTGCAAACTTCCGCATTGGGGTAGTGCTAGTGAACCCCGCAAATCTGAATTTAGAAATTTTCTTGCTAGTATAACTGTGGGGGAATCTAGAGATATAGCACAAGCTACCATTGGTAGCATTCATTTTCCTGCTATACATTATATTGCTCTCTTCATAGGTAGGTGCATAACTGGTAAAGATGAAGCATGTCATATGTGTGTCCCTGACCTCAGTATTCTTAGGAGTGCTGTGTTAGGAGACAAATCTTATAATTTGGGAGCTATTGTTGCACGTAGGTCACATAATAATAGATTTAATGGAGATTTCTTTGGTGGAATTTATGCAACCCGTTTAGCTGATTCTCTTGGTGTAACCATACGTAATGATGACATTGAATTGCCTCCTGCTTACCTAGACTTTAATGCTATGGTTCACCACCAGTTTGTTGAGAGGAATGAATCACCTCTCCAGTATCGCTTAATCTTTGACAGACGCCGTGTTGTCCGTATTACTCTCCCTGCTCCTGCCTTCTTTGATTATCAGGCAAAAGGAAGATGCGTTATTACCAGAGAGGAGGCAGATGTGTACGAGAGGAGGGCGGAGGCAGCTCGCCGCCACGCTGCAGCCTAGGAGGCAATAATTGCTGCATCTTAGTACGACCCCGGCTACAACTACGGATATCCGCCAGGCTACTCCTGGCAATAAACCAACTTAGGCCAAAAGCCTAAGCTTGGGGGAGTACGTATTTCCCACCAACATTACATTTATGTTCGCACACACTCATTGCTAGATGTCGGTGCTCATACTTTTTCACTGTAATATCCATGCTAGTTTATTTTATTTTCTTGCTTTCTTCTTGTGTGTTTGAAAAATCTTAAGGAAACCAAAAAAATGAGTTGTAGCTTTTAGCTAGTTTACTTTTCTTGTTGTAGTAGTAATTAAAAAGAAAACCCAAAAAGATTTCCCGTTCTTCTTCTGCTTGTTGGGAGCTTTCCCGTGTAAATAGTTTTTATTTCTTTTCTTTGGGGGTCGATAGGAGAAGACCATAATTAAATTGTTGAAGTGGCTCTTACATGCATTATTGTTGATTTAACCAAGAGCCCATATTGCCTTGTCTTCTCCTGTTTATTGAATGCTCACAAATTCCAGCTTAGTCCAATGCACGTGCACTCTTATTATTATTCACATCGTTCGGTCGTGCAAGTGAAAGGCAATTATGACGATATATGATGGACTGACTGAGATGAGAAAAGCTGGTATGAACTCGACCTCTTTTGTTTTTGTAAATATGATTAGTTCATCGTTCCTGATTCAGCCTACTATAAACAAACATGTTTGCAATGAATATTAGAGATCATAGTTACTTGTGCCATGCTTGATTAGCTATGAGTTATAATGGTTTACCTTGCATGCCAACATGCTATTAAAATGGTTGTGATGTGGTATAGTGGGGTGGTATCCTCCTTTGGATGATTTAAGTGACTCGACTTGGCACATGTTCACACATGTAGTTGAAAACAAATCAACATAGCCTTCACGATATTTATGTTCATGGTGGATTATATCCTACTTATGCTTGTACTCAATGTCTATTAATTTTAATGCATGTTCATGACTGTTGTCGCTCTCTAGTTGGTCACATCCCAGTCTTCTGCTAGCCTTCACTTGTACTAAGCGGGAATACTGCTTGTGCATCCAATCCCTTAAACCCCAAAGTTATTCCATATGAGTCCACCATACCTTCCTATATGCGGTATCTACCTGCCGTTCCAAGTAAATTTTTATGTGCCAAACTCCAAACCTTCAAATGAAATTCTGTTTTGTATACTCGAATAACTCATGTATCAACTAGGGTTGTCCGTATCTTCCATGCTAGGCGGGTTATTCTCAAGAGGAGTGGACTCCGCTCCTCACTCAAGAGAAAATGGCTGGTCACCGGGATGCCCAGTCCCATGCTTTATGCAAACTAAATCAAAATAATTGCAAACAAAACTCCCCCTGGGACTGTTGCTAGTTGGAGGCACTCGTTGTTTCGAGCAAGCCGTGGATTGATGCTTGTTGGTGGAGGGGGAGTATAAACTTTACCATTCTATTTGGGAATTGCCTATAATGTGTGTAGCATGGAAGATATCGCCATCTCTGGGTTGTTATGTTGACAATGAAAGTATGCCGCTCAAAATATTATTTATCTCTATTTCAAAATCGAGCTCTGACACCCCTACAAATCCCTGCTTCCCTTTGTGAAGGGCATATCTATTTACTTTTTATGTTGAGTCATAACCCTCTTATTAAAAAGCACCAGTTGGAGAGCACAGCTGTCATTTGCATCCATTACTATTAATTTATATTGGGTATGATTATGACTGGATCTCTTTTACCATGAATTACAATGTCTAGTCAGTCCTTGATCTTTAAAGGTGCTCTGCATTTATGTTTTGCGGTCTCAGAAAGGGCTAGCGAGATACCATCTTGTTATATCATATCATGATTGTTTTGAGAAAGTGTTGTCATCCGAGATTTATTATTATTGCTTGCTAGTTGATTATGCCATTGATATGAGTAAACATGAGACCTAAGAGTTATTGTGAATGTGGTTAGTCATAATCTTTGCTGAAAACTTGAATGCTGGCTTTACATATTTACAACAAGAGCAAACAGAGTTTGTAAAAGTTTTTCTTTATCACTTTGAGTTAATTAACTGAATTGCTTGAGGACAAGCAAAGGTTTAAGCTTGGGGGAGTTGATACGTCTCCGTTGTATCTACTTTTTCAAACACTTTTGCCCTTGTTTTGGACTCTAACTTGCATGATTTGAATGGAACTAATCCGGACTAACGCTATTTTCAGCAGACTTTCCATGGTGTTATTTATGTGCAGAAACAAAAGTTTTCGGAATGACCTGAAACTCCACGGAACATCTTTTTGGAAAATATCGAAAATACTGGAAAAAAAATCCACGTCAGGGGGCCCACACCCTGTCCACGAGGGTGGGGGGCGCGCCCCCTACCTCGTGGGCCCCCTGACGCTCCACCGACCTCAACTCCAACTCCATATATTCACTTTCGGGGAGAAAAAAAATCATAGAGAAGGATTCATCGCATTTTATGATACGGAGCCGCCGCCAAGCCCTAAAACCTCTCGGGAGGGCTGATCTAGAGTCCGTTCGGGGCTCCGGAGAGGGGCATTCGTCGCCGTCGTCATCATCAACCATCCTCCATCACCAATTTCATGATGCTCACCGCCGTGCGTGAGTAATTCCATCGTAGGCTTGCTAGACGGTGATGGGTTGGATTAGATCTATCATGTAATCGAGTTAGTTTTGTTAGGGTTTGATCCCTAGTATCCACTATGTTCTGAGATTGATGTTGCTATGACTTTGCTATGCTTAATGCTTGTCAGTAGGGCCCGAGTGCCATGATTTCAGATCTGAACCTATTATGTTTTCATGAACATATGTGAGTTCTTGATCCTATCTTGCAAGTCTACAGTCACCTACTATGTGTTATGATCCGGCAACCCCGAAGTGACAATAATCGGGACCACTCCCGGTGATGACCATAGTTTGAGGAGTTCATGTATTCACTATGTGCTAATGCTTTGTTCCAGTACTCTATTAAAAGGAGGCCTTAATATCCCTTAGTTTCCGCTAGGACCTCGCTGCCACGGGAGGGTAGGACAAAAGATGCCATGCAAGTTCTTTTCCATAAGCACGTATGACTATATTCGGAATACATGCCTACATTACATTGATGAATTGGAGCTAGTTCTGTGTCACCCTATGTTGTGACTGTTACATGATGAACCGCATCCGGCATAATTCTCCATCACCGATCCAATGCCTATGAGCTTTTCACTTATTGTTCTTCGCTTATTTACTTTCCCGTTGCTACTGTTACAATCACTACAAAACACCAAAAATATTACTTTTACTACCGTTACTTTTGTTACCGTTACCACTACTATCATATTACTTTGCTACTAAATACTTTGCTGCAGATACTAAGTTATCCAGGTGTGGTTGGATTGACAACTCAACTGCTAATACTTGAGAATATTCTTTGGCTCCCCTTGTGTCGAATCAATAAATTTGGGTTGAATACTCTACCCTCGAAAACTGTTGCGATCCCCTATACTTGTGGGCTATCAATATCTTGTTTGGTAAGCGAAATTTTGACCCAGGCGCCCTAGTGTTGCCTAACCATTCGACTGGAGATGTCGGATGCGAGATCTTTAGAGCAATTTCACCGGTCCCAATACTAAATCAAGTGAATAACGAGAGATTGGGATACATGCAAAAGCATACCCACAGGAAAAGGTCTATAAAGCTAGGGTTTTAGTTTCAAGTTTCGTAAGAGCCGGCCAAGGTGTTGAAAAGGTATCTGAATGCCTCATTTTGGATTCTTATAAATCTAAACCGCGCTGCTAGGCCATGTTTCTCTCCCTTCCTTTTTCTGGAACAATAATGAAGAGAACTACACAGAATACATGAACAGACGATGGGAAAATTGTGACCCAATAGAGCCAAATTATGATTTAGGGATTGTATTATAGTAGGGCAAGGAACTACTTTATAACTAGCAAGTCTCTCGAAGGAAAATGCATTTATATGAGTATTTTTAGTCCAAAAAGGACAAAGCACCCACTCTTGAGTCTAGAATTTTGGTTAATTTCAATGACCTTGAAATCATTTTGATGTTGAAAGTTTTTTTTTCTTATTGAAAAGGAGGATAAACCCCAACCTCTGCATCGAGTGATGCACACAACCATATATTATTTATTATTCATAATCTAGCAACCGAACAACATTGACCCTAAAAAACACTCGAGGCTGCATGCCTCGCGACAATAACTCCACCAGCCAATACTAACGCTATGATAAAAGACAAAACAAAAAAAACAAAAAATACACAATTCCTAGGCTAAGCCTTCAAGAAGGAATCACCGCATGTGCGCCAATGATGACGAGTCCAACCCCAAGGCCGATCTCGGGATTTTCATCCCCAAAGCCAAGCTTCTATCCACCACCTTCAGCAAGGGCATGTCGAGATAGTCTAGTCGGATATCTAGTGTGTTCGGGGTTGAAGTAACCTCCACCGTCAACACTTGTCCGGCTACCACCACCTCACTAGCTGGATACCACAAGAGGAGATTTTGGAAGACAAAGACGTCATATACCGTCTCGCCTCCGGCCAATGTCGCACTACCTTCGATCAAACAGGAGGCATGATTTGACACCGCCGAGAAGACGTCGTGCATAGCACCTACCAGAATCTGGTCTGTCTTGCCGCCGCCGCATGAAACATTGTGCATCGCCATCACCGGCTAGGCATGACCTGGCACTTCTTCCAAAGTTGTTGTGCGTAGCACCTGCTGTGTTGAAACGAACCTGATCTTGAAGAGTGGGGGCGTCCCATACCGTCGCCGGCCTTGAAACTCTGTGGTCACAGAAGAGGGTGTCCCATAACACCATCGACCATGACACATGGAGACGGAGAGCATCACTAGAACAAAGATCCAGTCACATCATCCACATGACCACGGAGGCCACCACTGACGAAGAAGATGGCCGCCGCTCCATCGCCCAACCTCTAGCGTCATCTGACGACGCCGGGGCGAGCAAGAACATGGCTAGAACGCCAATGCCAAACCGGCTTCAGGCTACTATGCTGCCACGCAGCAACAGCCGCCCACCTCCCCGTTGCAAGTCTTGTAGATCCCTCTCCAAAGGCCCGATGTCACGAAGAAACGAGGTCGCGGCGACCTCGGCGCCGCTGTTGCTGGTCCTCCCAAGTGGTGCAAGCTGTAGAAACGATGACCTCAAGAGGGAC
This sequence comes from Aegilops longissima, assembly GCA_021605205.1. Classification (NCBI taxonomy): domain Eukaryota; kingdom Viridiplantae; phylum Streptophyta; class Magnoliopsida; order Poales; family Poaceae; genus Aegilops; species Aegilops longissima. The sequence continues at coordinate 444,030,045 of CM038676.1, read as the reverse complement.
AACAACGTAGTAGCACCACCATCGCTCCATGCCGACGAGATCTAAGGTTTCCCTGGGATTTGCCTCGGTGGTCCACCTAGACCACCGCCACCACCACCCGTCCATCATGCCTCATAGTAACAAGGCGCCGTCGCGATAGTGCACCTTCACGCTATGGCGCCCTGTGGTCGAGCCACGCCCTATCCCAGGAGCACCTGCCCGTGCAGATCCCCACACACGAGGGACAAAGAGGCCCTGCCGCCGCCAGCCAGGCTTCACCTATCCCCGCCCTTTGGCGGTGGCGAGGGAGGAAGGGGGTTGCGGGTGGCGCTAATAGGGTTCCCCCTCCCCCGCCACGCGGGGGTGACGAGAGGACGACGCAAACTTAGAGTATCTCTTTTTTGATGTTGGATGTGATCATAATATGGTTATCTTAGTTGTGTCTAATGAACATATGGAGGATTTACTACTGCTACTCACACCTGTCAGTGAAGCACTAGCATGTGCATCCTGCGACATGTTCCATCCATGTTTTATTTACATTTTTGCTTATACGTAAATTTGAGCAGTCAAACAGAATCACGGGGAAGAAAGTTGGAAGATATGTTCCCTAAAATTATAAAATTAAGTAAATGTGCCGAAGACAACTTTTCAGTAACTCGCTTTATGAAACATTTGATTTAAATCATTTAATTAATGCACTGTACATCTATATGTAGGTGATTGAGTAGGCTGTTGAAAGTGGAGAGCTTGCTGAACTTGTTCTCATGATCATTTGGAATCGACTTGATGTTGCTCAGGGTGATGTATGCAAAGCTCTGTTCTGACTTCTGAGTCATGTTACCTATAGGTCCTATGGTTCGTTTATTTTTATGTACAGTTCAAGTTCTCTCTGTTAACATCTGTCAAATCTAGTATTATATATAGTGTCAAAGCTTGTAGCCTTGTACTGTGCAATTCAGGGTCCTTCTGTACTTTTAACAAGACATTAGCACCTAAAAATGCAATTTCCCTTAAAGCAAATAGTACAAGAACAATATCAATAAATATTGCAGGGCAAAGATATTATCACATCTCTCATGGTAAATTGACTCGAGAAATAACCACTTGTCTTGTTATCTGTTCATACTTGTAAACTTATCATTCCCTAATTGGATTCTAAATCTCCTGCTCAGATTACTTCCTTATACCATCATGGTTCTTACATGCTATAGAACAATTCTGAAATTTTAGTTTTCCGTATTATTTTTCTTTTCAGTATGATGGGCAGATCAAGCTGCCTCCCCAGGACGATGATGTTCTTCTAAGAGTGGACTTTGTCAGGGAAGTCGACGAGCTGCTGAAAGAAGTTCAAGCTGAGCAAGAAAAGAATAAGCTACAAACTGGATATGACCCGGACTCTATAGCGACCATGTTGAAACAGCAAGAGAAGCTGCGGACTATACGTCAAGCGGAAGCTCTCTTGGAGTTGGCAGCCAGCCTGAAATGGTGATCAGTTTGCTCTCCACATAGACCATAGAAGCCATCGACTTGCTTGGATGATTCCGCTGGAGCAGCGCCTTCATGTTGATTATTTGGTTTCTGCTCGCTAGAGCTTAGAAGCTGTTAACAATTCAGAGTGGAGAGATGCCCTGTCTCTGTGTTGTAGAGTTCCCAAGTGACTTACTAACCTATAAATCTGATCTTCAAACTGAAAAAAGTAGTTGCAGTTTTGCATCTATCTAAAAATGCACAAGCTAGGACATTGTACATGCATTAAACATGGTCTGTGCTCCATGTGCTTACTGGGCCTGATTGTGCAATGCTTGAGTTGCTGCACATGCACACCATTCTCCTGGCATTGGAAGTTAAAAGGCAACACAGTGAGGCTGCTGGCAAGCAATGCTGACTTTACCGAAGGAATGCAATAACTCCCACCGTTGAGGCTAACTAGCTAGACTAAGGTTCGGGAAACAGCCAGTGGAAGTGTGGAACTCGGAGATATGCCACAGTAGATATAGGCGGCCGGTGATCGTCAGGAAGACGTTATTTAGGCTTGGGATACATCTGGAATATGAGACTGCCCACATTTGAAGTTCTGATTTTCGTGGCTGCCCTGTCAATTTACGTTGTAGCCATGCCGCTGGATCTTCGTAAATGCGCGAAATCAAACTGGCTTCATTCTTCTATAGGCTTGCCACTGGCACTTACATTTTTGATAATAGGGGTATCACCCTGATTTCCGTATATTTCTCTGTGTTGCCAGATGCTGCAGACAAAGTGCAAATAATGACATTTTAGAATCTCTTAGGGCCATCAACATGGCTGTTCTGTGGAAGTTGCTTCAGCACTGCAAAAAGGTTCGTGGAGGGCAATAGTATTGAGAGCCGCTCAACTGTGTGACCTAGAATAACAACTCATCCTAAAACTCACCAGAGAAGGTGATGACTAGCTGAAGTCACTTCACCTCTATCAGTCCAATGAGACGAGCCACACTAATAATTTAAACTTGAGTTCTTTTTCTTAGAAAATTGGAGAGCGCATATACCAACATTAATTATTGAACCCCAGGCCAGTGTATCAGAAATACATAAATCTACATATTTATTACTACTGTTTGTTACATCATCAAAATCAATGAGAGACTATCTAAACAGTGTGATAGGCCATACTGAGCATGAAATCAATGGTTAAACATAAGGTTACATGGATGTCACCCAAGCCGGGACGATATAACCTCCTTTGCAAGTCATTCCAATCTCTTGGTGCCAAGCTCCATCGATTCCCTATATGGCATCAACGATAGTGTAGCTCGCCTGAATGACGTGTGCCAGTGCAGCTACTTGGCCTCGTGTATTGAATCAGTCCATAAATTTGTCTATACTGTATATTATTTTCTAGATCACTAGTAATCGCGCACGTGCAATGCACGTGTAACCTTAAAGAATTTGAGTCGTCCATCTTGACGGTCGTTTGTATCGAAAACACCATGCCTTAAATACCTTAAATTTTCATTCTCCACCCCCACCCTCCCCTCTCATGTCTCTCCAAGCATCTTTTCATCCATTTTATTATCAAAGAGACAATTCGAGAAAAAATATGCACAAACTAATATTTTTAGGATGATGCAATCGAGTTAAGCAGAGATAAGGTAAAATAAGATAAAGCATAAGTATTGACCATTTGCAACATAGATCATCAAAAGGCCACTGAATTGAAGTTTGTCTAGTTATCCATATTCAAATTGATCTGCGTAGCGCTGGTGGTAATTGTGTTGTTTGTCCGTTGATGTTGGATGAGATCGGAGAGAACTATACATCAGTGCGGGGGGTAGACGGTGCTAGATCCGTGGGCGGCAAGCAAATGACTAAAGCAAAGATGCATTTATGCCCAAACACAATATACACTAATGTCTTGTCTATCACGAATGGATTTGGGAACAATAAAAAAGATCTGGGAAACATGAAAGCCTTCAGATGCTATGTTGCAATGGACTAATGTGTTCCAAATGAGTGCAAATGTAATTAGGGCCAATATGCTAAGCAATTAACTAAGAGTTTGGTTGTTCTATCAGATGCGGCCATCATTAAATTTAATAATTTCGTATCTTTTGCAGCGGCGCCCCTTCCCAGCGTGCTAGGTCTGGGCGTGGCATGCAAACGAATTGAGCACATAGATGAACGGCTTGATCTTTCTGGTGCCTGAAAGTATGTGCATGTGTTAATTTTTTAGAAAATCACTAACGTGTGAGACAATCTATTTACGATTGCAACACCAACATCAGGAACCATACTGCTCGCCGCACAAGATAGTTTAGATTAGTTTATTATAAAAAAAGTGACGATCAAGGAAGATCACGTACCAAGCACGGTACCAACCCAATACCTGACAAGCGTTTATCAAGGAAGATCAAGCCGCGGCAATGACGAGCTGCTCGTCGTGCCGCGGCATGTCGTCGTCTACCAGCGCCTGACCATGATGAAGTGCTTTTGTGGCCACACGCGCTTGGGTGACGTCTTGAGGCGATCGACCAGAAGTGTAGCAGGGTGATGCGAGAAGGACGCCGGGATTACGGCCGGATAAGGACGGTCGGCGACGACAGCATGCACCGATGGTGCGAGCAGACTGAGCAACTACCAGGCGCTGGCTTCGCCATTGAGCGGAATTAAGGGCGTCATTCCCTTGATTAGCGGCAGATGGGGACGCGGGGTGCAGCCCTGCGACAGTGTTTTCAGTTTTGATTATGGGATAATATTATCTAGCGTGATTGTACGGGACGGACGCGGGCTGGTATTTCTCTGCTGGTGGATGGATGGTGGAGGTGGAGCACGGTCGGTCATGGGAATTTGCTAAGTCCACACCGTTGAGGTATTAGATCAGTGATGGCTCTTGGATTGAGATTTGTGGGACTAATTGTGTGGTGCTGATTGGTTTGCGCATTTTGTGTGACTAATTGCTGAATGCACGTAAGAAAGTTCTTATTTACTCCCACAAAATAAATGATGGGAGTAATTGTTTAATAGTGGAAATGGGGCTTAATCATTGTACAAACTGGAAGTTCCATCGAGTGGATTTGGACCTACGACTTTCAGTAGGTTACTTAGTTCCTCTTAGCGGTAAAATGATCATTGGGATTTGTGACAGTTATAGTTGTAACGAAACTAGCTACTTCACAGCCGACCCACCATGCATGATGCATGAACGATTGACCATCTGATGGATGCGATGCACTTGGTTCCTTGATTCGATGGCTGGATGTAAACCATCGTGCATAAATCGTACGTGGAGTGTCGTGTGTATAGCAGCATTGTAGTTGTAAATCATTGAACCGAGCTTCTTGTGATAGCCGATTCCTAAGGCCTTCTAATCCTAAGAACGAATGGAACCAAGTATGATGTGTATACTATTATCAACACAAACATAGAGATACACATTCTGCGCCATACTCAGGTAAAGCTTTGGGAGAGATGGGAGCAAGATACGTGACGGAGGCAAGGTGGTCGCTTTTCTATTTTCTGCTTAACTTCCATACATATGTACATCTCTTTTTAAGGACAACGCTAACGTCCACACATATTGTGGGAGTGAAACCCGCTCATACGCCCTATAACACATAGACTGCGCTGTGTCATCGCATGCATGCATATAGGAATCTTTTTAGATTTTCAATTTTTAAAATGTTTTATCTCTTAAACGAAAAATCCGATTGAAGATTCGTTTTCACCATTAAATCCCTCGCGACGAGATTTTTGAAACTAGATCTCATGTTGATATGTTTCGATGAAATTTTTTTTGGATTAAAAGTTGCCATGTCTATGCACATGAATTGCCATGGTGTTTACACTGAAGTTGCCATGATATGTTTCAGCTATTTTCTTTTAAATTTAAAAGTAATTTTTGACATTTATAAAATGGGAAATTAAGAAATTAGACTTGCCATGAACCATAAACTAAATTTGCTATGATACATGCACTTAAAATCGCCATGGTTCATACAAAAAATAATTTTTATGGTCAAAGTACTGGAGTTGTCATCATCAAAATACTAAAATTGCCATGCTCTACAACTGAAATTGCCACATGGCTACTTTAGTTTAAGCCCTATGGCAACTGCAATGTAAACATCATGGCAACTTTTGAGCGAATTTTTTTTTGTCGAAACATATCAACATGGGGTCTAGTTTTGAAGATCTTGTCGAGACGGATTTAATGGTGAAACGAATTTTTAATTCGATTTTTAATTAGGAGATAAAACATTTTTAAGCCAAAAATCAAAAAGATTCCTGCTGATGTCATCTGTTCACATGTGGCAAAATGAGTGGTAAAGGAAGCGTGTGTGCGATGTGCAACATGCCACACGTGTGGGCGTTAGTTTTTTCGCTTTTTAATAAGCCAAGGATATAAGCGTGGTGATCAAATCTTGCCATATATTCTAGATTCTCTGTGGAGTTCCATACAGAAAAAATGGTGTATGCAAGGGGGTTGCTTCCGAAAAGCTGACCAAGATTTATATTTATGAGGTTTGGAAACTTTAAATCTTTGAGCAACCAACAAGGTAATGTGATTTGGGAATAATATATATTTTTGAATTCTGAAAACTATAAATCTTTTGTCGCAGATAATTAATACTCCCTCCATTCCGAAATATAGGTTGTTGGGGACCTTGTTCTGACCAAGTGAAAACGTGCAAATTGACCTTAATAACCCCAGTTCAAATTTTGAATCCGCCCCGTCTTCTTCCTTAGCTCATCTTCTACCTCGCGATCCCAGCCTCGCGATCCCAGCTCATCTTCTACCTTGTTCTGAACATTGAGGTGTCATCGGGGAGAAAACCCTGAATAAGACAGTCCCCACTTCAACAAGAACTAGTAAGAATACCCGAGATGTGCATGTTTTTAATAGCAATATGCTGCTAGGGAAATACACTTTGGTTTCTGGTTGTATATACACCCTATATGAGGATTTTTTTTTTAATAATTAAACAAATTAAAAGTCAATATAGTTCAGAAGTTTTTTAGAATAAACATGACTTACTTTGCACTAGTATATAAATTTTCATGAAAAAAACCAACGTTGACTTCATAACGAAAAAGACAAAATTTATTTGCTATTATAGGTCACTATTCACACTATTTTGGCCAAAAATTTGTCATTTTTGAAAAGAAGTCAAAGGGGGTTTTTCTTTTTTGAAAATTTTCTCACAAGTACAATGAAAGGTCAAGTTTATTTCAAAAATATTTTTAGAATTTTTTGATTTTTTTGAATTACTACTATTTTTTGAAAGATCTTATTTTTTTCATATAGGGTGTATATGTCCCATAGACTAAACGTCCGCGTCTGTCTGCTGCTAGGGAAATACACTTTGGCTAGTAACCCGATCTGTAGCCCATGTGTATACTGAACCAAATAGTGTAATACCTAGTAGCCCCACGCCCTCCAACTTGTTGGAATTCGCTAGTGGGCTTTTGGCCTAAAGCCCAACTAAAATTCTGAAATTCTCTTGGCCCATTCATGCACACATGTGAGTGGAGTGAGTGAGGCTAAAGTTTAGTCCCACCTCATAAGTTGAGAGAGAGAGAGTTGCACCTCTTTATAAGGTGAGCTCTTCTACCACTTGTATGAGCATGAGAAGAGGAGACCTACACACGCGCTCCTCCTCCTCGCTCGCCTCGCCACGCCTCGCCTCGTCACGACGCGCCGCGCCGCGGGTTGCGGGATTGAGCCGAGCCGAGGACAGAGCTATGCACAGACGTCTACCCTAGATGCCGCCGCTTCGTATGGTTTGTCACCACCGTTCTAGATCATTGCGCCGCCAAGCAAGTCTTCTCCATCCCTCCTTTCGGCGTGCACCGGGAGAAGGGACAACAGGCCTCCGGAACCCCACCTCTCATGATCCTGTATGGGAGAGGGGCGATCAGGTTTTTGGGGAGCGCACTCGCGCGACTGCTGGCAGCGACGACTTCATGAACGACGACTTCTTCCCTGTCCTTGACGACATGGGCGACAACGTCAACGCCGGCGGTGCTACTCCCGCTGCACGGTATGTGATTCTATCCTTCCTGTTCGAGATCGTGGTAGAATTCATGTTTCTAGTATGTGCCCTAGATGTGATCTGTTCATCTGCTATGCGAACTAACCTGATTATAGGCAATTTACTCCGAGTGGTTTTGCTGCGCATCTGAAGCTGCCTGCCTTTAAGGGGGCGCAATATAAGAGGTGGCGCACGAGAGCAGTCTACTGGTTTCAGACCATGGGCTGCTATGATGACGCCACCAAGGGCAAGCCTGAGGACGATCTTAATCCAGCACAACTGGAAGCTTTTGAGAAGATCGATACTCTCTTTAAAGGCGCTCTTCTGAGTGTTCCGGATGATTCCATTGTGGATTCGTATATGTCGTTTCAAAACGGCAAGGACATGTGGGTTGCGCTCGAGGCCAAGTTTGGTGCCTCGGACACCGGCAGTGAGTTGTACGTCATGGAGAAATTCTATGACTACAAGATGAATGATGAGCACTCTATTGTACAACAGGCTCATGAGATACAGTCGCTCGCAAAAGAACTTGAGTACTTCAAGTGTGTGTTGCCGGACAAATTTGTTGCCGGAGGCATCATTGCCAAGCTTCCACCTTCGTGAAACAATTTTGCTACTTCCCTGAAACACAAGAGGCAGGAGTTTTCCGTTGCGGATCTCACTGGTACTCTTGGTGTTGAAGAGAAGGCGAGAGCAAAGGACACACGTGCTCGAGTTGCTGAGGGAGCTTCTAGTGCCCACATGGTACAGAAGAAGAACAAAACTCAGGGCAAAGGCAAGTTTGATACAAAGAACAAGCCATCACATTCTACCAACTTCAAGAAGAATTCTCATAAGAAGGGGAAGGGACTTTGCCATGTCTGCGGTGATCCTAATCACTGGGCTCCGAAGTGTCCTAACCGCTTTGACGAGCGTGAACATGAGAAGAGCGGCAAGTCCGCTAATATTGTCATCGGTGATACTGATATGAAGGAATCAGGGTACGGTATTTTTCCTACCATCCTTTCAGTATTTCAATCCCCTGATTGGTTAATTGACACCGGTGCCAATGTACATGTTTGTGCTGACGCCTTCGTGTTTTCTTCTTACCAGGACACAGGGACTTCTCCCGTGCCGATGGGGAATGGGTCACATGCCATCGTTCAAGGTGTTGGTACGGTCAATCTGAAGTTTACTTCAGGGAAGACCGTGCGTCTGAAGAACGTTCATCATGTGCCGTCCATCAATAAAAATCTCGTTAGCGGTTCCCGTTTATGTCGAGATGGTTTTAAGTTGGTTTTCGAGTCCAATAAAGTTGTAATTTCTAAGTATGGACAATTTGTTGGAAAAGGCTATGAGAGCGGAGGCTTGTTCCGTCTGTCTTTGTCAGATATTTGCACTAAAGTTATTAATTATGTTTTTTACAATAATGAGTCTGATATTTGGCTTTCACGACTTTGTCACATTAACTTTGGTTGCATGACGCGGCTAGCCAATATGAATTTAATTCCGAAAATCTCTACTGTCAAAGGCTCTAAGTGCCAAGTATGTGTGCAAGCATATCAACCTCGTAAGTCCCATAAGACTGCAGATGCAAGAGACTTGGCGCCACTAGAGCTTATACATTCTGATCTTTGTGAGATGAATGACGTTGATTGATGACTCCACTAGATATTGTTATGTGTATTTTCGGAAATCAAAAGATGAGGCTTTAACTTTTTTTCAAAAACTATAAAGCTGAGGCAGAGAACCAACTTGATCGAAAAATTAAACGTCTTAGGTCTGATCATGGTGGAGAGTATTTTTCCAATGAATTTGATCTGTTTTGTGTGGAACATGGTATAATCCATGAGAGGACGCCTCCCTACTCACCTCAGTCAAATGGGGTAGCCGAAAGAAAGAACCTAACTCTAACTGATATGGTTAACACCATGTTAGACACATCGGGTCTCTCCAAGGAATGGTGGGGGGAGGCGCTAATGATTGCATGTCATGTCCTAAACCGAGTTCCCACAAAACATAAGACCATGACTCCATTTGAGGAATGGGAAAGGAAAAGATTGAAACTCTCTTACCTACATACTTGGGGTTGTTTGGCGAAAGTCAATATACCAATTCCCAAGAAGTGCAAGCTTAGACCAAAAAACGTGGATTGTGTTCTTCTGGGCTATGTTTTTCATAATAAAATCTAAGGTATCTGACATGCATGTTCGTACGATTATGGAGTCGAATGATGCAACTTTCTTTGAGGACATATTTCCTATGAAGGATATGTCGAGTTCATCAAATCAGGAGATACCTACTCCATCTAGTGAGGAATTCGCTGTAATTCCTGAACCCACCATTACGATGGAACACGTTGAGAATCCTATTGAGGGTGACAATGGAACTCCTATGAGGAGTAAGAGACAGAGGACTGCAAAGTCTTTTGGTGATGATTCCATTGTGTACCTTGTGGATGACACACCCAGGACTATTTCAGAAGCCTATGCATCTCCTGATGCTGACTACTGGAAGGAGGCTGTTTGTAGCGAGATGGATTCCATCTTAGCTAACGGTACCTGGGAGATCACTGACCGTCCTTATGGGTGCAAACCTGTAGGATGTAAGTGGGTGTTCAAGAAGAAGCTTAGACATGATGGTACGATTGAGAAGTACAAGGCACGGCTTGTGGCCAAGGGTTATACCCAGAAAGAAGGTGAAGACTTCTTTGATACTTACTCACCCGTGGCTAGACTGACCATAATTCGGGTGCTGCTATCACTGGCTGCCTCACATGGTCTTCTCGTTCATCAAATGTACGTTAAGACGGCTTTCCTCAATGGAGAGTTGAAGGAGGAAATTTACATGGATCAGCCAGATGGTTTTGTAGTACCTGGTCAGGAAGGAAAGGTGTGCATGTTATTAAAGTCTTTATATGGCCTTAAACAAGCTCCTAAGGAGTGGCATGAGAAGTTCGAAAGAACATTAACTGCCATTACTAGTTTTGAAAAAAAATAAATTTTTTTTGAATTTTTTATTGAATTTTTTTTGGAAAAACTTAGTAATGGCGCACCAGTGGACAGTGCCCCATTACTAGTTTTAACTAATAATGGCGCACTATCCACTGGTGCGCCATTACTAACAATTTTTTTTACTTTCTTTTCAAAACTACTAATGGCGCACGGTGGGTGTGGTGCGCCCTTACGATGTCAACTAGTAATGGCGCACTGTCCCACGGTGCGCCATTAGTAACAATTTTTTTTTCAAAACTTCTAATGGCGCACCACATACCAGGTGCGCCATTAGTATTAGTAATATATTACTAATGGCGCACCTGTATGTGGTGCGCCATTGCTATATACTAATGGCGCACCACACATGTAGTGCGCCATTAGTGTCTATTTCATCTATAGCCGTTTTCCTAGTAGTGCGAGGTCAACTATGGAAGCAGAACTCACAGCATTAGACACTGCCACTGTTGAAGCAGAGTGGCTTCGTGAGCTCTTGATGGACTTACCTATGGTTGAAAAACCAATACCCCCTATCCTGATGAATTGTGATAATCAAACTGTGATCATCAAGATAAACAGTTCTAAGGACAATATGAAGTCCTCAAGGCATGTGAAGAGGAGACTAAAATCTGTTAGAAAATTGAGGAACTCCAGAGTTATTACGTTGGATTATATCCAAACGTCGAAAAATTTGGCAAATCCCTTCACAAAGGGTCTATCACGTAATGTGATAGATAATGCATCGATGGAGATGGGTCTGAGACCCACCGCATGAGTTGTCCATAGTGGTAATCCACTCTATGTGATCGGAGATCCCGTGAAATATAAGTGGGAGACAAGCTGTTGGTCAGCTGGGAGGAGAGTATCCCTATATTAACTATCCCACTCTGTGAAGATGCAATACTCTCCTGATCTGCATAGCAGGTTGATACTTATCTTAATGTGTTCCAAGTGGCTTATTCGGGTAAGCAGAGATGTTGTCCTGCAGAACATCTTCTGAGGAACACACCTATATGAATTTGACTGTTAACGTCGCAGTCTGTGAGAATTGGGTTTTCTCTAATAAATTCATGAAAAGGCCCTGGAGTACGACGTATACGCTCCACCCGCGGGGAAGCCTTCCGGCAGCCCAGTATCGGTCAAGAATTTGTGTGAAACTAGTTTCACAGAAAACTTGTAATTCAAGGCATAGTCCACTATTCAAGTTGTGATCTAGTGTAGCATAAATCTCTAAGTGGAAGTTCAACTTCACAGTCTCCACTAAGCACCGGTATATAAACAATGTTTTGGAACCAAATGGTGAGATGTGACAATGAGACTTTGTGAGGGATTGTTGAAATTTGCTAATGGGGTTTTGACCCAAGGCCCAACTAAAATTCTGAAATTCTTTTGGCCCATTCATGCACACATGTGAGTGGAGTGAGTGAGGCTAAAGTTTAGTCCCACCTCAAAAGTTGAGAGAGAGTTACACCTCTTTATAAGGTGAGCTCTTCTACCACTTGTATGAGCATGAGAAGAGGAGACCTACACGCGCGTTCCTCCTCCTCGCTCGCCTCGTCACGACGCGCCGCGGGTTGCGGGATTGAGCCGAGCCGAGGACAGAGCTATGCACGTTGTCTATATTTTTGCTGCTTGGGAAAAATTAATGAGTCATTAGTTAATAATTAACGGACGCGTTAATTACTGAACTGTTTCCGATCCTTTTGGATCGTGACGACTCGGACGTGGGGTTTACTCTCACGACCTACCCGGCCAGCACTATATAGTCAGGCAGAAGTCTACCCTAGCCGCCGCTGCTTCGTATGGTTTCTCACCACCGTTTCAGATCATTGCGTCGCCAAGCAAGTCTTCTCCATCCCTCCTTTCGGCGTGCACCGGGAGAAGCGACAGCAGGCCTCCGGAATCCCGCCTCTTGTGATCCTGTACGGGAGAAGGGTGATCAGGTTTTTGGGGAGCGCACTCGCGCGACTGCTGGCAGCGACGACTTCGCGAACGACGACTTCTTCCCCGACCTCGGCAACCTCATCCTCGACGACATGGGTGACAACGTCAACGCCAGCGGTGCTGCTCCCGCTGCACCGTATGTGATTCTATCCTTCCTGTTCGAGATCGTGGTAGAATTCATGTTTCTAGTATGTGCCCTAGATGTGATATATTCATCTGGTATACTAGTTCGCATGATTAGTTTAATATCTGCTACTGTAGTCATGATTTATTTTCTATTTATTCGGATTAAATCTCGTAGTAATTTGCTCATATTTCCAATACACCTGACCAACGGGGCTCACGACACAAGGAGACGACCAGGACAACCCAACAGATGCGCATAGACGAGATAGAAAATTTGACACGCGATGAATGCAACGAGGCCACATATCGAAGTAGCTTTCGTGATGTACTACTAGTACCCATTGAAGTTAAGTGGTCAATATAAAAGAGATCGATTTGCCTCCGTTCCCCTGCTCCCATCTCTCCCAAAGCTTATGCCCCACCCAAAATCATTTCCTGAGTGTATCCCAGAACGGGTAGCTCTATGCTCGAGTTGCCAAGTATTCTCCTTCCTTCCTAGCATGTGAGATTTGTTTTTAGGATTAGAAGGCGTCAGGAATCAGCTAATAACAAGTCGCCCAATTCAATGCTCCTCAAGTTCGTCTGCCACAAATCCCCAAGAACAGCTTAGCGCAAACAGGAGTGGGTCGCCTAGTCAAAGCAGAGGGTGCAGTTCCACTCGATCGAACTTCACGTCTATTTGGCGGTTCACTTCCCCGATCTGTACTAGGGTCACTGCCGGTGCCCAGCATCCCGTTGCTTGTCCCTGCAGACATCCACGATTCAGGCACCCGTTGGCCGTTGCCCGTCTCAGAATGCAGGGTCGCAGGCTCACGCTGGCTTCAACCGAGAGCAGTCTTCCTCTGCTGTGATACTGAAATCGAGGCCCTGTGTAGCACCATCGGCTTCATTGCTCTGCATTGCCATCAGAATTTGTGCGTTAAACGCGGCATCGTGTGTCCAGGTTTTGGAACAGTTTTGACCTTGTGGATCACCACCGATAGTAGCATTCTCAATGCATGTATACCTGCACCAGAACGGAAGGGCAGGCAAAGGCAACTTCACACCCTTGGACCGCCAGAATAGGAACCCAACCTCGGCATGCGAATAGGAAAAATGCCAATGAAGGCCGAGCTCCGAGCTCGTTTTCAAATTTTATTTTTTTTGGAGCGTGAAAATTTTCAAATTTATTTGTGAACACACGTGCACATGTATACTATGTATATGCAAAATTTCACAGCATTATACTTTTGCATATATGTATATGCAAAATTTGTTACCGGGCCGGAATTTTCTCTTTTTGGTACAACCTAAAAATCACAAGATTTTTTGACGAAATTCAACACGTTTCTGTGGAATACATATATGTCTCCATGGATTTTTTTTAGATTTTTTTGAAACTTCTAAATATGCTTTTTAATTTTTTCAGAATGCCGAGCTCACTGGAGCCTGGCCTCCAGAAATTCGCACTCCTCGAACGCTTGGCTAATCAACTAGCTTCCAAGTTTTGCGTGAAAGATAAGCCTGGAGAGTTTTGCGCTTACAAGTTGGACTTGGCAAATACGTACGATCGTGTGGACTGACAATTTCTTAAAAGTATGCTTGGGGCTCTTGGTTTTGCGCCAACATGGATTAATTGGATCATGACTTGTGTTACTTCTGTGAAGTTTTCGGTGCGGTTTAATGGACAACTATTGAAACCTTTTTACCCATCATGTCGACTCAGGCAAGGGGATCCTTTATCTCCTTATTTGTTTCTATTTGTGGCTGAGGCTCTCTCTTTATTGTTAAAGGACGCTTGTGAGAAAGGTGTTCTTAAAGAGTTTAAGCTTACAAGACAAGGGCCTGGTATATCTCACTTATTGTCTGTGGATGACAGCCTCCTTTTCTTCAAGGGGTCCATTGACCAAGCCTTAATTGTTAAAACTATTCTGTCGGATTATGAGAAAGGAACTGGTCAGCTTCTTAGTCCGGATAAGTGCTCCATTAAATTTGGCAAAAAGTGCAGTATGGAGGATCAGGTGTCCACGATGGTTATTCTAAATATTACTGCGGAAGGTTTTGAGGATAAGTATCTTGGTCTTCCGGTGCCAGAGGGTAGAATGAAGGTTGGGAAATTCCAGTCGACCAAAGATAAGGCTTTAAAAAGAGCGTCAGATTGGATTGAAAAGTATGCTTCTACTAGTATTAAGGAATCTCAAATCAAAGCTGTTTTGCAAGCGCTGCCACTTTATGCCATGGGACTTTTTAAATTTCCAGTCTCGTTATGTGAGGAGCTAGCTCATATTATAAAAAATTTCTGATGGGGAGACGAAGAAGATAGGAGGAACACCTACTGGTTAGCTTGGGACAAACTAACAAAACCAAAAGGACAGGGAGGTATGGGGTTCCGCGACCTAAGGTTATTTAACCAAGCGTTGTTAGCTAAACAGGCCTGGCGTTTATTGGTGTGCCCAGAGTTGTTGTGTGCTAAGATTTTGAAGGCGAAGTATTATCCCAATGGTCACATCTTGGATAGAGTTTTCCCGCAAGCCACATCCGTGAATTGGCAAGGTATCATGCATGGTCTGGAACTGTTAAAACAAGGGGTCATATGGAGAGTGGTCGATGGTAAAAATTATTAACATTTGGAGAGATAACCGGCTCCCAAGAGTTTCGAGACTAAAAATTACAGCTAAAAAGCATCGAACTAGACTGAAGTGGGTGTCGGAATTATTCATGAGCGGGGCGAGAAGATGGGCTGAAAATTTGATTAGGCATTCATTCTTTCATCATGATGCCGAAGAGATCCTAAACTTACGCATTCAGTCTGTGGGAGAAGGTGATCTAGTTGCTTGGCACTATGAGAAAAGTGGTAATATTCTCTGTGAAAAGTGCGTACAGACTGGCTTTAAATCTCAAGGAAAACAGGGGCGAGACAGGAATATCCAGTGCTGCTGTTAATGAGGAAAGAAGACCGTGGGATGTTATTTGGAAGGCTAAGGTTCCGCAAATAATTAGAATTTTTGCTTGGAGAGCTGCGACCAACAGTTTGGCGGTTCAGGTGAATAGAGTGACTCACCATCAAACGGCCTCCAGTATGTGTACTATATGTGGAGTTCAGGATGAAAATATCTTCCACGCTCTGGCGACCTGCCCTAAGGCGCGTGCTTTGCGTATCGCCTTGGGGGATGTGTGGAATATTCCGAGGGATGAGTTGTTCAGCTTTACGGGGCCAGATTGGCTTCTCATCTTGCTTGACCAATTGGGGTCTCCGGTACGCGAGCAAGTGTTATTTATGTTCTGGAGAGCTTGGCATCTGAGGAACGATTTGATTTTTGGAAGAGGAAAAGAATCGGTAAATGCGTCTGTTATCTTCGTGGATAATTATTGGAAGACTTTCTTCACTTCCAACGCTCGTGTGCAAGTGGACCAAAGCACCAAAGGGAAGGGGGTGATGGGGAATGGAGAGAATCTTAGTCCGCAAAAAGAAAATGATCGTGCTGGTTGGAAGCCTCCAGAGTGGGAGTATATTAAGATAAATGTTGATGCTAATTTTGTGGAGAGTTTGAGACCTAGCGTTGGGGTTGTCGCTAGGAATCATCTGGGAGAAGTCCTGGTGTCTTCTTGGGATTTTATTCGAATGTGCTCCGGAGCGGAGGAGGCGGAACTTCGTGCGTGCCTGGCCGGGCTGTACATTGGTATTTCTCTTCACAAACTAATTATCTTGGAAACTGACTGCTCCTTTGCTGCATCTTTTCTAGCGAAAGAAACTGTTGACATGTCTTCTTATGTGGATCTAAAAATGGAAGCGATCAACGCCTCCAAGTTTATTGTTAATCTCAAGATTGTTAAAATTAATAGGCAGGCTAACAAGGCGACGCATGAGATAGCAAAATTTAGTTTTGATACCATGTCCGATGATATACTGTGTAATTCTGTTCCGTCCCGCGTGGCTAATTATGTAATGAACGATTGTAAGACTATTGTTATTTGATAAATATATGGGTAAAGTTTTATTTTTAATAAAAAACTAGCTTCGGCTCCATGTTGTGCTGCTGAACCTAAAATGCCGACAATCAAGTTCACGTTACATGAACAAACAACATATCCAGTTTTGTAAAATATGCTCATCCGAGACAACTAGTCTTGTAAAGTTTGTAAATATCGTCTTCTAAGTTTAGTCTTCGGATGGTCTCAGAAATCGCTTGTGACGAGGTTTCTGTATTACACTCTATTTTGTTTGAAGTGTGTACTCCCTCTATTTCCTTATACAAGGCCACAAACTCAAATTACAGGTACCAAGGTAAAATTTAATAACTGCTTTGAAAGCCAACTTTTCTTCTCGTTAACCGGAATAATTAATATAACCACTGCATGCAAGAAAGAAATAAGAAGGAAATAGCATAATGTCATTATGACTACATGCATGCAAGTATTAAACAAGTTACTAGTACAGGGAAACATCATTAAATTTTTCCTCGATTATTGTTAGTGGCCTTGTATAGCTGCAAAATGTATTTTTTACAGTGGCCTTGTGTAAGAGAATGGAGGGAGTACAATAGTTTTAGAAAGCAGTGAATATTTCTGAAATGAACATCCAAAGTGCAGGGTTTAGAGTATAGGTTTGGTAGGTTAGAGTTTGTTATATTTGATTCCACTCTATACATACATAAAAGAATTAAAGCTACTAAGCTAGCTCCACTCTCATGCATTTGAAGTACTTTCCCTTGAGTGCTTCTATGCTTGACACGTGTTAGTTTTTACTTAACTCACTATTAGGATTTTGATTTTGTGTGTAGATACTGTTTGTAATATAGTACAACACAAATGCTCGTATATATGCATATAGAGTTATCCCTATGAATGTACACATGCACACACTATCACTATGAGAACCATCGATATACTGAGACGACACTACATTCTGAGATCGACAAAATCACCGCACATGATTTCTTGGACGGGGACCTCTCCTCCCACTGAATGAATATCACTGGGAGACTTAAATAAATCCAGGAAAGTGGGAGCACCGGTGCACAGTACAACGTAGATGCTCACATACACTCACCCCTATGAATGCACCCACACACACCCTACCCCTATAACGCTATCCGGAGAGCCTAAAATAAATACAGGAAAATGCGAGCACTAGTGCCAACACAGTTACACTCACCCATGTGAACATGCACACACGCTCTACTCCTATAACACTGTGAGTATTACAAATTGTAGCAGTTTTTTTCTCATTCTAACTTCTTTGTAAAGTTAGGTTAGTTATGATGCTATACCTAGCAACTTTTCCCACGGGACACCATAGGATAAGCAAATTAAAGAAAATATGAGTCTTAGAGTATCCAGGTTTGTTCCATTTAGGCTATGAGAATTAGAAGAGTTGACTAATGATGCTTCTCTAATTGTCTTTTTACGGGAGAAATGCATCTCTAATTGGGTTGATCATGCATCTATTTTTCACGACTAAGGGTTACGGGCTGCAACATATACTACTCAAAATATCATGTATAAAGAAATCGACATTGCACTGTAATGCCAAAGGTTCTATTTTTTTACTAGAGTGTGTTCGTTCGACTTTTGCTCCACCGTGAACTAAAAAAAGTATGCATAACAGAAAACAATGATATTGTTGGCTTTTTTTACTCGGATGCCGACACTGAGCCTAAAAGAGTTGACCTTTGTCTAAAGGTTAATCCTTTCTATTTTGTAATTCACTTTTTGTTGTTGTTTTTGCTTCTTGTGTATCTTGCTTCGTTCGATAATATAAATTTTTCATATATTGTAGGATGGGGTATTATCTATAAAATGTGTTCTTTAAAATCTGTACTGGAGCAATTTTCCTTCTGTTCAAAGGAAGCTTCATTTTGTATAGCTTTGTAAGGGTTTGTGTCCTGCTCAGGAGGGCGAGACGACGGCGGCTCCCTGAAGATGGAGTAAAGGTCTCCCCGCCTAGCGCCGTTCCGGTGATTCGTCTAGCATCATTGGTGGGTGTGTGGAGGCGTGTCTCCGGCGGATCTGTCTTTGATGGATTTGCTCGGATCTATTCGTCGTTCATCTTCGTTCATGCGTCTTCAGGTTGGATCCTTTTGATCTACACTCTTCATCTGCGACGATTGCTGTTCTGGTACGTTGGTTCTATGGGGCCTTGGCACGACGACTTCCCGATTGTCTGTTACAACAAGGTTTGCCCAGCTCCAGCGAGGGAGGGGCGATGACAGCGGGGCGTCTTCGGCTCGCTTCAGTGCTTGTAGTCGTCGCTAGGTGGTCTACGGATCTGGATGTAATTTTTATTATTTCTAGTGTCCGTTCTACTACCATGATTGAAGATGAATAGATTGAAAGTTTCTCCCGCAAAAAAATGAAATAAAGCAAAGTGTGTTTCTCCAATTTTTGATCCGTTCACTGCCGGAAAGATTTTTCTTTTATTTGAGGTGGTACTAATTTTTTTTTGTGTCCGACTGTTAGAAAATAATAATGGTTGTCCAGAATTTTGTATGTGGGCCACACGCGCTCTAGCTCAGCGAAACCACGAAATCACTAATTGAGGAGCGCTCCCCGCAACGATTAGTTGGGGAGCGCTCCCCGCGCGCCAAGTGTCACGCGCGAAGCTGTCGTGAGACTTTTTCGAGGTGCTCCGCGCACGACACTTGTCGCGCGCACGACGTCTCCCGTGATTTCCGGTTTTCGGTTTCCCTTTCTGGTTTTTCCTTTTTTCACTTTAGTCCTTATACTTTTAATGTTTTGTAAAACCTTTTGATCTGTTTTGAGATCTCTTTCTCTCTGGTGTGGGCGAACCGTCATGGCGCACTGTTCTTTCTTTGCCGTCGTCTCCGCCCATCGCGGCTGCCGCTCTTGTCTAGTGGTTACGGCGGCCCCTGTCCCGGCCGCCGCGCTTGTTGCCTGCTCTTACGGCGGTCCTTCTTTAGTGGTCGACCACGCTTCCCCGTTCGTGATATTGTCGCTCCTTACCGGTTGCCTTCGTGGGTTCCCTATTTCCGTTTCTCGTTTTGTTCCCATTATATTTTCAGGATATGGAGATTTATGGGGTAGTTACGGGTGGGGACTGCCAACACTATCAGATGTCAAGTTTGAACTGGGTTTTGTGGGATTAGTTCTTGATAATCATTGTGTTCCTTGCAGTCATGGCTTGTCCTTTTTTCCGTATGCCTGGTGGCCCGTGTTCTTCTGTTGATTCTTCTGTAGATGGGTTCAGTGTGGTCCTGGATCGGCGTTGTTGGAGGCGTGTTGTAAGAATATCATTTTATAATTGTTCAATTTTTGGCGCACACGCTAATTTCTTTTGGTGCTGCTCATGCTTTTTAGGTTTTGATTATGATCCTTGTTTTGATTTGTTGTGCAGTATGTTCCGTGCAGTGTTAGAGCTTATCTTGCTCGTTACATCGAGGAGTGTAGGGCTTTAGCCATAAGGAGGGGTGACGAAGATACTGATCTTGCTCTTGATGCAATAAGGGTTATTTGTATGGTGTTCTGTTTAGTCATGGTCGGGTGAGGAGCAAATTCCATGGTCCTTCCTGGGAACGATTGGTCAGTGATTATGGTGTTCGTCCTCGTGATATAATGACCATTAGGCTTGAACATTATGGAACGTGGATTGGTATTGATTTTTATCGTGTTGGTCATGGAGATGCGTTATCTCCTTTACAGTATGTTGGTAAGGTTTATTTTTAAGGAAGTTTTTAGCTTGTTTTATTGCACATGATGTTTTTTCTGTTCCCTTGAGCCTGTGTAATTATATTTTGTAGCTTTTGATGGTTTGAGCGACTCGGAGATGGAACTTGTTGGGAGTTGTTATTACACCCATGGTGTTTTTCTTAATTATCAGCAGGTGTATTTCATGAGGTGTTAACTCTTTGATGATGACTACATACCCTGTTGTCCTTTTGTTCACAGGATTGATTCCATGAATGTTAAGGTCATCATATGGTCAGATTTTTTCCATTGTTTTTTCTTTGTTTCTGTTTATTTATTTATTATTATCTCTTCTATTTATAGTTTTGAATTTTTGTTATATTTTTAATAGCTTGATGTTTTTTGTCAGGTTATTCCTGGTATTGTTGTGAGGAGTTTGAAGGAGTTTGTGACTTTTCCTAGGACTGGCATTTTAACCCTTGAAGTTACTTTGGAATCTGGTGATGATGATATATATGTGAGCACTCCTTGCTCCTACTTCATTGGTTTGGGTAGTAGAATGGTGTTCAAACAGAAAGGTTTCATTGATTTTCTCCAGGCATCACTACAAAAAAAAAGACACATCCATGACATTTTGGGACGAACGAATTTTTTACTGTCATACACATGACACTTCTATGACGATAATTGTGACAAAACCCGGTATCATCATAGATATGGTGGGCTCCTACTTCTATGACAAAAAATCATGACAGAAAATGGGCTTTTCGTCCTGGGCGGGCCGGAGACGCAGTTGCATGACATTCTTTGGGCCGTCCATGACGGAAAAAACCGTGGTAGAAGTGAGGGCGAGAAAAATTTCGGGGAGTTCCCGGTTACGGTGGGAGGTCGGGGGCCGAGCGATGCGCGTTTCTCTCATACACGACGTGCAGCGTGTGTATGCGAGACGTTAGCTCTAATCGAACCCGAAGCGAGGCGTTGGGTTCTAATCGAACCCGGCGATTGCACTGCAGCTAAGCGTTCATCGAACCCGGCGATCGATCGATGGTCGTTAGCGAACCCGATTGAGCGATTCGCCGCCATGCTGCTAGCGAAGCCGATCGATTGGATGAGCGATGGCGTTGCGGGGTGGGGGGGTTGGATGATAAAGTGGCGGTGGCGTTGCCTCGGATGAACAGGACCCCATGGTGTGGTGGAGGCTGGATGAGCGATGAGCGGTGGAGGGCGCCCGTGGAGGGTGGTTGAACATGACCCGTGGTGTGGAGGGCTGGATGAGCGAAGCGGTGGAGGGTGCCCGTGGAGGGTGGTTGAACAGGACCCGTGGTGTGGAGGGCTGGATGAGCAGTAGATGGTGGAGGGTGGTTGAGCAATGGCGGTGGAGTAGCGCCGGTGGAGGCTGGATGAGCAGGAGCCCGTGGAGGCTGGATGAACAGGAGCCCATGGAGGCTGGAGGAGATCGACGGTAGAGATGAACAGTATCCCGTGGAGTCCCGTTTTGCGGTACGCCACACCCCTCCCGATGAACAGGACCCCCGTTTCGACCGTAGCGCTCCAACACAAGTCCGTTTCGTCCGTTTTGCTGTACGGCACACCCCTCCTGATCAACATGACCCCGTTTCTACCATAGGAGGTCCGTTTCATCCATTTTGCGGTACGCCACACCCCTCCCGATCAATAGGACCCCGTTCCGAATGTAGGAGGTCCATTTCCTCCGTTTTGCGGTACGCCAGGCCTTGTTTCCATCACCTGTTCCGTCCAAGTCCTCCCGATGAACACGACCATGGCTCCCACGCGTTCCGTTGCCTCCCGATGAACACGACGCATTCCGTTGCCTCCCCATGAACACGACGCATTCCGTTGCCTCCCCATGAACACGACGACGACGCTGTTTCTCCGTTCCAACCCAGCCATGTACACGAGCCCTGGCCTTACGTATGCGCGAGTAGGCGTTCGAGACCCCGCCCGTATGTACACATACGTGGCCGTATTTTTTTTCTTGCACCCTGGCCGCTGTACGTACGTGTACATGCTATGTGCGCGCCTCTACTACGACACGTGCGCGCCTCTACATCAACCAGTATATATGTACGTACACGTTCGCGACCAGAATGACAACGCTACATACGCTTCGACCAGGTGGGTCCCGACTGTCAGGCACTTCCTTGCGTGCGGAGATGTAGCTGGTGGGTCCCAGCACTCAGGGGGCGAAATACGGTGGCCCGTTCGGTGGGTCCCCGCTGTCAAGTGGAGGAATTATTATTTTGCATGTAATAAGGAGGCACTTCCTTGCTGCGGCCGTGGACCCAGCTGTCAGCCTCTCCACGTACAGTCCACGTCCGATGGAAGCCGTCCTTGACCGTGTTGAGCACGCCGCGCCGAGAGCACCAGGGTGGTGGACGACGGCGAGGTCTAGGAAGGGGAAGACGCGGAGCCGGGGGAAGACGCGGCAGTGGATGCCCACGCGTAGAGGAGTACGAGCGTTCACTGGTTCGCTGCGGTGTGAGGCTGCCGTCGCCGCAGAATAACAGGGGGTGTGGGTGAGTAGAGGGATAGCCTGGCCAGCGGTGGGAGTAGTAGGGGGCGGTGAGGCCTCCGCCGCATCGCAGCCGCCCACGGGAGGTAGGATCACGAGGCACGACCGGCGCTGGTTTGGGCGGCTGGAGCAAGAAGACCAGAGGTTGAAGAAGCACTACGGCCGTTGGATGGACATCGTACGGTCACTTGAGCTAGAATCGTGCATATTGACTAAGTTGACAAAGCCCTCCGTCCCCGTCAACTTAGTAGGCCCACAAGTCAGCCTGCCACTATACTGGGTCCCAGCTAACAGGGGGAGTATTCATTTTTTTGTGCGTAATAAGGGGACACTTCCTTGCGTGCGAAGATATAGCTGGCGGGTCCGAGCTGTCAGCGGGGGTAACGTTTTTTTCGCGAAAATACGAGGCCCTTCGGTGGGTCCTCGATGTCGGTGGAGGAATCATTATTTTGCGCGTAATAAGGAGGCATTTCCTTGCGTGCAGACGTGGACCCAGCTGTCGGCCTCTCCACGTAAAGTCCACTTCAGATGCATGTCGGTCGTTGACCACGTTGAGCAAGCCTCGCTGAGAACACCAGGGCGGTGGACGACGGTGAGGCCTAGGAAGGGAACGACACGGAGAAAAGGAAGACTCGGCAGTTGTTTCCCACGCGGAGGGGAGTACGATTGTACGAGGGTTTACTGGTTCGTCTGCCGTCGCAGGAGAATAACAGCAGGTGTGGGTGAGTAGAGGGATGGCTAGGCCAGCGATGGGAGTCTGATGGGGCGGTGAGGCTGTCTGCGGCGGCAGAGCCGCCGCCGGGAGGAGGAAGCGAGCAGTCCGCGGCGCCTGTTTTGAGCGGCCGAGCAGAAGAGCAGAGATTGAAGAAGCACGACGGCCGTTGGATGTCCATCCAACAGTCACTGCTTGTGCGTCAACCTTTTTTCAGGGAAGCCTCAAATCCGTGGAAAACAGCATACAACCCATCCGCCATTATTTTTAATAATTTACAGCCCATTTGCTAATTATTAGGGTTTTTTGGAGCCCATATTCTTTTTGTTAGCATTACAGCGTGGCCACGGTTAAAAAATTATACGAAATTTTGCATATTTCGGTGCGGTCCGAACTGTTTTTAATCCCGAAATTTCTACTCACATTCAAACTGATTTTAAAAATAAATGTGTATCAATATAAAATCCAACAAATTCTCCACGCATAAAAATTAATGTAATTTAAATCTCGAAATGAAAAAAAAAGATATTTGAAACTAATTGCCGGTTTGATGTGTTTTAAAAATGTACAACCCATTTCTCATTACTGATGGGCTATTTTCTCGGCCAGCTGAATGAAGCTCTCCTCGTCTTCAAAGATTTGCAGCCCAACAGGCCTGACAAAGCGACTTACTTGAAATATCACAAAAAAACTGGACTATGGTCGTGGACCCAGCTGTCAACCTCTCCACGTACAGTACTCTTCCGATGGAAGTCGGTCGTTGACCACATTGACCATGCCGCGCCGAGAGCACCAAGGTGGTGGACGACGGCGAGGCCTAGGAAGGGGACGACACGGAGCCGGGGAAGACGTGGCAGTGGATGCCCACGCAGAGAGGAGTACGAGGGTTCACTGGTTCGGCTGCGGCGTGTGGCTGCCGTCGCCGCAGAATAACAGGGGGTGCGGGTGAGTAGAGGGATACCCTGGGCCAGCGGTGGGAGTAGTAGGGGGCAGTGAGGCCTCTGCGGCATCACAACCGTCCACGAGAGGCAGGAGCACGCGGCACGACCGGCGCTGCTTTGGGCGGCTGGAGCAAGAAGACCAGAGGTTGAAGAAGCACTATGGCCGTTGGATGAACATAGTACGGTCACTGGAGCTAGAATCGTTCATATTGACTAAGTTGATAAAGCCCTCCGTCCTCGTCAACTCAGTAGGCCCACAAGTCAGCCTCCCACCATGGTGGGTCCTAGCTAGCAGGGGGAGTATTCATTTTTCTGTGCGTAATAAGGAGGCACTTCCGGTGGGTCCGAGCTAACAGAGGGGGGGATATTTTTTCGAATACGGTGGACCGTCCGGTGGGTCCCATCGGTCGAGGGCAAACTTTTTTGCGAAATCGGTGGCCTGTCCGTGGGTCCCAGCAGTCAAGGGGAAATATTTTTCCATGAAATCTTGGTGGCCCGTCCGATGGGTCCTCGCTGTCCGTGGAGGAATAATTATTTTTGGCGTAATAAGGAGGCACTTCCTTGCGGCTGCCGTGGACCCACTGTCGGCCTCTCCACGTCTGAGACTCTTCCGATGGAAGTCGGTCGTTGACCACATTGACCATGCCGCGCCGAGAGCACCACGGCGGTGGACGACGGCGAGGCCTAGGAAGGGGACGACGCAGAGCGGGGGAAGACGTGGCAGTGGATGCCCACGCGGAGAGGAGTACGAGGGTTCACTAGTTCGGCTGCGGTGTGAGGCTGCCGTCGCCGTAGAATAACAGGGGGAGTGGGTGAGTGGAGGGATGACCTGGCCAGCGGTGGGAGTTGTATGGGGACGGTGAGGCCTCCGCGGTAGCACAGCCGGCCACGGGAGGCAGGAGCATGCGGCACGACCGGCGCTGCTTTGGGCGGCTGGGGCAAGAAGACCAGAGGTTGAAGAAGCACTACGGCCGTTGGATGGACATCGTTGACCACGCCGCGCCGAGAGCACCAGGACGGTGGACGACGGCGAGGCCTACGAAGGGAACGACACGGAGCCGGAGAAGACACGACAGTGGCTGCCCACGCGGTGGAGAGTATGAGGGTTGACTGGTTCAACTACCGTCGCTGAAAAATAACAGGAGGTGTGGGTGACTAGAGGGATAGACAGGCCAGGGATGCGAGTATGATGGGGCCGTGAGGCCTTCCCGGTAGCACTGCCGGCCACGGGAGGCGGGAGCAGGTGGTTCCGACGGCGCTGGTTGGGCGGCTGGGGCAGGAAGATCAGAGACTGAAGAAGCACGATTGCCGTTAGATTGACATCTAACGGTCTAACGCTGGTAGAGCGATTGTTGACTAAGTTTCTTTTTTGAGAAACCTTGTGTACGCATGAACTTAGTAGGCCCACAAGTCAGCCTCCAAATCTGTGGCAGACAACATAAAGCCCATTTGCTATTTTTTATAATTTGCAGCCCATTTGCTAAATTTTAAGTAATTTATTACAGCCCATTTTCTACCCAGGACCATGGTAAAAAAGTTCAACCTTATTTTGCATATTTCGGTGGAGTCCGAACTGTTGTAATCCCGAAACGATAAACATTTTTTAAGAACTTATTGATTTGCCAAAAAAATCGTTTTGTTTTTGTAAGCAAATAAGATGTGGGACAATTGAGTTGGTTTAAGGGAAAACCAGTGGTAAAAAAATCAGCGTTGGGTGGGAAAAACAACAAAAATAAAGATGTAAATATGAAAAGGGAATTTTATGTGTTTTCAATATAATGATACGTGTATATGAACTAGTAGAACTATAGGTAGAGATTAGGAAACGGATGTAGGACATGCGTTTCAAGAGGAAAATAGAACTGGGCTGTGTGTTTGATTTAGTAAAAAAAATTCCTGCATATTTTGTAAGACAAAATATAACTAACGCCGGCGGGCCAGAGGCCAGTAGATACCTGCTGGATCTTTGTGCCCCGTTGTCGTCATGGGCTGGGCCTGTTAAAAACAAAACCAACCCTGGGCAATCTACAGCCCAGTTGAAACTTTCTCGACCTGAAAAAACAATATACGTGCTCAATAAACGAGATAATTCTGCAAGTACAGACTGATAACTGGGATGCAGCACGGATATTGTTCTTTTATCTTGATAATAAGTGCATGCACTTGTTTCAAAAAAATTGGAGAACTGGGAATTCGAACGGCGGGTGCTTATGCTACCCATCAAATAAAAATCAGCTGCCTGGAAATTCGTTTCGAAACAAATGATTCAACTTTATATCCACGTCGACCCTCGGCATGATGGTTGGAAGCAAATGCAAGTTCATACCAAAAGATCATTAACAACAATACCAACTTGCGGACAGGGTCATGATGGTTGGAAGCAAATGCAAGTTCATACCAAAAGATCGTTAACAACAATACCAACTTGCAGACGACAAGGTAGTACAACTACCAATACCAAACTAACTTATAATCTTTTTACTCCTGGCCCTAGTGTTCGTCTGGTAGAAAAACTTGTAGAGGACCAGCTCCCGCTCCTTATCTTGCTCCAGGTCCCTGAGGTGGTACTGGTGCATCACCCAGTTGGTCCTCTGCTGGTCAAAGTTCTTGTTCGTGTGCAGCACCAGAACCTTTTTTGCTGCCCGTCTGCCGGCCATTGACCATCACCGGCAAGGTATTGCCGGTCTTGTGCCATATCGCGTGCATGCCGCACTCCGACTGTATCTTGCGACGCGTCCACGTGCCCCTTTTGAATGCCCTGGAATTGCGCTGGAAGAAATGCTTCCTTAGGCCACTCAGTGTGATACCTGCAGTATTGTGGAATACAGGTTTTAGTGTACCTAGTTGGCATTTTCATAACATCTTTGGCATGTTACAGTCACTTGTTTCACTTTTATTAACTGTCAAATTGTAATTGCTTCACCAGGTCTGTGTCTAAAAAGAAAAATAGAGCTATAAACAAAGGAATATGTTTGTGCAAGTAGACGGCCGATCGGTGTCTTACCTGGAAGTTTCTCAGGTTGGGTGTAGCATATGCCGTGCTCGCTGTCGATGGTTGGTATGAACAAATCGATGAGAGACTGAAATCTCGCGCTGTCAGCACTCACTTTGGCCTCAAGGTGCTCGATCAGCTCCTGATCCGTGGGATCGAACTTGACGCCAGCCGGCAGCACCGGCCAATCCTTCTTCGACTTGCATCGGTAATTCCAGTTATATGGTACTAAATGTATGATCAATCGACTGTTTTAAGTGAATGATGAAAGATTTCGACAGATAAGTGGCACTCCAAATCTGAAGTCCAGAATATCCGAACACGCCGCCGGGATTCTTGTGTCACCTCACGCGCAGTGTGTTTTCACGTCAATTTAATGTGTGGACATGATGAATAATTTGACCGACGTATACTAGTACTGCTACTGTACTACTTACTAGTCGTATTTAGTGTCACAATTTATACATAGGTTTAACTAACAAGTAATTTGCATTTGAAGCCTAATATATATATATATATATATATATATATATATATATATATATATATATATATATATATATATATATATATATATATATATATATATATATATATATATATATATATATATATATATATATATCGCATCATCTCCATCATCATTATCAAGTACATCCTACGCAGGTGAGTTAGGATGCACTTGATCCCTGTGAAGGTATCTATCCTTCAAACCAGAGGAGTGCTTCAAACTAACAACAATACATAATATCCAACAAAAGAGGGTCGTGCTACAGCAGCAGAATACATGACTCAGTCTAGATATCAGCACGAATCAAGTTCTGCATATTTGCTGTTGGCATGAACCACATCGCCGCATGTCGGGTTTGCAAAAGCCATCCATCGCATGGAAGCTTGATGCCTTTCACACATCAAGATTATCGGCAACAAGCTGTGTCGATTTAATCTGGATATGGTGATTCATGAAACCCATGGTATGATGTGTAAACGCAGCCCCCCTCGCGAATGGAAGTTGCATAGCACAGTAATCATCGCCGGTGATATGATCGATGATTGGTTGGATGATCGGATAATTGAGCCCGAGGAACAAGGAGTGGTTGTCGAGGCTGTAAACCCGCCTCCAGTTGAATACGCCTGGCCCAACGGAGCTGGGATCTTTCTCGAACACGAAGCAGCCATAGCCATCAATGTCACGAACGCCCCACGCATTGTACTGCATGTGGTTTGATGTAATGGTTTGGTCTATTTGGTACGTGCGAATGAGCATCAAATGACCGTCGTCAGCTGAACGAGCGATAAACCACCACCCATCGGCTGGTATGATTCCAGGTCCTGGAATCATGAAGGCCAGCGCATTTGCGTCTGCTGCAACAATTCAAATTGGAGACCAAAAGGACAAAAACAAACAATCATGTTCAGAGTATGTGTGGAATTAAGATTATTATAATAGTGACACATATCATAGACGGAGAATTGCAATGCCGTGGTCATAATCATACCCCAAGTTAAAAAATAAGCCAATGGCTTTCATATTCTAGCAATATGTCATGGTTCAAACATCATGTAACAATGAGAGGAAAACAGCTATGACAGCGCCTACTCATATTCTACCATAGCACTTACTACTGTTGTTCTCATATCAACTCTAAGCAATAACATGCGTTGTCATAAAAATCTTGTAAACGAGAGCAACATATAGCAATCATGATGTTATGCTCATAATATGTATTCTAACAATCATTAGATGCCAATTGTTCTCATATCAACTCTAACAATAACATGTGTGGTCATAAAAATCTAGGAAATGAGAGCAACATATAGCAATGATGTGGTTATAGACATGCTATGCATTCTAAATTTGTAACAAATGAACATGCATTCGTATTCATAAGGTAAAGATGAGATGAGATAGAACAATTACACGACGATAGATTCCACCAGCATAGGTAGCCAATCTGTGCGTCGACCGCGTAAACGATGCCATCGTGCACTATAGCATCAGACAGAAATGTTTCCTCAAAAGGATTGATGATGGGCCATAACCATGTATGGCGACCGGATTCCAGATAGACTAATTGAACAAGGCAATGAGCTTGTAATCCATGTAGTCTTCTGATGGTGTGGGCACTTCACAGATTACCACTTTCTGCAAACAGAGGCGAGCCAAAAGCTTGACGCGTCTCGTGCGTAGTAGGCAGGAGTGTCCGGCGGGCCGCGAGGCTCGATGGCGGCGGTATCCAACAATGGAGGGGCGATCTCTCGCTGGGTGTAGATATCCACGAGACGCCACGGACTACCGGTGTGGTGGATGAGGACGATCCAGGTGGCCTTCATGCCCGCCCAGTAGTGGCCGCGCATGAAGGAAAGGTGGACGGGTAGTGGTAGCTGATGAACCACAAGTATAGGGGATCTATCGTAGTCCTTTCGATAAGTAAGAGTGTTGAACCCAACGAGGAGCATAAGGAAATGATAAGCGGTTTTCAGCAAGGTATTCTCTGCAAGTACTGAAATAAGTGGTAACATACAGTTTTGTGACAAGATAAACTGTAACGAGAAACAAGTAACAAGAGTAAATAAAGTGCAGCAAGGTGGCCCAATCCTTTTTGTAGCAAAGGACAAGCCTGGACAAACTCTTATAATAGGAAAAGCGCTCCCGAGGACACATGGGAATATCTCAAGCTAGTTTTCATCACATTCATATGATTCGCGTTCGGTACTTTGATAATTTGATATGTGGGTGGACCGGTGCTTGGATGCTGTTCTTAATTGAACAAGCATCCCACTTATGATTAACCTCTATTGCAAGCATCCGCAACTACAACAAAAGTATTAAGGTAAACCTAACCATAGCAAGAAACATATGGATCCAAATCATCCCCTTACGAAGCAACGCATAAACTAGGGTTTAAGCTTCTGTCACTCTAGCAACCCATCATCTACTTATTACTTCCCAATGCCTTCCTCTAGGCCCAAATAATGGTGAAGTGTTATGTAGTCGACGTTCACATAACACCACTAGAGGCTAGACAACATACATCTCATCAAAATATCGAAGCTAATACCAAATTCACATGACTACTAATAGCAAGACTTCTCCCTTGTCCTCGTGAACAAACGTAACTACTCACAAAGCATATTCATGTTCATAATCAGAGGGTAATAATATGCATAAAGGATCTGAACATATGATCTTCCACCAAATAAACCAACTAGCATCAACTACAAGGAGTAATCAACACTACTAGCAACCTACTAGCACCAATCCTGGACTTGGAGACAAGAATAGGATACAAGAGATGAACTAGGGTTTGGAGATGAGATGGTGCTGGTGAAGATGTTGATGGAGATTTCCCTCTCCCGATGAGAGGAGCGTTGGTGATGATGATGATGATGATTTCCCCCTCCCGGAGGGAAGTGTCGCCGGCAGAACAGCTCTGCTGGAGCCCTAGATTGGTTCCGCCAAGGTTCCGCCTCGTGGCGGTGGAGTCTCGTCCCGAAAGGTTGCTTAATGTTTTTTTCTCATCGAAAGACTTCATATAGGAGAAGATGGGCATCGGAGAGCCACCAGGGGGCCCACGAGGTAGGGGGGCGCGCCCCCACCCTCGTGAGCAGGGTGTGGGCCCCCTGGCCTTCATCTTTGGCGACGATTTTTCTTTATTTATTTTAAGATATTCCGTGGAGTTTCAGGACTTTTGGAGTTGCGCAGAATATTTCTCCAATATTTGCTCCTTTTCCAGCCCAGAATTCCAGTTGCCGGCATTGTCCCTCTTCGTGTAAACCTTGTAAAATAAGAGAGAATAGCCATAAGTATTGTAAGATAATGTGAAATAACATCCCATAATGCGATAAATATCGATATAAAAGCATGATGCAAAATGGACGTATCAACTCCCCACCGCTTAGACATCGCTTGTCCTCAAGCGAAAAGCCGATAACAATAAATATGTCCTCATGTTTAGAGGTAGAGGCGTCGATAAAAATAAAATACGGTCATGAAGGCATCATGATTATTCTCATAACAGCAACATATATAGATTTTGTCATATGATTACTTATGTTCAAGTGATGATCTTTTCACAATGCAAAGGTATGAATCAGAAACCTTATTGGGCACCAACAAATTATAACCTCAGTCATTGAAGCAATTGCAATTTATCATAACATCGGAAAGAGTCTATGTCAGAGCTTAAAAGCAAGTCCACATACTCAACTATCATTTAGTCCTTCATAATTGCTAGCACTCACGCAATACTTGTGGTTACGGAGTTTTAATCGGACACAGAGAAAGATAGGGGCTTATAGTTTTGCCCCACAGCCTTTTACCTCAAGGGTAGTGTCAACAATAATAATTCATGCTCCCCTACATCCAATTAGATATATATATATCATGTTCTTTCCAACATGCTGGGCTTGCCAAAGGATAAAATGAAAAAGGAAAGGTGAAGATCACCGTGACTCTTGCATAAGGTGGAGGATAATAATAAAAGATAGGCCCTTCGCAGAGGGAAGCAGAGGTTGCCATGCGCTTTTATGGTTGGATGCACAAAATCTCAATGCGAAAGAACGTCACTTTATATTGCCTCTTGTGATATGAACCTTTATTATGCAGTCCGTCGCTTTTATTTCTTCCATATCACAAGATCGTATAAAGCTTATTTCTCCCACACCAATCAATTATACATATTTAGAGAAATTTTTATTGCTTTGCACCGATGACAACTTACTTGAAGGATCTTACTCAATCCATAGGTAGATATGGTGGACTCTCATGGCAAAACTGGGTTAAGGGTATTTGGAAGCACAAGTAGTATCTCTACTTGGTGCTGAGAATTTGGCTAGCATGAGGGGGAAAGGCAAGCTCAACATGTTAGAGGATCCATGACAACATACTTTATCTCAGATATAAGAAAACATAACTCATCACGTTGTCTTCCTTGTCCAACATCAACTCTTTAGCATGTTATATTTTAATGAGTGCTCCCAATCATAAAAGATGTCAATGAGAATATATCTATATGTGAAACCTCTCTCTCCTTATTACTTCCTATTAATTGCAACGATGACCAAAGCTATATTTGCCAACTCCCAACAACTTTTAATCATCATACTCTTTCTATGTGAAGTCATTACTCTCAATAAGATCAATATGAACTCTTTGTTTCTTTTTATTCTTTTTCTTTTATTCACCCAAGATCATGGCAAAACAATCAAGCCCTTGACTCAACACTAAACTTTATTTTATATATAGCTCACGGACTCGATTACATAGAGGGATCATAAAGCAAAACTCAAAACTAGATCATGCCATGACTTTATTATAGTAAATCAAGATACTACTAATAGGATCGAACTAAGAAAAACGGTAAAGATAGGAGTTGTGATGGTGATACGATACCGAGGCACCTCCCCCAAGCTTGGCAGTAGCCAAGGGGAGTGCCCATACCCATGTGATTATGTCTCCTTCTTTGTTGTTGGTGTAATATTCTTGGCGATGATTCCCCTCAGGATACGGTTATCCTCCTCGAGCTTATTGACTTGCTGCTTGAGGTCCATTATTTCCTTGCGAAGCTTTCCTGTAACGGCTAAAGCTCCTTGCACCCAAGGGTGTTGCATAGCTGCGGGAGAACAAGAGACAATCCTCCTCATATTTTCATAAGAAAGAAATCTAACATTGGAAGGGATAACCGAGTGTGGAATAGCTGAGCTTTGTAGTTCCCCCATTGTAAACCCAGCTCAGAGGCGAGAGGTGACTTCTTGATCCTCCATAGCATCTACCCTCATCAAGTCGGCCTCCATCTCTTCCTCCGTTGCTGGCCCAAAGTGGTCAGCGTCGCTGTTTGCCCTTGGTTCCGGTGCCGGATTGGATACCGGCTCTCCCTGACTGACTCTTGAGAAGACATCTTGCTCTAATCTGCAGCAGCAACGGCTCGAAACAAAAACAGAGGGTATTTGCGTGATACGAGAGTCAAAACCTTCGGGAGAATATATAATGAATTTTTACTGACCAAAATACGTATCATGCAAGAAAACAGAGTCCGAAGGGCACACGAGGTAGGGAGGCGTGCCCAGGGGGGTAGGGCGCGCCCACCACCCTCGTGGGGCCCTTGTGTCCTTCCCGGACTTCCACTTATTTTTCTATTTTTCTAAATATTCCAAAACGGAGAAATATTGCCTTAAAAATTGTTTTGTAGTCGGTTTACTTACCGTACCACATACCTATTCCTTTTCGAGTCTCAAACGGTCCGAAAGTGTCCCTTATGTATTCCTCCGGGTTACGGTTTCAATAATATTGGTTTCAACATTTATGGGATTACGAGATATAATGTTTGATCCTTTGACCGCTTACCACCTTCGGATTTGTGCCCTCGGTTGTTGATTTTATGGCACCCTAACGCAGACCTCCTCGATAACGAGGGACCTTCCCATTTAGAGAGAAGTTTTCCTGCAAAAATCTTAAACGAGAGTTGTATAGCAATACATAATCACCTACATTAAATTCACGCTTTTGTATCCTTTTGTCATGCCATCTTTTAACTTTTTCTTTAAACAACTTGGCATTTTCATAAGCTTGGGTTCTCCATTCATCAAGTGAGCTAATATGAAATAACCTCTTCTCACCGGCAAGTTTGAAATCATAGTTGAGTTCTTTAATAGCCCAATATGCCTTATGTTCTAGTTCGAGAGGTAAGTGACATGCTTTTCCATAAACTATTTTATACGGAGACATACCCATAGGATTCTTATATGCAGTTCTATAGGCCCATAATGCATCATCAAGTTTCTTGGACCAATTCTTTCTAGACCTATTAACAGTCTTTTCCTATTGCTCAATTCTACTTGACCACTAGACTGCGGGTGATAAGGAGATGCAATTCTATGATTAACGTCATATTTAGCAAGCATTTTACGGAAAGCACCATGAATAAAGTGTGAACCACCATCAGTCATTAAATATCTAGGGACTCCAAACCTCGGAAAAATAACTTCCTTAAGCATTTTAATTGAAGTGTTATGATCAACACTACTAGTTGGAATAGCTTCTACCCACTTAGTAACTAATCAACAGCAACTAAAATAGGTGTATATCCATTAGAGGAAGGAAAAGGTCCCATATAATCAAAGCCCCAAACATCAAATGGTTCAATAACAAGTGAATAATTCATAGGCATTTCTTGACGTCTACTAATATTACCAATTCTTTAACATTCATCACAAGACAAAACAAACTTACAGGCATCTTTGAAGAGAGTGGACCAATAAAACCCGGATTGCAATACCTTATGTGCAGTTCTATATCCAGCGTGGTGCCCTACATAAGCTTCGGAGTGACACTTGCATAGGATCTGTTCCTGTTCATGCTCAGGCACACAACATCTAATAACACGATCTACTCCTTATTTATAAAGATGTGGGTCATCCCAAAAGTAATGTCTCAAATCATAGAAGAACTTTTTCTTTTGTTGGTATCTTAAACTAGGCGGTATAAATTTAGCGACAATATAATTAGCATAATCAGCATACCATGGAGTGCTACAAGAAGTGCTTATGACATTTAATTGTTCATCAGGGAAGCTATCATCAATAGGTAGTGGGTCATCAAGAACATTCTATAACCTAGATAAGTTGTCTGCAACGGGGTTCTCAGCCCCTTTTCTATCAACAATATGCAAATCAAATTCTTGCAGCAAGAGAACCCATCTAATAAGTCTAGGTTTAGCATCTTTCTTTTCCATAAGATATTTAATAGCAGCATGATCAGTGTGAATAGTTACTTTAGAATCAACAATATAGGGTCTGAATTTATCACAAGCAAACACAACTGCTAAAAGTTCCTTTTCGGCAGTAGCATAGTTTCTTTGAGCATTGTCTAGAGTCTTACTAGCATAATGGATAACATTTAATTTCTTATCAACTCTTTGCCCTAGAACAGCACCTACAAAGATAATCACTAGCATCACATATAATTTCAAAGGGTAAATTCCAATCAGGTGGCTGAACAACAAAAAGCAGAGACTAATGCTTTCTTAAGTATTTCAAATGCTTCTACACAATCATCATCAAAGACAAATGGTACATCTTTTTGTAATAAATTAGTCGAGGTCGAGAAATTTTGAGAAGTCCTTAATGAACCTCCTATAAAATCCTGCGTGACCAAGGAAACTTCTTATACCTTTGATGTCCTTGGGACATGGCATCTTTCAATAGCATCAACCTTGGCTTTATCATTGGGGAACGAGTAATTTCAAAATTTTCCCACGCACACGCAAGATCATGGTGATGCATAGCAACGAGAGGGAGAGTGTTGTCACGCACCCTCGAGACCAAAGCGAAGCAATCACAACGTAGAGGAAGTAGTCGACGTTCTCCTCGCGATCCAACCGATCCCAGCCGCCAAGCATTCGGCGCCCCGAGTTCTTGACACACGCACAGAAGGTGACGCTCCTCAGCTCCGATCCAGCAAAGCTCCGGAGAGAGAGTTCCACAAGACGACGGCGTGGGACGATCTTAATGTTCTATCGACGCAGGCTTCGCTAAGCACCGCCACGATATGACCGAGGTGGAATATGGTGGAGGGGCACCGCACACGGCTAAGGAACGATCTCAAGGATCAACTTGTGTGTTCTAGGGTGCCCCCTACCCCGTGATATAAA
Source organism: Aegilops longissima (assembly GCA_021605205.1). Taxonomy (NCBI): domain Eukaryota; kingdom Viridiplantae; phylum Streptophyta; class Magnoliopsida; order Poales; family Poaceae; genus Aegilops; species Aegilops longissima. Next base: position 443,994,062 of record CM038676.1, on the reverse strand, counting down.
GGAGCAAGGGGAGGGCGGCCGGCCCTAGGAGGCGCGGCCAAGGGGGGAGTCCTCCTCCTAGTGGGAGTAGGACTCCCTTTCCTAGTCCAACTAGGAAGGAGGAAGGGGAAGGAAAGAGAGGAGAGGAGAGGAAGGGGCCGCGCCCCCTCCTTGTCCTATTCGGACTCCCCATGGGGGGCGCCACCTCCTGGTGCAGCCCTCTCTCTCCCTCTTGGCCCAATAGGGCCCATTACTTCCCGGGGTTCCAGTAACCCTCCGGCACTCCGGTTTTCTCCGAAACTTCCGAACCTTTCCGTGTCCGAATATAGCCGCCCAATATATCAATCTTTATGTCTCGACCATTTCGAGACTCCTCGTCATGTCCGTGATCACATCCGGACTCCAAACTCCTTCGTACATCAAAATACATAAACTCATAATATAACCATCGTCGAAACCTTAAGCGTGCATGGACCCTACGGTTCGAGAACAATGTAGACATGGCCGAGACACGTCTCGGTCAATAACCAATAGCGGGACCTGGATGCCCATATTGGCTCCTACATATTCTACGAAGATCTTTATCGGTCGACCGCATAACAACATACGTTGTTCCCTTTGTCATCGGTATGTTACTTGCCCGAGATTCGATCGTCGGTATCCAATACCTAGTTCAATCTCGTTCATGGCAAGTCTCTTTACTCGTTCCGTAATACATCATCTCACAGCTAACTCATTAGCTGTAATGCTTGCAAGGCTTAGTGATGTGCATTACCGAGAGGGCCCAGAGATACCTCTCCGACAATCGGAGTGACAAATCCTAATCTCAAATACGCCAACCCAACATCCGCCTTTGGAGACACTGTAGTACTCCTTTATAATCACCCGATTCGTTGTGACGTTTGGTAGTACCAAAGTGTTCCTCCGTAAACGGAGTTGCATAATCTCATAGTTATAGGAACTTGTATAAGTCATGGATAAAAGCAATAGCAACATACTAAACGATCGGATGCTAAGCTAATGGAATGGGTCATGTCAATCAGATCATTCAACTAATGATGTGACCTTGTTAATCAAATGACAACTCCTTTGTCTATGGTTAGGAAACTTAACCATCTTTGATTAACAAGCTAGTCTAGTAGAGGCATACTAGTGACACTCTGCTTGTCTATGTATTCACACATGTATTATGTTTCCGGTTAATACAATTCTAGCATGAATAATAAACATTTATCATGAAATAAGGAAATAAATAATAACTTTATTATTGCCTCTAGGGCATATTTCCTTCAGCCTCCCACTTGCACTAGAGTCAATAATCTAGATTACATAGTAATGATTCTAACACCCATGGAGTCTTGGTGTTGATCATGTTTTGCTCGTGGAAGAGGCTTAGTCAACGGTTCGCAACATTCAGATCCGTATGTATCTTGCAAATCTCTATGTCTCCCACCGGACTAAGTCCCGGATGGAATTGAAGCGTCTCTTGATGTGTTTGGTTCTCTTGTGAAATCTGGATTCCTTTGCTAAAGCAATTGCTCCAAGATTGTCACAAAAGATTTTCATTGGACCCGATGCACTAGGTATGACACCTAGATCGGATATGAACTCCTTCATCCGCACTCCTTCATTAGCTGCTTCCGAAGCTGCTATGTATTCCGCTTCACATGTAGATCCCGCCACGACGCTTTGTTTAGAACTGCACCAACCGACAGCTCCTCCGCTTAGTGTAAATACGATCCGGTTTGCGATTTAGAATCGTCGGATCGTGTCAAAGCTTGCATCAACGTAACTGCCATTTATGAGCTCTTTGTCACCTCCATATACGAGAAACATATCCTTAGTCCTTTTCGTATTTCAGATGTTTTGACCGCTGTCCAAATGATCCACTCTGGATTACTTTGGTACCTCCTGCTAAGCTTATAGCAAGGCACACATCAGGTCTGGTACACAGCATTGCATACATGATAGAGCCTATGGCTGAGGCATAAGGAACATCTTTCATTTTCTCTCTATCTTCTGCGGTGGTCGGGCATTGAGTCTTACTCAACTTCACACCTTGTAACACGTGCAAGAACCCTTTCTTTGCTTGATCCATTTTGAACTTCTTCAAAATTTTGTCAAGGTATGTGCTTTGTGAAAGTCCAATTAAGCGCCTTGATCTATCTCTATAGATTTTGATGCCCAATATGTAAGTAGCTTCACCGAGGTCTTTCATCGAAAAACTCTTATTCAAGTATCCCTTTATGCTATTCAGAAATTCTATATCATTTCCGATTAGTAATATGTCATCTACATATAATATCGAAATGCTACTGAGCTCCCACTCACTTTCTTGTAAATACAAGCTTCTCCAAAAGTCTCAGATGAACCCAAATGCTTTGATCACACTATCAAAGCGTTTATTCCAACTCCGAGATGCTTGCACCAGTCCATAAATGGATCGCTGGAGCTTGCACACTTTGTTAGCTCCCTTTGGATCGATAAAACCTTCTGGTTGCATCATATACAACTCTTCTTCCGTAAATCCATTCAGAATGCAGTCTTTACATCCATTTGCCAAATTTCATAATCATAAAATGCGGCAATTGCTAACATGATTCGGACAGACTTAAGCATCGCCACGGGTGAGAAGGTCTCATCGTAGTCAATCCCTTGAACTTGTCGAAACCCTTTGCGACAAGTCGAGCTTTGTAGACAGTAATATTACCGTCGCGTCGGTCTTCTTCTTGAAGATCCACTTGTTTTCTATTGCTTGTCGACCCTCGGGCAAGTCAACCAAAGTCCACACTTTGTTTTCATACATGGATCCCATCTCATATTTCATGGCCTCAAGCCATTTTATGGAATCTGGGCTCACCATCGCTTCTTCATAGTTCGTAGGTTCATCATGATCTAGTAGCATGACTTCCGAACAGGATTACCGTATCACTCAGTGCGGTTCTTACTCTCGTTGATCTACGAGGTTCAGAGTAACTTGATCTGAAGTTTCATGATCAACATCATCAACTTCCTCACTATTTGGTGTAGATGTCGCAGAAACCGGTTTCGTGATAAACTACTTTCAAATAAGGGAGAAGGTACATTACCTCATCAAGTTCTACTTTCCTCCCACTCACTTCTTTCGAGAGAAACTCCTTCTCTAGAAAGGATCCATTCTTAGCAACAAATGTCTTGCCTTCGGATCTGTGATAGAAGGTGTACCCAACTGTCTCCTTTGGGTATCCTATGAAGACACATTCGATTTAGGTTCGAGCTTATCAGGTTGAAGCTTTTTCACATAAGCATCGCATCCCCAAACTTTAAGAAACGACAACTTTGGTTTCTTGCTAAACCATAGTTCATAAGGTGTCGCCTCAACGGATTTTGATGGTGTTCTATTCAGCGTGAATGCGGCCGCCTCAAGAGCATAACCCCAAAACGATAGCGGTAAATCTGTAAGAGACATCATAGATCGCACCATATCTAGTAAAGTGCGACACGACGCTCGGACACACCATTGCGCTGTGGTGTTCCGGTGGCGGAGTTGCGAAACTATTCCGCATTGTTTCAAATGTAGACCAAACTCAGAACTCAAATATTCGCCTCCACGATCAGATCGCAGAAACTTTATTTTCTTATTACGATGATTTTCAACTTCACTCTGAAATTCTTTGAACTTTTCAAATGTTTCAGACTTATGTTTCATTAAGTAGATATACCCATATCTGCTTAAATCATCTGTGAAGGTGAGAAAATAACGATATCCGCCACGAGCTTCAACATTCATCGGACCACATACATCAGTATGTATGATTTCCAACAAATCTGTTGCTCTCTCCATAGTACCGGAGAACGGGTTTTAGTCATCTTGCCCATGAGGCACGGTTCGCAAGTGCCAAGTGATTCATAATCAAGTGACTCCAAAAGTCCATCAAGATGGAGTTTCTTCATGCGCTTTATACCGATATGACCTAAACGGCAAGTGCCACAAATAAGTTGCACTATCATTATCAACTCTGCATCTTTTGGTTTCAACATTTTGAATATGTGTATCACTACTATCGAGATTCATTAAAAATAGACCACTCTTCAAGGGTGCATGACCATAAAAGATATTATTCATGTAAATAGAACAACCATTATTCTCTGATTTAAATGAATAACCGTCTCGCATCAAACAAGATCCAGATATAATGTTCATGCTCAACGCTGGCACCAAATAACAATTATTTAGGTCTAAAACTAATCCCGAAGGTAGATGTAGAGGTAGCGTGCCGACCGCGATTACATCGACTTTGGAACCATTTCCCACGCGATCGTCACCTCGTCCTTTGCGGTGCTTGCTTAATCCGTAGTCCCTGCTTCGAGTTGCAAATATTAGCAATGTAACCAGATCAAATACCTGGTACTCTGCGAGCTCTAGTAAGGTACACATCAATAACATGTATATCACATATACCTTTGTTCACCTTGCCATCCTTCTTATCCGCCAAATACTTGGGGCAGTTCCGCTTCCAAAGGACCAGTCTCGCTTGCAAGAGAAGCACTCGATTTCAGGTTTAGGTCCAGACTTGGGTTTCTTCTCCTCATCAGCAACTTGTTTGCTGTTCTTCTTGAAGTTCCCTTCTTCTTCCCTTTGCCTTTCTTCTTGAAACTAGTGGTCTTATTGACCATCAACACTTGATGCTCCTTCTTGATTTCTACCTCCGCAGCCTTTAGCATTGCGAAGAGCTCAGGCATAGTCTTTACTAACCCTTGCATATTATAGTTCATCATGAAGCCTTTGTAGCTTGGTGGCATTGATTGAAGAATTCTGTCAATGACACAATCATCCGGAAGATTAACTCCCAGTTGAGTCAAGTGATTGTAATACCCAGACATTCTGAGTATGTGCTCACTGACAGATCCATTCTCTTCCATCTTGCAGCTATAGAACTTATTGGAGACTTCATATCTCTCAATCCGGGCATTCTGTTGAAATATTAACTTCAACTCCTGGAACATCTCATATGCTCCATGACGTTCAAAACGTCGTTGAAGACCCGGTTCTAAGCCGTAAAGCATGGCACACTGAACTATAGAGTAGTCATCAGCTTTGCTCGCCAGACGTTCTTAACGCCGTCGGTTACATCAGAAGAGGTCTGGCACCTAGCGGTGCATCCGGGGCGTAACTCTTACGTGCAGCAATGAGGATAATCCTCGAGTTACGGACCCAGTCCGTAATTGCTACCATCATCTTTCAACTTTGCTTTCTCAAGGAACGCATTAAAATTCAACGGAACAACAGACGAGCCATCTATCTATAAACAAACATAGACAAGCAAGATACTATCGGTACTAAGTTCATGATAAATTTAAGTTCAATTAATCATATTACTTAAGAACTCCCACTTAGACAGACATCTCTAGTTATCTAAGTGATCACGTGATCCAAATCAACTAAACCATAACCGATCATCACGTGAGATGGAGTAGTTTTCAATGGTGAACATCTTATGTTGATCATATCTACTATATGATTCACGCCGACCTTTCGGTCTCCGTGTTCGAGGCCATATCTGCATATGCTAGGCTCGTCAAGTATAACCTGAGTATTCTCGCGTGCAAAACTGGCTTGCACCCGTTGTAGATGGACGAGAGCTTATCACACCCGATCATCACGTGGTGTCTCGGCACGATTTAACTTTGGCAATGGTGCATACTCGTGGAGAACACTACTTGATAATTTTAGTGAGAGATCATCTTATAATGCTACCGTCAATCAAAGCAAGATAAGATGCATAAAGGATAAACATCACATGCAATCAATATAAGTGATATGATATGGCCATCATCATCTTGTGCTTGTGATTCCATCTCCGAAGCACCGTCGTGATCACCATCGCCACCGCGCGACACCTTGATCTCCATCGTAGCATCGTTGTCGTTACGCCATCTATTGCTTCTACGACTATCGCTACCGCTTAGTGATAAAGTAAAGCAATTACAGGCGCTTGCATTTCATACAATAAAGCGACAACCTTATGGCTCCAGCCGATTGCCGATAACTTCGGTTACAAAACATGATCATCTCATACAATAAAATATAGCATCACGCCTTGACCATATCACATCGAACATGCCTGCAAAAACAAGTTAGACGCCCTCTACTTTGTTGTTGCAAATTTTACGTGGCTGCTACGGGCTTAAGCAAGAACCAATCTCACCCACGCATCAAAACCACAACGATATTTCGTCAAATAGACTCCGTTTAACCTTCTCAAGGACCGGGCGAGCCATACTCGGTTCAACTAAAGTGAGAGAGACAGACACCCGCCAGCCACCTTTAAGCACGAGTGCTCGCGAACGGTGAAACCAGTCTCGCGAAGCGTCACGGCGTAATGTCGGTCCGGCCGCTTCATCTCACAATACCGCTGAACCAAAGTATGACATGCTGGTAGGCAAGTATGACTTGTATCGCCCACAACTCACTTGTGTTCTACTCGTGCAAAACATCAAACCATTAGAAACCTGGCTCGGATGCCACTGTTGGGGAACGCAGTAATTTCAAAAATTTTCCTACGCACACGCAAGATCATGGTGATGCATAGCAACGAGAGGGGAGAGTGTTGTCTACGCCTCGTGAGACCAAAGCGGAAGCAATCACAACGTAGAGGAAGTAGTCACACGTTCTCCTCGCGATCCAACCGATCCCAGCGCCGTTACTCGGCGCCTCCGAGTTCTTGACACACGACAGCTCGGTGACGCTCCTCAGCTCCGATCCAGCAAAGCTCCGGAGAGAGAGTTCCACAAGACGACGGCGTGGTGACGATCTTAATGTTCTATCGACGCAGGGCTTCGCCTAAGCACCGCCACGATATGACCGAGGTGGAATATGGTGGAGGGGGCACCGACACGGCTAAGGAACGATCTCAAGGATCAACTTGTGTGTTCTAGGGTGCCCCCTGCCCCGTATATAAAGGAGCAAGGGGAGGGCCGGCCGCCCTAGGAGGCGACAAGGGAGGGGGAGTCCTCCTCCTAGTGGGAGTAGGACTCCCTTTCCTAGTCCAACTAGGAAGGAGGAAGGGGAAGGAAGAGAGGAGAGGGAGAGGGAAGGGGGCGCGCCCCCTCCTTGTCCTATTCGGACTCCCCATGGGGGCGCCACCTCCTGGTGCAGCCCTCTCTCTCCCTCTTGGCCCAATAGGGCCCATTACTTCCCGGGGTTCGGTAACCCCTCCGGCACTCCGTTTTCTCCGAAACTTCCGAACCTTTTCGTGTCCGAATATAGCCGTCCAATATATCAATCTTTATGTCTCGACCATTTCGAGACTCCTCGTCATGTCCGTGATCACATCCGGACTCGAACTCCTTCTGGTACATCAAAATACATAAACTCATAATATAACCGCCATCGAAACCTTAAGCGTGCGGACCCTACGGTTCGAGAACAATGTAGACATGGCCGAGACACGTCTCGGTCAATAACCAATAGCGGACCTGGATGCCCATATTGGCTCCTACATATTCTACGAAGATCTTTATCGGTCGAGACCACATAACAACATACGTTGTTCCTTTGTCATCGGTATGTTACTTGCCCGAGATTCGATCGTCGGTATCCAATACCTAGTTCAATCTCGTTCATGGCAAGTCTCTTTACTCGTTCCGTAATACATCATCTCACAGCTAACTCATTAGCTGTAATGCTTGCAAGGCTTAGTGATGTGCATTACCGAGAGGGCCCAGAGATACCTCTCCGACAATCGGAGTGACAAATCCTAATCTCGAAATACGCCAACCCAACATCTGCCTTTGGAGACACCTGTAGTACTCCTTTATAATCACCCAGTTACGTTGTGACGTTTGGTAGTACCCAAAGTGTTCCTCCGGTAAACGGGAGTTGCATAATCTCATAGTTATAGGAACTTGTATAAGTCATGGATAAGAGCAATAGCAACATACTAAACGATCGGATGCTAAGCTAATGGAATGGGTCATGTCTATCAGATCATTCAACTAATGATGTGACCTTGTTAATCAAATGACAACTCCTTTATCTATGGTTAGGAAACTTAACCATCTTTGATTAACAAGCTAGTCTAGTAGAGGCATACTAGTGACACTCTGTTTGTCTATGTATTCACACATGTATTATGTTTCCGGTTAATACAATTCTAGCATGAATAATAAACATTTATCATGAAATAAGGAAATAAATAATAACTTTATTATTGCCTCTAGGGCATATTTCCTTCATTATCAACTTCAATACCTCTTTCAGAAACTTTGTGCCCAAGACAATACCTTCATTAACCATAAAGTGGCACTTATCCCAATTCAAGACAAGATTAGTTTCTACACATCTCTGCAAAACTCGATCAAGATTGCTCAAGCAATCATCAAAAGAGGAACCATAGACGGAAAAGTCGTCCATGAAAACCTCACAAATCTTTTCACAAAAATCAAAGAATATAGCCATCATGCATCTTTGAAAGGTAGCAGGTGCATTACATAAACCAAAAGACATACGTCTATAAGAAAAAGTACCAAAAGGGCATGTAAAAGTAGTCTTTGATTGATCTTTAGCCGAAACAGGTATTTGAGAGAAACCAGAATAACCATCTAGAAAGCAATAATGTGTATGTTTGCATAATCTTTCTAGCATTTGATCAATAAAAGGTAAGGGTAATGATCTTTCTTAGTAGATTTATTTAATTTATGGAAATCAATTACCATCCTATAACCTGTGATAATTCTTTGCGGAATCAATTCATCTTTATCATTAGGGACAACAGTAATACCTCCCTTCTTAGGGACACAATGGATAGGACTTACCCACTGACTATCAACAATGGGATAAATTATACCTGCCTCCAGAAGCTTGAGTATTTCTTTTCTTACTACTTCTTTCATTTTAGGATTCAAGCGTCGTTGAGGATCACGAATTGGTTTGGCATCCGCTTCCAAATTTATTTTATGTTGACATAGAGTGGGACTAATGCCCTTAAGATCATCAAGAGTATATCCAATAGCGGCACGGTGCTTCTTCAGAGTTTTCAATAATCTTTCTTCTTCATGCTCTGAAAGGTTAGCACTAATAATAACATGATATATTTTCTTTTCATCAAGATAAGCATATTTAAGATTATCAGGCAACGGTTTAAGCTCGAACACGGGATCACCCTTGGGTGGAGGAGGATCCCCTAGGATTTCAACAGGCAAATTGTGTTGCAGAATAGGTTCCTGTTTAAAGAATACTTCATCTATTTCCCTTCTTTCATTCATGAACATATCATTTTCATGGTCTAGCAAATAGTGTTCAAAAGGATCACTAGGAGGTACGGCAATAGAAGCAAGACCAATAATTTCATCCTTACCAGGCAATTCTTCCTCACGATGTTGTTTACTAAATTTAGAGAAATTAAACTCATGAATCATATCATCCAAGCCAATAGTAACAACATTATTTTCGCAATCTATCCTAGCATTAACAGTGTTCAAGAAGGGTCTACCAAATATAATGGGACAAAAGCTATCTTGTGGAGAACCAAGAACAAGAAAATCAACGGGATATTTGGTTTTTCCACACAAGACTTCAACATCTCTAACAATTCCCATTGCAGATATAGTATCTCTATTGGCAAGTTTAATTGTAACATCAATATCTTCTAACTCAGCACGTGCAATATCATGCATAATTTCTTTGTATAAGTCAATGGGTATTACACTAGCACTAGCGCCCATATCACATAAGCCATGATAACAATGATCTCCTATTTTAACAGAAATAACAGGCACGCCTACCACAGGCCTATGTTTATCTTTAGCACACGGTTTAGCAATTCTAGCAGTTTCACCGCAGAACTGAATAACATGCCCGTCAATATTATCAGACAAGAGATCTTTAACAATAGCAATATTAGGTTCTACTTTGACTTGCTCAGGAGGTGTATAAGTTCTCATATTGCTTTTACGAACAACATTTGAAGCTTTAGCATGATCCTTTACTCTAACAGGGAAAGGTGGTTTCTCAACATAAGAGGTAGGAACAATAGGATCATTATAAGTGACAGTCTTTTCTTCAACTTTAATAGGTGCAGCTACTTTTACTTCTATGGGAGGATGATATTTAAACCACTTCTCCTTAGGGAGATCAACATAAGTAGCAAAAGATTCATAGAAAGAAGCTACTATCTCAGAGTCAAGTCCATATTTAGTGCTAAACTTACGGAAAATATCGGTACCCATAAAAGATTTAACACAATCAAACTTAGGTGTCATACCTAACTCCTTACCTTCGTCAAGGTCCCAATCTTCAGAGTTGTGTTTAATTCTATCTAGAAAATTCCATTTAAATTCAATAGTCTTCATCATAAAAGAGCCAGCACAAGAAGTATCGAGCATGGTGCGATTGTTATCAGAAAGCCGGTCATAAAAATTCTGAAGAATTGTCACTCTTCAGAGCTCATGATTGGGGAATGAATATAACATTGATTTAAGCCTCCGCCAAGCTTGAGCGATGCTTTCTCCTTCGCGAGGCCAAAAATTATATATATAATTGCGATCACGATGAACAAGATGCATAGGGTAATATTTTTGATGAAATTCGAATTTCATAGTTCCATGATCTCGTATCATCACATAGCCTGTACCATGTCAATGCGTCTCCCTTCAAAGATAAAGGGAAGACCTTCTTCTTAACAACATCATCGGGTATACCTGCAAGCTTAAATAGTCCACAAACTTCATCCATATAGATTAGATGTTCATCAGGATGCTTTGTTCCATCTCCTGTAAAAGTGTTAGCTAGCAGTTTTTCCATCATACCCGAAGGAATTTCAAAAGGAGTTTCATTTTAAATAGGTTCAGTAGGTTGAGAAGCAACTCTTTGCTCTACTAGACGGGGTGAAAATACCCCGAACAAGCCCCTCAGAGAATTACTTTCCATAGTAACAAGTGACAGAAAATTTCAGCACACTATATAAATTTTTCCTTACCAAATTCCACCTACCAAAGGCGCTACACTCCCCGGCAACGGCGCCAGAAAAGAGTCTTGATGACCCACAAGTATAGGGGATCTATCGTAGTCCTTTCGATAAGTAAGAGTGTCGAATCCAACGAGGAGCAGAAGGAAATGATAAGCGGTTTTCAGCAAGGTATTCTCTGCAAGTACTGAAATAAGTGGTAACAGATAGTTTTGTGACAAGATAAATTGTAACAAGCAACAAGTAACAAGAGTAAATAAAGTGCAGCAAGGTGGCCCAATCCTTTTTGTAGCAAAGGACAAGCCTGGACAAACTCTTATAATAGGAAAAGTGCTCCCGAGGACACATGGGAATATCGTCAAGCTTGTTTTCATCACATTCATATGATTCGCGTTCGGTACTTTGATAATTTGATATGTGGGTGGACCGGTGCTTGGGTGCTGTTCTTACTTGAACAAGCATCCCACTTATGATTAACCTCTATTGCAAGTATCCGCAACTACAACAAAAGTATTAAGGTAAACCTAACCATATCATGAAACATATGGATCCAAATCAGCCCCTTAGGAAGCAATGCATAAACTAGGGTTTAAGCTTCTGTCACTCTAGCAACCCATCATCTACTTATTACTTCCCAATGCCTTCCTCTAGGCCCAAATAATGGTGAAGTGTTATGTAGTCGATGTTCACATAACAGCACTAGAAGCTAGACAACATACATCTCATCAAAATATCGAACGAATACAAAATTCACATGACTACTAATTGCAAGACTTCTCCCTTGTCCTCACGAACAAACGTAACTACTCACAAAGCATATTCATGTTCATAATCAGAGGGGTAATAATATGCATAAAGGATCTGAACATATGATCTTCCACCAAATAAACCAACTAGCATCAACTACAAGGAGTAATCAACACTACTAGCAACCTACTAGCACCAATCCCGGACTTGGAGACAAGAATTGGATACAAGAGATGAACTAGGGTTTGGAGATGAGATGGTGCTGGTGAAGATGTTGATGGAGATTGCCCTCTCCCGATGAGAGGAGCGTTGGTGATGATGATGACGATGATTTCCCCCTCCCGGAGGGAAGTGTCCCAGCAGAACAGCTCTGCCGGAGCCCTAGATTGGTTCCGCCAAGGTTCCGCCTCGTGGCGGCGGAGTTTCGTCCCGAAAGGTTGCTTAATGTTTTTTTCTCATCGAAAGACTTCATATAGGAGAAGATGGGCATCGGAGAGCCACCAGGGGGCCCACGAGGTAGGGGGGCGCGCCCCAGGGGGGGCGCCCCCCACCCTCGTGAGCAGGGTGTGGGCCCCCTAGCCTTCTTCTTTGGCAACACTTTTTCTTTATTTATTTTAAGATATTTCATGGAGTTTCGGGACTTTTGGAGTTGCGTAGAATAGGTCTCCAATATTTACTCCTTTTCCAGCCCAAAATTCCAGCTGCCGGCATTCTCCCTCTTCGTGTAAACCTTGTAAAATAAGAGAGAATAACCATAAGTATTGTAACATAATGTGAAATAACAGCCCATAATGCGATAGATATCGATATAAAAGCATGATGCAAAATGGACGTATCAGTAGCATGTCGAGGGGCACCACGGCAACCTCCGTAGGATCGTCAAGTCGGTGTCTGGGCCACCTGCGAGGATCGGGCATCAGCAAGCAGGGTGTCTTGAAAAGAGCCGGCCGGTTGTAGATGAGTAGACGGTACAAAGACACCAAGCATGCGGCCAGACGGACGGTGCTGAGTAGGTCCATACGACTACAGATCTTCTCCAAGAGAACATCGGGGAGGGAATTCCAATCACGGCTCTGCATGTCAGTCGGTTCTGCCATTGGGGTTTTCAGTGCCTGCGAGCCAGCGGGGAAGTGGATTGGCGATGAAGCGAAGAAGCTTCTCCTCGTGTGGGCGAGCAAAGGAGCGGGGATATGGTACGCGCGAGCTACCAAGGAAGATGGCGCTGGCGGGCGAGCAGTGAGCGAGGGTAAATGGTGTGCGGCCGACGATGGGGAAGAGAGGAGGATGAAGAAGAGAGGAGGAAGAAGAGTGGAAGACGGAGAAGAAAGTGCATCCAATCTCAATTCTACTAGTACTACTACCAGGATATACCGCCCTTCGGAGTGTAAATAGTTACACCGATGACATGTGGGTCTACCACAGCAGGGCCCATATGTCAGTTAATGGAGGACAGAGGTGCACAGGCGTATTTGCGGAAGCGTGCTCTACTAGCAAACATGATGGCAGTACTGGGTAAGGCTGATTTAGTAACACCAACACGCTGGTTCAGCTTATTAATTACGTGTCCCATCTGCTGCAGCGTGTATTGTCACTTCGCTGCGAAGACTAGTTGAATAGTTCTCTCTGACCGAGATGGGGAATAATGGACCGCGAGGACTTCCTTTCTACAGTATCCCTATGCTTCTACGCTCACTTCACTCATTTTGCTCCGTACCTAGTCACTTGTTGAAATCTGTAGAAAGACAAATACTCCGCATTTGGGAACAGAGGGAGGCTTTTACTCCGTACTATTTGGGAACAGAGGGAGTATCACCATATGTAGGGAACAGAGGAAGCTTGAAATATGAACATGTCAATGGGAGGGAGTAAGACCCATGCATGCATGCATGCAACATGCAACACTCACACGTACACATGGACGCACGCAACACTCACGCACCCATGCGACACACATCACACGACACAACACACACGCTCACGCTCAAGTGCTCAACCTACTCCCTACGTCCGTGAAAGTATGTACATTTAGAGATTTACACATTGACCAGGGCATAATTAACCCCCAAAAGTAGCAGACTTATGTGTGCATGCGACCATTGAGATAAGAAGATTAAATGAAGGCCGTTGCATGCTATAATTAAGGATGGACATGTAGCCTATACCTACATCACAAGTTGGTGCATTAGTCAATCAATATCGATTTAGATTAAAGGCTAAATGCATTGGAAGTGTAGATGTACATCATGTAGTAGACTCTTTGTTGGAAGACCGAGGGAGGACACGTGCATGCACTCACATACACAGCCAGGGCGGTTCGCGCGCAAGGGTTGGACTCGTGTCGCGCCTGCGTAAAGTTTTGTTTAACTGGTTTCTTTGCTCTACCAACTGACAGGTGGGACCCAGAAACCAGGTGACAATTTAACCAGTCAACAAAGTGCCATGTCGACTATGTGGTCGGTCAGTAGGGTGCAATACGGTGCTCTACGATGAGCTAGTGATCGTATAATCGCCGCAAAACTATATATAGTGACCGTAAAGAGCGTACTGTTACATACGTTGACCGCTAGTGTATTTTTCTCATTTCAAATTAAGCCATATTAATCGGAAAGGACGCAGTATGGACTACTACTACTAGTACTAGTACTGCTTTGATGTGTCCCGTCAACTCGCCGAACGAGGAGAAGCTTGCTTACTACGCCTCTCCCTCACCCACGCGTGCGGTGGTTCACAGGACGAGGAGAGGGTTTTTACTACAGCGCCCTCTCCCTCTCCCTCTCCCTCTCCCTCACCCTCGCCCTCGCGGTGGACGTGCAACAGTTCAATCGGTGTCAGATTGCCAGAAGCATATTGTACTGTAGTATTATCATTGTTGGACCTTCCAAAGAGGCGAAGAGCCAAGTGCAAGGTTCAGACGAGTACGAACTGTTGAACCTCCCGAAGAGGCAAAGAGCCAAGCGCAAGGTTTTATAGGAGTTGTCGTCCTAGTAAGAGTGTACTAGTACAACTATAGCGAACGATGCTACTGTATGATGCCGCCACGTCACGTATATCCAAAGCTGTGCCACCTTTTTTTCTCAAAGAGCGTGTTGGAGCCCGTGCAACAACCACACAAGTTGCACGTACACATAACACATTTACTAGTAATAAATTCTAAAGGACAAATGCCAAGTTATGCCACACAAGTTCATCTCCAACTCATGTGATAAATTTGTGCACGACTAGTCTACATATATTCTGGCGCTACCGTGCACAATTACCGTACTCCACTTACACGTTATAGATGGGCTACATGTCCTCCTCCAGGTTCCAGTCCCAGGTGTTCTTCATGGATGGAACGATCCATATCGATGGGCAACGGGAATCATTGTCGCAGCTTTCTAGTCCGGTTCCACACGATGGAGACTCATCCAAGCTGAAGCGGCATAAATCGGGATAGCGTGTCCCAAAGATGTCGCTCATCCGGTGCGCATGAAGACACAACCATGCTTCATGAACGGCAGGCCTTCCGTGTCGTGGCATGTAAGGTGGCATCCGCTTCACAATGGGGTAGCTGTCCCCGATGAAAAGCGAGTACTCTCCAAGAGTGTTCCTCGGCACCCACGTAGCATCATGGGGGTCAAACTCGGCGCTGTTCATCTGGTACACGCTGCATCCCAGATCTGGACACATGGTGACGTACATAGTCAAGGTCCATGCATAATAATGTTGTGCTCAAATGTGGCGGTCAGTAATACTGTGCAGCAAATAGTACTACTCCAGTATAGAGGAAGTAAAATAACTGGCTTATTATATATAGCCACTCTTGGCTACATGGATGAGATAGTAAGACATGGAAATGTTGGGGAACGTTGCAGAAAATTAAAATTTTTTCTATGGTTTCACCAAGATCCATCTATGAGTTCATCTAAGCAACGAGTCATGGGAGATGCATCTACATACCACTTTGTAGATCGCGAGCGGAAGCGTTCAAAAGAACGCGGTTGAGGTAGTTGTACACGTCGTGATCCAATCACCGGAGATCCTAGCGCCGAACGGACGGCACCTCCGCTGCTCAACACACGACGGTCAGCGTGGACGTCTCCTCCTTCTTGATCCAGCAAGGGGAAGGAGAGGTTGATGAAGATCCAGCAAGCACGACGGCGTGGTGGTGGATGCAGCAGGATCGGCAGGGCTTCGCCAAGGCGTCAAGGGAGGAGGAGGTGTAGCAAGGGGAAGGAGGTGCCAAGATGCGGGTCTTGCTGCCCTTCCTCCCCTCCACTATATATAGGGGCTAGGGGGGCGCATGCCCCCTTGGAGATCCCATCTAGATGGGGGGCGGCGGCCCCCGGGGCAACGGCCCCCTTAGGGTTTCCAACCAGGGGGGGCGCATGCCCCCTCGGGGGGCAACGGCCCCCTAGGGTTTCCAACCAGGGGGGGGCGCATGCCCCCTCGGGGGGCAACGGTCCCCTAGGGTTTCCAACCCTAGGCGCCTTGGGCCCTTGGGTGGGGCGCACCAGCCCACCAGGGGCTGGTTCCCACGCCACTTCAGCCCATGGGGCCCTCCGGGATAGGTGGCCCCACCGGTGGACCCAGGACCCTTCCGGTGGTCCCAGACAATACAGTGACCCCAAAACTTTCCCGGTGGTCAAACTGGACTTCCTATATATAAATCTTTACCTCCGGACCATTCCGAACTCCTCGTGACGTCCGGATCTCATCCGGACTCGAACAACTTTCGGGTTACTGCATACTAATATCTCTACAACCCTAGCATCACCGAACCTTAAGTGTAGGGCCCTACGGGTTCGGAGATATGCTGAACATGACCGAGATGCCTCTCCGGTCAATAACCAACAGCGGATCTGGATACCCATGTTGGCTCCCACATACCTCGATGATCTCATCGGATGAACCACGATGTCGAGGATTCAATCAAACCCGTATACAATTCCCTTTGTCAATCGATGCGTTACTTGCCCGAGACTCGATCGTCGGTATCCCAATACCTTGTTCGGTCTCGTTATCGGCAAGTCACTTTACTCGCACCGTAATGCATGATCCGTGACTAACCACTTAGTCACTTTGAGCTCATTATGATGATGCATTACCGAGTGGGCCCAGAGATACCTCTCCGTCATACGGAGTGACAAATCCAGCCTCGATCCGTGTCAACCCAACAGACACTTTCGGAGATACCGTAGTGCACCTTTATAGTCACCCGATTCGTTGTGGACGTTTGGTACACCCAAAGCACCCTTACGGTATCCGGGAGTTACACGATCTCATGGTCTAAGGAAGAGATACTTGACATTGGAAAAGCTCTAGCAAAACGAACTACACGATCTTGTGCTATGCTTAGGATTGGGTCTTGTCCATCACATCATTCTCCTAATGATGTGATCCCGTTGTCAATGACATCCAATGTCCATAGTCGAAACCATGACTATCTGTTGACCAACGAGCTAGTCAACTAGAGGCTCACTAGGGACATGTTATGGTCTATGTATTCACACGTGTATCACGATTTCCGGATAATACAGTTATAGCATGAATAAAAGACAATCATCATGAACAAAGAAATATAATAATAACACTTTTATTATTGCCTCTAGGGCATATTTCCAACAGTCTCCCACTTGCACTAGAGTCAATAATCTAGTTACATTGTGGTGAATCGAATACCCATAGAGTTCTGGTGTTGATCATGTTTTGCTCGCGAGAGAGGTTTAGTCAACGGATCTGCGACATTCAGATCCGTATGTACTTTGCAAATTTCTATGTCTCCATCCTGAACGTTTTCACGGATGGAGTTGAAGCGACGCTTGATGTGCTCTGGTCTTCTTGTGAAACCTGGGCTCCTTGGCAAGTGCAATAGCTCGGTGTTGTCACAGAAGAGTTTGATCGGCCCCGACGCATTGGGTATGACTCCTAGGTCGGTGATGAACTCCTTCACCCAAATTGCTTCATGCGCTGCCTCCGAGGCTGCCATGTACTCCGCTTCACATGTAGATCCCGCCACGACGCTCGCTTGCAGCTGCACCAGCCATCGCTCCACCATTCAACATATACACGTATCCGGTTTGTGACTTAGAGTCATTCAGATCTGTGTCGAAGCTAGCGTCGACGTAACCCGTTCTGACGAGCTCTTCGTCACCTCCATAAACGAGAAACATGTCCTTTGTCCTTTTCGGTACTTCAGGATATTCTTGACCGCTGTCCAAAGTGTTCCTTGCGGGATTACTTTGGTACCTTCCTACCAAACTTATGGCAAGGTTTACATCAGGTCAGTACACAGCATGGCATACATAATAGATCCTATGGCTGAGGCATAGGGATGACACTCATCTCTTCTTTATCTTTTGCGGTGGTCGGGCATTGAGCTGAGCTCAATCTCACACCTTGCAATACTGTGCAAGAACCCCTTCTTGACTGATCCATTTTGAACTTCTTCAAAATCTTATCAAGGTATGTGCTTTGTGAAAGACCTATGAGGCGCCTCGATCTATCTCTATAGATCTTGATGCCTAATATATAAGCAGCTTCTCCAAGGTCCTTCATTGAAAAACACTTATTCAAGTAGGCCTTAATGCTGTCCAAGAATTCTATATCATTTCCCATCAAGTATGTCATCTACATATAATATGAGAAATGCTACAGAGCTCCCACTCACTTTCTTGTAAACGCAGCTCCTCCATAAGTCTCAAGATAACCCAAACGCTTTGATCATCTCATCAAAGCGAATGTTCCAACTCCGAGATGCTTGCACCAGCCCATAAATGGATCGTTGGAGCTTGCATACTTTGTTAGCATTCTTAGGATCGACAAAACCCTCCGGCTGCATCATATACAGCTCTTCCTTAAGATATCCGTTAAGGAACGCTGTTTTGACGTCCATCTGCCATATCTCATTATCATAGTATGCGGCAATTGCTAACATGATTCGGACGGACTTAAGCTTCGCTACGGGAGAGAAGGTCTCATCGTAGTCAATCCCTTGAACTTGCCGATAACCCTTAGCGACAAGTCGAGCTTTATAGATGGTGACATTACCATCCGCGTCCGTCTTCCTCTTAAAGATCCATTTGTTTTCTATTGCTCGCCGATCATCGGCAAGTCACCAAAGTCCACACTTTGTTTTCATACATGGATTCTATCTCGGACTTCATGGCTTCTAGCCATTTGTTGGAATCTGGGCCCGCCATCGCTTCTTCATAGTTCGAAGGTTCATTGTTGTCTAACAACATGATTTCCAAGACAGGGTTGCCGTACCACTCTGGTGTGGAACGTGTCCTAGTGGACCTACGAAGTTCAGTAGCAACTTGATCCGAAGTACCTTGATCATCATCATGAATTTCCTCTTGGTTGGTGTAGGCATCACAGAACATTTTCCGAGCTGCACTACTATCCTGTTCAAGAGGTAGTACTTCATCGAAGTTCTACTTTCCTCCCACTTACTTCTTTCGAGAGAAACTCTTTTTCCAGAAAGGATCCGTTATTGGCAACAAAGATCTTGCCCTCGGATCTTAAATAGAAGGTATACCCTACGGTTTCATTAGGGTATCCTATGAAGACGCATTTTTCCGACTTGGGTTCGAGCTTTTCAGGTTGAAGTTTCTTGACATAAGCATCGCATCCCCAAACTTTTAGAAACAACAGCTTAGGTTTCTTCCCAAACCATAATTCATACGGTGTCGTCTCAACGGACTTAGACGGTGCCCTATTTAAAGTGAATGTAGCTGTCTCTAGAGCGTATCCCCAAAATGATAGCGGTAAATCACTAAGAGACATCATAGACCGCACTATATCCAATAGAGTGCGACACGACGTTCGGACACACCGTTACATCGAGGTGTTCCAGCGGCGTTAGTTGTGAAACGATTCCACATTTTCTTAAGTGTGTACCAAATTCGTGACTTAAATATTCTCCTCCATGATCCGATCGCAAGAATTTTATCTTTCGGTCACGTTGATTCTCTACTTCATTCTGAAATTCCTTGAACTTTTCAAAGGTCTCAGACTTGTGTTTCATCAAGTAGACATACCCATATCTACTCAAGTCATCTGTGAGAGTGAGAACATAACGATATCCTCCGCAAGCCTCAACGCCATTGGACCGCACACATCGGTATGTATGATTTCCAACAAGTTGGTTGCTCGCCCATTGTTCGAGAATGGAGTCTTGGTCATCTTGCCCATGAGGCATGGTTCGCATGTGTCAAATGATTCATAATCAAGAGACTCCAAAAGTCCATCAGCATGGAGCTTCTTCATGCGCTTGACACCAATGTGACCAAGGCGGCAAGTGCCACAAGTATGTGGGACTATCGTTATCAACTTTACATCTTTTGGTATTCACGCTATGAACATGTGTAATACTACGCCGAGATTCATTAAGAATAAACCATTGACCATCGGAGCATGACCATAAAACATATCTCTCATATAAATAGAACAACCATTATTCTTGGATTTAAATGAGTAGCCATCTCGCATTAAACGAGATCGAGATACAATATTCATGCTCAAACTTGGCACCAAATAACAATTATTAAGGTTTATAACTAATCCTGTGGGTAAATGAAGAGGTAGCGTGTCGACGGCGATCACATCGACTCTGGAACCATTCCCGACGCGATCGTCACCTCGTCCTTCGCCATCTCCGCTTATTCCGCAGCTCCTGCTGTGAGTTACAAATATGAGCAACGGCACCGTATCAAATACCCGGGAGTTACTACGAGTAATCGGTAAGGTACACATCAATTAC
Organism: Aegilops longissima; assembly: GCA_021605205.1. Taxonomy (NCBI): domain Eukaryota; kingdom Viridiplantae; phylum Streptophyta; class Magnoliopsida; order Poales; family Poaceae; genus Aegilops; species Aegilops longissima. The sequence continues at coordinate 443,973,647 of CM038676.1, read as the reverse complement.
ATGTATATCAAATATACCTTTGGTGTTGCCGGCCTTCTTGTCCGCTAAGTATTTGGGGCAGTTCCGCTTCAAATGACCCTTCCCTTGCAATAAAAGCACTCAGTCTCGTGCTTGGGTCCATTCTTTGACTTCTTCGGCAACTTGCTTACGGGCGGCAACCTCCTTGCCGTCCTTCTTGAAGTTCTTCTTGCCCTTGCCCTTCTTAAACTTAGTGGCCTTATTGACCATCATCACTTGATGTTCTTTCTTGATTTCAACCTCGGTGACTTCAGCATAGAGAATACTTCAGAATGGTCTTTACCATCCCTGCATATTGTAGTTCATCACAAAGCTCTTGTAGCTTGGTGGAAGCGATCGAGGATTCATCAATGACCGCCTAATCAGGGAGGTTAATATTCATTTGGGTCATACGGTTGTGCAACCTGCATATCTTGAGAATGTGCTCACTGACAGAACTATTTTCCTCCATCTTACAACTGTAGAACTTGTCGGAGATGTCATATCTCTCGACCCGGGCGTGAGCTTGGAAAACAAGTTTCAGCTCCTCGAACATCTCATATGCTCCGTGATGCTCAAAACGCTTTTGGAGCCCGGTTCTAAGCTGTAAAGCATGCCGCACTGAACGAGGGAGTAATCATCAAGACGAGACTGCCAAGCATTCATAATGTCTTGGTTCTCGGGACGGAGCGTCACCTAGCGGTCCTTCTAGGACATATTGTTTCTGGCAGCTATGAGGATGATCTCAAGTTCGGACCCAGTCCGTATAGTTGCTGCCGTCATCTTTCAGCTTGGTTTTCTAGGAACACGTTGAAGTTCAAGTTGACATGAGCGTTGGCCATTTGATCTACAAGACATATCATTCAAAAGTTTTAGACTAAGTTCATGATAATTAAGTTCATCTAATCAAATTATTACAATGAACTCCCACTCAGATTAGACATCCCTCTAGTCATCTAAGTGATACGATCGAGTCGACTAGGCCGTGTCCGATCATCACGTGAGACGGACTAGTCATCGTCGGTGAACATTCTCATGTTGATCGTATCTTCTATACGACTCGTGTTCGACCTTTCGGTCTCCGTGTTCCGAGGCCATGTCTGTACATGCTAGGCTCGTCAAGTTAACCCTAAGTGTTTTGCGTGTGTAAATCTGTCTTACACCCGTTGTATGTGAACGTAAGAATCCATCACACCCGATCATCACGTGGTGCTTAGAAGCGACGAACTTTAGCAACGGTGCACGTTAGGGAGAACACTTCTTGAAATTGTTGTAAGGATCATCTTATTTACTACCGTCGTTCTAAGTAAACAAGATGTATAAACATAATAAACATCACATGCAATTATATAGTAGTGACATGATATGGCCAATATCATAAAACTCCATTGATCTCCATCTTCGGGCTCCATGATCATCTTGTCACCGGCATGACACCATGATCTCCATCATCATGATCTCCATCATTGTGCCTCCATGAAGTTGTCACGCCAACGACTACTTCTACTTCTATGGCTAACGCGTTTAGCAATAAAATAAAGTAAATTACATGGCGTTCTTCAATGACACGCAGGTCATACAAAAATAAAGACAACTCCTATGGCTCCTGCCGGTTGTCATACTCATCGACATGCAAGTCGTGATTCCTATTACAAGAACATGATCTCATACATCACAATATGTCATTCATCATTCATCACAACTTGGCCATATCACATCACATGTCAATTGCTGCAAAAACAAGTTAGGCGTCCTCTAATTGTTGTTGCATCTTTTACGTGGCTGCAATTGGGTTCTAGCAAGAACGTTTTCTTACCTACGAATAACCACAACGTGATCTTGTCAACTTCTATTTACCCTTCATAAGGACCCTTTTCATCGAATCCGCTCCAACTAAAGTGGGAGACAGACACCCGCCAGCCACCTTATGCAACTAGTGCATGTTAGTCGGTGGAACCGGTCTCACGTAAGCGCACGTAAGGTTGGTCCGGCCGCTTCATCCCACAATACCGCGGAAGCAAGATAAGACTAGTAGCGGCAAGTAAATTGACAAGATCCACGCCCACAACTAAATTGTGTTCTACTCGTGCAAAGAGAACTACGATAGACCTAGCTCATGATGCCCTTTGTTGGGGAACGTTGCAGAAAATTAAAATTTTTTCTACGGTTTCACCAAGATCCATCTATGAGTTCATCTAAGCAACGATTCATGGAGATGCATCTACATACCACTTTGTAGATCGCGGCGAAGCGTTCAAAAGAACGGGGTTGAGGTAGTTGTACACGCCGTGATCCAATCACCGGAGATCCTAGCGCCGAAGCGGACGACACCTCGCGTTCAACACACGCACGGTCAGCGTGGCGTCTCCTCCTTCTTGATACAGCAAGGGGAAGGAGAGGTTGATGAAGATCCAGCAGCACACTGTGGCGTGGTGGTGGATGCAGCAGGATCCGCAGGCTTCGCCAAGCGTCTGCGGGAGGAGGAGGTGTAGCAAGGGGAAGGAGGTGCCAAGATGCGGGTCTTGCTGCCTTCCTCCCTCCACTATATATAGGGGCTAGGGGCGATGCCCCTTGGAGATCCCATCTAGATGGGGGCGGCGGCCCCGGGCAACGGCCCCTTAGGGTTTCAACCAGGGGCGCATGCCCCTGGGGCAACGCCCCTAGGGTTTCCAACCTGTGGGGCGATGCCCCTGGGCAACGGTCCCCTAGGGTTTCCAACCCTAGGCGCCTTGGGCCCTTGGGTGGGCGCACCAGCCCACCAGGCTGGTTCCCACGCCACTTCAGCCCATGGGGCCCTCCGGATAGGTGGCCCCACCGATGGACCCCGGGACCCTTCCGGTGGTCCCAGACAATACCGGTGACCCCAAAACTTTCCGGTGGCAAACTGGACTTCCTATATATAAATCTTTACCTCCGGACCATTCCGAACTCCTCGTGACGTCCGGGATCTCATCCGGACTCGAACAACTTTCGGTTACTGCATACTAATATCTCTACAACCCTAGCGTCACCGAACCTTAAGTGTGTAGACCCTACGGGTTCGGAGATATGCGAACATGACCGAGATGCCTCTCCGTCAATAACCAACAGCGGATCTGGATACCCATGTTGGCTCTACATACTCTCGATGATCTCATCGGATGAACCACGATGTCGAGGATTCAATCAAACCCGTATACAATTCCCTTTGTCAATCGGTGCGTTACTTGCCCGAGACTCGATCGTCGGTATCCCAATACCTTGTTCAGTCTCGTTACGGCAAGTCACTTTACTGCATCAGTAATGCATGATCCCGTGACTAACCACTTAGTCACTTTGAGCTCATTATGATGGTGCATTACCGAGTGGGCCCAGAGATACCTCTCCGTCATACGGAGTGACAAATCCGATCTCGATCCGTGTCAACCGCAGACACTTTCGGAGATACCTGTAGTGCACCTTTATAGTCACCCGATTCGTTGTGACGTTTGGTACACCCAAAGCACTCTTACGGTATCCGGGAGTTACACGATCTCATGGTCTAAGGAAGAGATACTTGACATTGGAAAAGCTCTAGCAAAACGAACTACACGATCTTGTGCTATGCTTAGGATTGGGTCTTGTCCATCACATCATTCTCCTAATGATGTGATCCCGTTGTCAATGACATCCAATGTCCATAGTCAGGAAACCATGACTATCTGTTGACCAACGAGCTAGTCAACTAGAGGCTCACTAGGGACATGTTATGGTCTATGTATTCACACGTGTATCACGATTTCCGGATAATACAGTTATAGCATGAATAAAAGACAATCATCATGAACAAAGAAATATAATAATAACACTTTTATTATTGCCTCTAGGGCATATTTCCAACAGGAAAAACAAAAATGGTGGCAGCTAGTGGGTTCAAGTCTTCAAGGGCCTAGCTAGCTATACGCGTCCTCCAAGGTAAAAAGTACTCCTACTAGTACTACAAAGTATACTACTAGTACAACAATGAAAGAGAAGGCGAGAGGGTTAAAAAATGGAATACCTGGGTAGATGGTGACGGTCCGATCGTGGTAGATTGTGTGACCATGTTGCACATCAGTGGTACCATGGGTAACGACTGCTAACATAGTTGATCCCAATATGTCAAAGTCAGCTACAAGGTTCCAGGTTAGACCGAATCGCGGATGCAAATGCACATCCAGGATCGGCGATCTTATTTTGATCGGGGGATGAATGGTCCCTGCGAAATAATGGAGTACCGTTAGGGATGCAAATGATGGTTTGTGCATTCCGTTTGTAATCTCCCGTACCGTAGGATGTCAACCAGATGAAACAACTCCCCTGGCTTGTCACTGCGAAGATGCGGCCTAGATGGCGCATGGCGTCTTCGAACGTGTAGGGGTACAAATCTACCGCCGCCAACATGCGCCAGCCTCTGCCGTTACTGCCTCCTGCATTGATGGCAATTCTTATGTCGAACACCGCGATGAGATAGTAATCGTCGTAGCCGCGTCACTTTGTCGGCGGGTCCGCAATTGCTATCTTCTTCAATCTCATGTAGGCATCATCATGCGTATTCTTGCCCAGCCAGTCCGGAAGGCCGATCCCAATGGTGGAGAAGGGGTCTACTGGAACGGCCGCACTGCTGTGGATGTTGTGCAAAATCATGGTGGTATCCGGCCGGAGGTATGCAAGCCAATCTTCGTTGGCACCGACCCAGACCTATATATAAGATGGTGGGTAGCGGAGAAATTACGAGATGGAAATGGAATAACTAAGTACTACATGATCAAACTCCATTACTGGCCTGCTCATCAGACAAACTCCGACTACCTCTCAACGTCGTCAACTCTAGAGGAGTCAACGTGCAACCATGGCCAGGGAGCGGTGGACTGTTCGAAGAATTGTCCCATAGAAGAACCTTCTCCTCGAGGACGCATGGAAGACCAACAAGCATGGCCTTTTTCCCAAGCCTGTTTAAGCAGCGTCTTAAAAAAGTTGGTGCAGGAAGCACCGAGTCTTGCGGCGGTGAGGACGTCGGAGCGGCGTGCGATTTCTCCTAGAGAATCATCGTCCAAGGTCTCCCAGCCCCGACAAGGAGGAGAACCGCCTGGCGAATCCATGGGAGCAGCGACGAACTGCCTTCTCTTCAGGGGGAGGGGAACTGGCGAGGAGGAGATAAGAGCGTAGTAACCGCAGGGCCTCGTCCCTTCCAACTGTAGATCGTTCCTCAGCGAAGGGGTGAGGCTATTATTTACTACTCCCTCCTTTCCGGTTTATAGGGCTTATCTCAAAATTTTAGTTTTTCCATTTTATAAGGCTCAATTTGGTTGTTTTCCATCACATGTTCAGATTCCAAGGTGCATTAAATCATTGCATGCAAGTACTAAGAGAAAATTGACCAATGCATGTAATTTATGCATGCATGCATTGCAATTAATGCATCGGTAAACATACTTTTTTGAGGAAAACAAGAGCATTAGTTGGGTGCTTTTGCAAACTACAAAAAGTATTCCACCACTCACCATCTACCTTGGTTGGTGAGAATTTTGAATTGAGCCTTATAAACCGGAAAGGAGGGAGTACTAGTACTAGCATTATGGAACGTTATGGGATTGCATTATACTGTAAATAATAGCACTAGTAAGAAATTTTTGGCACTAGGTAGTAGTTTTTGGCATGGATTAAGAAATTTTGGGTATGTTTTTGCCATTTTTTGTACACGCCAACTAGTGTCAAAAAACGTCGTACATTATGTGATTTGAGGAGTACGATTGCATCTTAGCAGTACTAGTACTACTTTTCTCAACTAGTAGTGCGATGTACTGTACTTCTAGTCTAGTCTAGTATAGTGCACCAGTTTTGAACTCTTGAATCTCAGGGCCAAGGGGCTACAGTTGGAAGTGGAGGGTACTACTGTTCTCTAGAACCATCGCTGTACTATCAATGCAGGGGAAGTACACCTACGTAGTGGCCTAGTGGGTACTCTCGGTGCTCTATTCAGCCGCTCCTCTCACGCAGCTGGCCTACTCAGCCGCTCCTCTCACACACACACTAGCAGCCTGTTTATCAGCGACGGTTACCGCGGGGGCAGAACATTTGAGTTATTTGATACAGCGAGATTAGGCTTTTCGCTTCCATTTGTGGAGGTGTAATGGATCTCGTCGAACTTTGTTGGTAGTTCCTTCTTTATGAATGAGATGAAGCAAAGCTTTTGCCTCCGTTTCAAATAAAAGCACGTCAAGAGGATTTTCTTTTATAGTAGAGCCGATAATGGAGTGAATTCCATGCATGCAATGCCACAAGCTACAGAGTAGTAGTAGAGCACTTTACGTACAGAGCCATATTGCACAGTTCCCAATGCCCCACCAGGCTTTTCCGGCTCCTCGGGCTTAAATGGGAGGCGCTAGTTTAAATATGCTACTAGCTGGAAGCTGCAAGTGAGGTGTGGCTAGGGCGAGCACACGAGCCACGGGATGCTGGGAAGGAAAACCCGTTCACGTGGCTAGGCTGTCAAGTGCACCCAGATTGTGGGGCCGCACGTCCGTTTGACTTCAAAACTCAAACTACCCGTGTAAAATATTGGCTCACAGCAAGGTGTAGTAGTACTATTTTTTGAAAAAAGGCCGCCGTGCGTTCGGCCGGGATCGAACCCACAAAACGAGATATACACTCCCGCGACCACTAGTAGTACTCGTCGGAGTACAACGCAATCTAGAATCGCCTTTTGTCGCAAGTAGTACGTACATTGTTCCTTACAAGAAACCCCTAAGAGCATGGTTAATAGTATAGCCAGCTGCTGTCTATAAGCCAGTGCCATGTCATCTACAACCCATCTTATAGCCAACATGTAGTACTCCCTCCGTCTAGGTGAATAAGTCATCTTAGATGGTGCACCGTGACCAAGGAGGAGGGGAAAACTAGAGAACTTAATGTTTATTTGCTAATTAATAGCATTGCATGCAATGAATTAACCACTGCATGTCGTGTTTGGTAGTTTCAAGTCATTAAAAGCATGCACACCCACATCTCTTATTGGTTGATATGTCAAGAAACAAGAAACGAGGTAGAAGTTAATGTATCGCGCCTAAGTGTTTTGGGATTATTTGGTTTTCGTAAGATGACTTACACACCTAGACAGAGGGAGTACAATAATATATAAAAAGAGTGTAGTACTTTTTTATTATGTGGCCCACTTCTCATTCTCACAAAGTGCCTAGGAGCACGTGCTAGAGCTGGCACTTCACGAAGAGCCCGCTTACCTTCTCTCTCCTCTTCTCTTTCCTCCAACTAAGCAGAAATATACTAGTAGTTTATTTCTTATAGCCCGTTGACTCAGCTCTATTGTACTTGCTCTAATAATGCAAAAAACCACTAAAATTCCAAGAAACTACTACCACTTGCATACGTGGCAGACTTAAGATAAGACTACCTTATCAACCATTGTACATGCTCTTACCAACAAAAATCCTCGAGTGACCTCCTACCTCCGGCCCGTCCACCTAGTCATCCTCGGCCATGGGACGCCGCTACCGCCGCCGGCAGAAGGCGAGGTCAAAACCGCCGGCGGTGCGGAGCCCATGTTGCGGCAGCCCGGATGCCAGCTCCGTCCCTCCAGGCCTGCTTTGGCTAAATCGACGGAGGCTTAGCTTATTATGTTTCCGCCCGGTGGAAGACCTGGTTCTACCACACAAGGGCAGCTTTCGTAGTCCGGCGCTCGCGGCCGCTAGCTAGCCATGATAGCTCCGTCCAGCTGCTTGTCTGCAAGGTTTGCTAGCTAGATTGGCACGGCAGCGCGGCGGCTTGCTCGCGGGCGCCGCGCTAAGGCCAGCCATCTGGCTTGAGCGAAGGCCGGCGCGGCGGCTTGCTCGCTCGTGAGTCACGCTCGGGCCAGCCTTCCAACCCATGCGGAGGCCAGCGCGACGTCCGGCCCATCCGGCAGAGCGGCGGCCAACTCGCTCATCACCGGCGCCACCGACGAACACGCATCAGTACTGTTTGAAGTAATGTTCAGGAAAAATAATGATTTGAGGGGGAATAACAGGATAGAAGGTCAGATGTGGGTCCCTCTTGTCAACGGTCAAACAAAATGTGTTGGTTTAAGCTGCCTCGTCAGCACGGACATGTGGGCCAACCCTGTCATAAATGGGTTTAAACGAACCTAATCGGTAGGAGTACTAGGTAGTTTTTGGCGTGGATTAAGAAATTTTGGGTAAGTTTTTGCTATTTTTTGTACAATAGATTCTTCCTAGGGCTGGTTGAAAGTGGTAGTTTTTTGTTAAATACTCTACATATTGTAAGTAGGAGTGAAAGTTAAGCTTTGGAAGCCAATAAGCAAGGCTAGTTACATAGTGCATATGTGTACATGATTGAAAGTAAATATCAACCATGAGTGACTAATATCTTGATGGAAAACTCGAAACTATGGAATACTAGGAAAAGAAATGCATGGCTGGAAATACTAGCCATGTTCATGTCCGTTGCAACAAGTCATAATTAGAATAATACTTATTCGCAAACTTGGTACAAAACACTCTAATTTTGATATACATATGTCACTAGAGATATATTATGTTTCAATTAGAATATATTCCTTGGGCTGTTTTGGTGAGGTCAGGGAGGGATGTGGTTGGTTTTAACATACTAATTATGGGTTTTTTCTACAAATTGGTAGACAAGTGGGATGTTGGTGAGAAAAGGCAACAACTTACCTCACAATCGTTAGATGTAGATCTAATGGTCAGAAACGACGGATGGCAGACACGCCAGCATCACCAACTTAGTCTTGTGTAGGAGTACTAACAAGATCCGTGCATTGCACGGAACATCAAGATGCATTTTTTTTATAAAACACTTGTTGTGATTGACCCTTGCGGGAGTAATCCCATGTGTAAAAACTAATTATATCTCGAGAAATATGAGATAAGGTGAAGAGGAGTGGGGTGTGGTGGTGGTTGGTGGTCGGACTGAGCGGAGGCATGGGGATTGACGACGCCGGCAGCGGCCACCAGGCCAGTTTGTTCCAGAGGCTTCCTTTCTTAATTGCTCAACAATGAGGTTTGTTGGAGATAAGGATGAACAAGGGAAGGCCTTGTCTGAAAATGTGGAGAGGGGTGCAGGTATCTTTTAGTTTAATTTCCATCCGTCAGATATAGATCGGACGGTCTATATTGCAAGATGGCACACGTACCATCATCACCAAGTCGGTTTTTTATAAGAGAAGAAATATAAGTATGGAGATACAAACATATTATCGATACTTGCTTCCATAAACTAGCATCTACATTCTATTCAACGGCTCGGCATGTGGGGCCTTAGCACAATGACTTCTCGACTGTGTAAAACGAAGATTTTCCCGTCGCTGACAAGGAGGGGGTGACGGTGGCGCGCTTTTTGGCTTGCTCTAGTCCTAGTAGTCATACTAGGTGGTCTAAGCACGTGTAGATTTATTATTTTTCACGTCTCGTGTTCGCCGTACTGCCACGACTGTTGATGAAAAGACGGTAAGTTATTCACGGGGAAACCCTTGTTGAGCGTGTTTGCGAGAGAGAGAGAGAGAGAGAGAGAGAGAGAGAGACAGTGTGCGTGTGTAATATGTTAGAGACTGAGGCAAAGATAACATATTCTTTGTGTCTATGTGTGTGGAGGATAGAGAGAGACATGTACATGGGGCTTTGTGTTGTGTAACGTGGAGACACATATACATAATTAGAGAGTGAGTGTGTGGGATACACATGCGGACATGAGGAGAGATGAGGATCCAGGTAAATGGGTGTTTGTGCGTGTCTGTGTGTGTTTGTGCATGCATTTGTGTGTGAGAGGGAGAGAGTGTATGTGGAGGTGAGAGACCACTGATGATGTAAACCTAGTATAAGGGAAGGGGGGAATGGTGTGACATGTGTAGTAGCGAGATAGCACGGGTGCGGGCGGGGGGAGCAGACTATTTGGATGAGACATCAAGTGTGTGTGTGGGAGAGGGGTGTGAGAGCAAGAGAAAGAGAGAGCTAGCAACGGAGAGAGAGAGAGAGAGAGAGAGAGAGGAAGAGAGGGGGTGAGAGGGGTCGTTTGTGTCCATAAATGGTGTATAGATAGGGAGACAATGTTGATGTTGTCCGAAATTGGCCTATGAACGGAGACGCAAGGGAAGCGAGTCATCGTGTGTGTGATAGGGACTTCATGAGAGATCTAGAATAGATGGTGTAGAGAACAATGTGCTAAATCGAGAACGATTATACATTAGGGAGCTATGCAAAGAGTCACGACATATATGTATCTGAGGGAAGGAGCTGGGGCGGGTCCGCATGTGGGAGAGATAGAAAGAGGAGAGTGGTGCACAAGGAGACAAAGTGTGCTTGTTTGCAGTGGGGGTGGTGTGTGAGGTGAGTCTTGAGAACCACATAACTAGGAGATAGGCGTTTGGGGCGGCGTTTTGTGTGTATGGGAAATATCGCTCTACATAGTGCGTGTGCTTGGGTAAGAGAGATAGCGGGAGACCTAGAGAGTGAGGGAAGAGGTGTGTGCATGCCCGAGAGACAAAGTGATAGAGACCTATGTTGGGGTCCGGACTTTACAAGAGAGAGGGGTGTTAATGTGCTCATGTGTTGGTGTTTGGGGGAGAGAACGACTTCTCTATGTGTGTGTGTGTGTGTGTGTGTGGTGGGGGGGGGTTGACTTCAGATAAAGAGTGAGGTGTCTATATTTGAGGGACTTTAGCGTAATTGAGATATTGTGCACTCATGGTTGATCAATTTGTTTCACAGTTTGTACTATGAGATAACGATACTTTTGAACATGCGTGATATACCTTGATGTACCGAATTACAAACCTAAGATTGGAATTTTGGAATTGACTCCATCATTAGCTTTTGTAATTCATTTAAGCGGAGGTACATTTTTAAGCCGGGATTTCGTGATTTCAAATTCATATATCAAACCTAGAGATATACACATACGTGCATGTTCAAACTTTATAATCATCCACTTTATTCATACACATACACATTTTGCTTTTGTCATCATATTTAGGATAAACACATTTGGAATTTCATTTGAATTGGATCGTATGAAGGTATTTGCTTGTAGTAGCTCAATGATCCATATTTGAATTGAATGGACAATCTAAGTTTCGAGTTGGAGACATTGATTTTCAAAACTTGCACATTTTTTTGCGTGCAAAACAAACAAATTGTCGGCCATGATATCATAGTCGGCCATACGAGAGCAGAATACTTATAATTTTAGGCGCCAAAAGCTTTCAAACTTCCCGCTCACATCGAAATATCACGCGCCCGAAAGTTTAGCCCTGCAATATTCCTGTTTTACCCTGCCACATGAGCGGAAAAGGGCTGCTTTGGTAACTCCATTGTTTTCCCTCTTTGCCCCAACATTCTTCCCAAGAGCCCTCCCGGCGCCCCAACCACGGCAAGCCGCGAATCTAGTCCTCCGCCGCAGCGGTGGACCACACACCCCGCCGGATCTACCTTCCGCACCTTGGAACCCCCAACCGCCAACTCACCACTTCACCGGAGCCGCTTGGCGGCGGCTTGTCCACCGCTCGAGATCTCCTTGACCGCCATCATGGTCCACCGCTTTGGATCTGCTTAACGGGCCCTCGTCCACCATAGCGTAGGCCCTTCATCGACTCCCTCGTCCGCCCCTTCGCTGGCCCTTCATACAAGCCCTCGTCCGCCGCAACAGATCCGCCTCACGAAAGCTTCGTATAACGCGCCCGCCAAAGCCTTCGTCATCGCACCGGACCCGCTCCACGGACGCCATATTCAACTCCACCGCCCTGCTTTACCGGCGCCGTAGCCTCATCGAGTTATTTCGATTTGTACTCCTTCGATTTTCTCTTTATCGTGCAACTGTTCACTTACCACAGATGAGCTTTCTTGTATGTCGACAGCGCCGCATAACCGTAGCACCGAGCCGCTTCAGCGATGGCGACAGCCGGCCCAAACTCAACCGCAACACGAGCACCATCGACGATCCTTAGCTATCAAGTATGACAACGATACCCATACGCCGCCGAGAATCAGGTACTATTATCCAACGACCGGCGCCTATGTTCACTTTCCTAGCATAAGGACTGCACCTTTGAATTTCTTCAGGGCATCATTCAGTTTTTCATGAGACGCGTTATTCTGCTTGCACCTGTAGGACCATACTTCTGGCAGTGAACATGTTACATGTGCTAAATTACATACCAGTGCACATAGTTAATATGCTTTAGTTTTGTTCTGATGCCACCTGTTGGTTCCATCAGACTGCTTAATGTTCTCTATGCTTAATTACACATCAACAAACTAGCATGTGGTTCCGCTGCTTTTTGTTCGTTTTACCCTACATTTTCTGATGCTAGCTATTACATCACTGATCCGAGCCTCTGTTCATTACTTGTTTGTGTGTTCTTGATCTTCCCAAGTTGCATGACTAATTTGATGCTTCTATTAATTATGGAGGTGCCAACCCCATCAAGCAAAATATTTGTTCTTTTGAGGCTGGCACCTCGAACAAGCATAAAAATAGAGGGAAGCAGATATACTCCCTCCGATTCTATTTACTCTGCGCATAACTCTTGACCCGCATACCAAGGATGGCACTAGTTTAATTTTTATGGACTAATTTGCCAATTAATTAGGGCAGAGGCGGATGGGGCGGGGCACAAAAGGAAACCAGCGCTAAGAATCGGCAACGCACAGACTAATACGAGAAAACTGATAAAAAATTATACGCAAAGTAAAAAGAATCGGAGGGAGTATTGTCATGTATGCACACACCCTTCTTTCATTAGTTTAGATGAACCATTGATGATCAATTCGGACCAGTGCATGCGATTAAAATTAATTTTACCTAAATAGATGGTGCAGAATAAACTACAACAACTAGATTTGCAACCACGGGATGCTGACGATATCTTCAAAAAACATTGCAACAACAGCTAGACTTCACATCAACATATGGTAAGCCAGTGTGTTTTAGTACATGTGAAATGTAATGCGAGTGGGCTGCTTTCTTGGCTTGTGCCCTCAACGTGTAATCCTACCGAATTACAAATAGTTCAGTTGTCTGCTTTGCTGTATTGCTTGATTCGAATGCTTATTTGTTGTTACGCTATACCTGAGCTGGCCAATATGTCAGCAGTGCCTGTTGTACTATCATAAAGAATTGCATGCCTATTTCATTTGAGTCCTTAACTTTTCCTCTCAACTTCATCACAAGACTGTCTTCGTAGTTTATATGAGGCCACACTGTTAAGTGCTTTCTCAGATTATTTCAACTGCTTAGATGCCTTGGCAACTTAAATATAGCAGTTGTACACTCCCTTTCAACTAGGGATGTCAACTGGGTCCGGTTTAATCCCGATTAAAGTCCACTAGTGGTATGATAGTTCAAAAGAGTTTTTGTTTTTTTGAGGAAAATGAACTAGGAAGGTAGCAAAAACTATCTAGATGGGACTGGCGGATGTCATTTATTTGCCACTTACATCCCTAGTTTCATCTTACCATTTTAATTTCTTTTCGGCTGATGCTGCTTCGAACCATTTAAATATAGTTTGCCATGCTCGGCAATAATTCGTCCGTCGTTTACCATGTAAGCTTACTGCCTGGATCATATGATAACTATCTCTTACTGATGTCCAGCATAAACCTTTCAGGATGTCGTTCACACTAGGACACAATGTACAATCCCAGAATCTATTTGTGGAAGCAGTGCGCCATCCATGTTACCAGATGGTAGCAGTTCAGAGGTAACACACCGGAGAGCGTCTCGAGCACATATATTATAGTGCATGAGGCTCTACTAGAGGCAGAAAGAGATGGTGTGGCTGCCATGAATGAGGTAATCTTTATCTTGAGGCTGGAAATTACGGAATTAGCGGCACACATTATGCAAGCAACCCAAGAATTGGAGGAAGTAAGAATGTTGCATTTGAAGACGGAGGAGGTCCTGCTGTTTCTGCTATCTGAAGCCCAAGATAATCCCGGTTCTTCTTTAGATACCAGTTGAAATTGTCATTAGATTCACTACACCACAACACTATTTCCCCAACAGACATGTCGGTAGGGAAAACAATGTCCACCGACAGATAATCGGTCGGGAATGACTATTGCCGACCGACCATGTCTATTGGGGAAAGTCCAGGTGGGAAAGCCTTTTCCCAACCGACATATCTTTCCCGACCAACAGTTTGACGGCAATCAAAAGCATTCCCGACCGACTTTCTGCTGGCCTTGCTATGAACCTTTCCCGACCGATTGTCTGATGATAAATTTTCCCGACCGACTGTTCGGTGGTAGTACATTTCCCGACCGACTTTCTCTCGGCCCTACCGTAAACCTTTCCCGACCAACTGTAGGACATTGTTATCTTCGCCGACCAACAGTTTGATAGCCTTTTGTTTAGCAGCAAGGCTCATGCCTTGCCAAACAATATCAATCAAGCTACATATCTCATTACAACACAATATCAATCATGTTACAGTAACTTGCATGTACTTTGAAAATATTAAACCATAACCAAAGAAGAATATTCTCATAGGTAAAAGTAATTAACTGAAAGGAGGAAAGGAGGAAACGTTTATGTTTCGACCGTGGAGACACCTGATTGGTTTACAAAATGGTAGATGCATGTCCGACTATTCATTGTTTGCTCCGTTACACAAAATGCCCAGTTGACAAGAAACCATATAGGATTACAAAATGATAACTAAAATGCACATTGTTTTTGCTCCATTACACAAAATGTCTAGCTAACGCAAACCGCCATCTTCATGGTTCCATCATGGTCCTCTTGTATGTCATTCCTACAAAGGATAAAAGGGTCACTGGTGAATTCATGCATTCATAGAGATATGTGGCAAAAATAATAACTGTACTCCCTCCGTTCCTAAACATTTGTCTTTTTAGAGAGTTCAAATGGACTACCACGTACGGATGTATATAGACATATTTTAGAGTGTAGATTCACTCATTTTGCTCCATATGTAGTCATTTGTTGAAATCTCTAGAAAGAAAAATATTTAGGAACAGAGGGATTATATAGCATCAATGGCAAAAACAAATTGGGATTTTAGTAATATAAAACATGGCATGTTCTAATTAGAATCTGTGATGGGTTACACATAATAAAGCATAAATGCCACACCGACCCACCATATAGCATGTATCAATCTCCTCAAGCCGCAGACAAGGAAGTATATTAAATGGAAAAGGAGCATATGCATCAGCTGGCCACAAGGCAACAATTTAGCATGTTAGACACTCAATTATTGGGAGCAACACATCCACGAAGGGACACACGAAAATCATTTTTGAAGAAAAGACTGCAGTAGTTTTTTTCTCTTTTTCTTCTTTGGGGTAGAAAAGACCGCACTTTGTTGCACTAGACGGCAATACATTAGGCAAAATGATTACTATCTAATACATAGCTAGGAGTTTCAATGATGAGTGCATCATTGCCTGGGAAAAGCATCCTCAAAAACGCACGTACATCAGGATGTTATACATACTTTCCCTATGTTAGAAATGAATGTCAAGGAGAAGACTCTATTAGCAATCATTTCTAAATGCAGTAATAAGCACATGAGGACCTGCAAAATACCAAACAAAAAGCATCTGAACTTACGCTGCATCTGACTATTATATTAATAAAAGCATCAGAGAAAAGCATATGTACTTCAGTGCCACAAATTAGATTAAAGTGATGACCATCCTCTGATCCCACTACACCAAGCACTAGCAACTCAGGCTGCAAGTGGATTCCCATCATGGAAGGCATGAAATCAGAACATGCAACCATAAGGTACTTATCCAGTCATATGGGAAACTAGTTAAGAGGAGCAGCTATAACATGGACTAGGATACGTATGCATCAGCAGTTGCCCAAATTAGCGTTCTAAGATTTAAAAAGAACAATGAGTTAATTCCAAGTCTTAGTCAAAGGGAATATCAGCTAACCGACCACGTGTTCCTCTAGTGTTCAGTTATCCACGCTCAGAATGCTACATGCAATGGCGACGTACCAAAAAACAGAAGACTAGTATATTTGAAGTGGGGTCAGAAAACTGAACTTAAAATATGTACTGGTGAATGTACAGATTATGATCGCAAAAAGCAAATACCGGATAAATACCTTACTCATCGATAGGAGCAGTAGATCATCTGATGTTTGCATAATGCACCGGTAATCCCGCCGGGTGCTCGTGAGTAGCAGGAAGCAGGAATCCTTGTGCACAAATGCCCTGAAAGTATAAAGAAAAAGAAAAAAGGCTAATTATAATCCTGGAGCTATGTATTCCATAGCAGGGTTAAATAAGCTAAATTAGTTGTTCTCAGAGCATGAAGATTAAATATAGACTCTTATATTTGTGAGAATTCTACAATTCTCAACTAAAAGGCTGAACCATTAGTATGATTATCTTATCTCGTTATTAGACTGCAGAAAAGTGTTCCATTGATCTATTGCTTAAATTTGAATGTCTAACTGTGTCATTCTCTCTTGCTGAAAATACAGAGATGCAATTGTTCTGAACTAGTAGTCCCTTCCCTCTTGCTTAAATAATATTATTGTACTTGCATGTTGTGTCATGTCTCTGAATGGATTATGTTGCAAGACCCCCTATGTTGTCCATGTGTTGTAATGATCCGAATTTTTTAGGCGAGGTAATCCTCTGTACTTGTATGATTGACATAAGTTGAACTGTTTTTCGTGTGAGCATATTGTATTGGATGAAATAACTGTTTGACTAAGAGTGTATCCAACCTACTGAATTCGAAGATCACGACATTTATAAATCATAATCATATATAAAGGTGGAATAAATCTTTGTTGTGGTTTTGAAGAAATAAATAACAAAACATATAATTATCTGTGGATATTCGTAATCGAATATAAATTGGATTTGAATTTAGTTTGCCATGTCCCAGGGCAAACGTGAATGCTAATTCTCCCAAGTTTTGAACGAAGCGGCTAAACATCCACTATAATTTGTGGGCTGCCCGAAGCAAGTGTTTGCGAGATGGAAATTACTGTCTACCCCTGACACTCGACATCCTTATCGACAGGATTTACACTGTTGTCGATAGGGGTAGACTAGTAACTTCAATCAGACGTGTCACGACGGCCTCTGAGCCCATTCAGTCACGGTGGGCGCCAACCGTGGGCGGCAAAACACATTTGATTTAAGCTCGTCCGAAAGACATGTGTATCTTCCTCCATTTCCCCATTCATACACGGTGGGTGGCAAAACAAACTCTCCTCGTCCGAAATCGATGTAGGCTTATATTTTAAATAGGGGCAGATGTGCAACTTCCATCAGACGTGACACAACCGCCCTACCTGTCAGCCTCGTTCATACACCGTGGGTGCCAACCGTGGGTGGCAAAACACCCTCTCCTCGCCCGAAATTGATGTAGGCTAATATTATAAATAGGGGCAGATGTGTAACTTCCATCAGACGTGACACAACCGCCCTACCTGTCAGCCCCGTTCATACACCGTGGGCGCCAACCGTGGGCGGAAAAACACCAATTGATGTGGGCTAATATTTTAAATAGGGGCAGATGTGTAACTTCTATCAGACGTGACACAACCGTCCTACCTGTCAGCCCCGTTCATACACCGTGGGCGCCAACCGTGGGCGGCAAAACACCCTCTCCTCGCCCGAAGTAGTTACCGGCAAGTATTTGGGAGATGCGAGACTACCGTCCTATCCCCAACCGACGCGATGCCCAAAATTTTAAACGGGGGATAAGTTCGTAACTTTCCCCCATTTCAGAGAAGCGCGTCCCAAAGTTTGAGATCCCCCCTCCCCTCCATTTCCCCATTCATACACCGTTGGCGGCACGACAACCTCTGCACTGCGGCTAGCCTCCTCCGTCCGCCACCCCATCCTCCACCTTGCCGGAGCTGCTACCCCTACCCCGTCGTCCATTGCAAGAGATGGGCGGCTCTCATCCTGACGCTGGACAGGGTCCTTTCGCCGCCTCCTGCCGCTTCATCGGCGCCATCGTCCACCTTCTTGTTGCCGCTCCTCGACCGCCTCGCCCACGGCGGCTGTGATATATCCCCGACCTGACCGTCGTCGTCTAAAGTCTTCTTCCGCCGCCGACAGCCATCGCACCCGTAGCACCCTCAACGTATCAGCATAGGCCTACTGCGGCATCGCAAGAGAGGTGGTACTCTTCCATATGTGCTTAAGTTATTTATCTCACCCGGAAAATAGATCGTAATTTTTTTACTGTACTTTTCTTGTCCGTACCAAATCGTAGTGGCTAGTTGAAAGCAAACATTGGTTGCGAAGTAGCTTTGTCCGGTTTGCACCTTCAGATCCGCCGTGGCACGGGAACTATACTCGTAAAGCTTATGGTTTCCCCCCTTTATATTCACTACCGTCATCGTAGGTGCTTCGTGTCGTGCTAGCACTGCTCCTCAAGACCTCAACCCAAAGCTTACGTGTTGACATAGTAATATGATATGATGCTCATATCACTAAAACAAAGAACGTTTAATTGGTCACCTAATGTTCCTATATTCGTTTCGAAAAGCATGTGGGCCACCCACTGGTCCAGCTAGTTCCACTTTCCTGATTTTTCTCTTGATGCTTAGGGTTTTCCCCTTTTATCTACTCTACTATGATCTGCGTAGGTGCTTTCTGTCGTACTAGCATTACTCCACCCTTCAAGCTAAACAACACAACACTCAGAATTTGAAAGCTTAGTTGTTCAAATATGATTGTGATATGATACTGATATTAGTTAACCAACATATTTAATTGGTTAGCTAAAGGTCCCACTTGAGTTTCCAAATGCATGTCGCGACATATAGAGAGACATCATAATTGCATTTCTTTGTCACTTGTTGACTCTACTTTCTTGTCCATACCAAATCTTAGTTGTTATTTCAAAGCAAACATCGGTTGCTAACTACCCTTTGCACGGTTTGCAACTTCAGATCTGCCATCCTTTGCCATGGTCAACACTATACTCATCATGCTTATGTTTTCCCAATTTTATGATGACCACAATCAGCCTCGTGGTTAGGTGGTCGTAATAGCACTGCTCCACCCATCGAGCTAAACAAGCTTAGTTGTACAAATTCATATCGATATTATTGCTGATATTAGTAAAAGCGAGAGATGTTTAATTGGTTAGCTAAATGTTCCTACTTTAGTTTCGAAATGCATGTGAGCCACGTATGGAGAGACCGGAAAGAATAGTATTTCTCTGTGTGCTCTGGTTCATCATGGGTGGCCAACCGACATTGTATTAAAATACATGTAATATCTTCAATCTGCTTGCTCTTCTGCTCTTCTTTAAGATGATACTCTTCTCTTGCGGTCGAGTGGTCAGGTCGAGTTGTTCTCCTTAGTATATTTTGAATCTGTCGAGTCGGTCGACTTGTTCTTCTTTATTATATGTTGAAGCTATCATCTGAAGTGTCATCACTACGGAGCTCTCATATTTTGAGTAGTAGGCCACATTATATTAATGCACACAACAAATTACAGCATGCATGGCATCTTTTAAAAGAATTGCAGAGATAGCACAAAGGGTTCTGGGGAGGCGATATTAGATTAGAATCACTTACGCATTAGAAAGAAAATCTCACTTGTTTTATGTTTTCATGCATGTCGGATATTGAACATTATCAAAATGAATATGAGAATGGGCATACGAGAGGAATATTGCGGAGCGATCCACTGGCTAACAAACTTGGCATGGTGGAGGATGGCCTATCTTATTCACCCATCAAGGTGCTTGCTCTAACTTTGCAAAATTGTATTGGTCGCACATATTTTGCTTCTGACCTCTTGCATTACTTCTACTTTGTTACACCATCTGCTTAGTTTTAAGCATCATATATGGGTATATGCCATACCTATCCATTTTCTGTACCTATTCCATGTGTCATCACACTATGTTTTTCCAGTCAAATGTTGTTCTTTTGTAATAGATGTCCAAATGGAAGAGGGTGAGTGCAGATCCTCAAGGAGTACAAACTAGGTATTTGGAAAAGGTAGTGATACCTGTTAAATCAGATAGATCAGCAGCCATATGTAACGCCCGGATAATTAGGCTACAGTAAAACTCTCTTGATGATGCCTTGTCATCTATGTTACTATTGCTAATTAAGTGGTAGTTCAAAAACATAGCAAATTCAAAATGAATTAGCGACAAACACCCAAAGTTTTCAAAAGTCAACACAAAAATGTTCGGGGGTTGCCAAATATTGCATCGCTAATTATGGTGAAGTAAACACATTTTTATAAAATGTCTGTGTAATTTAAAATGAGTTAAAACAGAAAAGAAAAGAAATAAAAGGAAAAAATACAAAAGCAAAAGACAAGACAAAACTAAAAGGAAAAAAAAAGAAGGCCCCCTGGCCAACTGGGCCAGACGGCCCAGCTCACCTGGCCCAGCCGGCCGAACCGCCCCCTGCCTTATCCCCACGAGGGGGGGGGGAACCCTAACCCGTAACCCCCCCATTCCCCCACTCCCCCCACGCGCTTTCTCCCTCCCTCCTACCCAATCGGGATCGGGCCGACGCCTGGCGCGCCGTCCCCATCGCCAATCCCGCCGCCCGCCCGGCGGCGCCCCCTCCCGCGCCCGTGCACGGCCTCCCCTCACGAGACCCCGACGCCTCTCTCTCCTTCCCGTCGGATCGGGCGGAGGGCCCCGACCCCCAATGGCGCCGCCCGCCCAGAGCCCGCCGGCCAGGTGCGCCCGCCAGATCGTGCCCGACCACCCTGGCGCCCAGACGAGGCGCGCCGCCCGAGCCCCTCACCGTCTTCGCCGGGATCGGCCACCACCCTGTTCGCCGTTGCTTGGAGCCACATCGCCAGCGCCCTTTGCGGAGCTCCTCCGTCGTCGCGGGATCTCGCGTCCCGTCCTCCTCCTCGCGGTCATCCCGACCGCCGTCCTCCGCTGCCGTGCCCTACACCCCGTGAGCTGCGCCCTCCTCTCCTCCTCTCGCCCTCGCCCTTTTGCGGTCACGCGCCCGCCCGCCTTCGCCGCGTCGGCAGCCGCCTCCGGCGCCTCTGGGCCGCGCACAGCCGTGCTCGGCCGCGCCCATGGGACGCACCCAGCGCCTCCCTCTCTCCTCTGTCCCGCGCCCGTTCGTGCCCGCACACCTGGCCTCCTCCCTTGCGGCCCGGCGATGCTCGCTGCTGACGCCTCTGGCGCCGGAACTCGTCCAGCGTGCGCCCGTCTGCCGTCTAGCCCGCCCGCGCCGCCGTTTTGCCACGCCACGGCCGCCCGTGCACCACCGCTGCCTCGCCCGCTTCACGCCGCCCGGCGCCTCGGCGCCACAGCCGGCAAAGGTGCTGACCGCCCCATTAGGCCCTCGAGCCATTTGGTGGTTGGGCCCATCACTGTGCAAATGACACATGGGGCCCGCCCCAGAACTTTAATAAAAAAAAAAAAAAAAAAATATATTAAATAAATAATAACTAAAATAATTAAAATATTAATTAATTAATTAATTAATTAATTAAGTTAATTAATCTGATTAGATTAACCTAATCACTAATTAAACTAATTAATCTGTTTTAGTTAATCATAGAGAATGACGGTGGGTCCCCTGGACCCACGTCGAGATTGACCAGTCAATGGTCAACGTTGATGCTGACATCACTCACGATGTCATCTTGGCGTCATCATTTACTATTCGGATAATGTTGGATTAAATAATTAATTAAATTCTAGAAATTAATAAAATCTTTAGATAATCATATCTTTTAACCCGTAATCGGATTAAAATATTTTCAACATGAAAGTTGCTCAGAACGACGAGACGAATCCGGATACGCAGTCCGTTCGTCCGCCACACACCCCTAACCTATCGAACACGCAACTTTCCTCCTCCGATTCATCTGTCCGAAAATGCAAAACACCGGGGATACTTTCGCGGATGTTTTCCCCCTTCATCGGTATCACCTCCTACCGCGTTAGGGCACACCTAGCACCGCACATTTTCTTGTCATGCACCGTCATGCTTATGTTTGCATTATATTTATTGTTTCTTCTCCCTCTTCTCTCCGGTAGACTACGAGACCGACGCTGCTGCTACCCAGTTCGACTACGGAGTTGACGACCCCTCTCTCTTGCCAGAGCAACCAGGCAAGCCCCCTTGATCACCAGATATCGCCTATTCTACTCTATCTTGCTTGCATTAGAGTAGTGTAGCATGTTCTTGCTTTCCGTTATACCTATCACGATGCATAGCTTTGTCCTTGTTACTCTGTTGTTACCTTTACCGCAATCCTATATGCTTAGTATAGGATGCTAGTATTTTCATCTGTGGCCCTACATTCTTGTCCGTCTCTGTGCTATACTATTGGACCGAGATCACTCGGGAGGTGATCTCGGTATATACTATATACTTATACATGATACATGTGGAGACTAAAAGGCAGATTCGGCTTGTGGAGCACCATGAGTGGATCTTTGAGGCGGGCGGCAGGGCAGGTTGAGACCGCTTTGGGAGAGAGGAGGGCTGGCCTGTTCGGCGTTCGCGGATACTTAACACGCTTAACGAGATCTTGGTATTTGATCTGAGTTGGCTCACGAGCCTATCGCACTAACCATCTACGTGGGAGTAGTTATGGGTATCCGGCGTCGTGGTATCGGCGAAGCACGCCGTGACGCCTTGACGGCGGCGGCGCGCGCGGATTGGAACGTAAGCCTGCTCTTGTATTAAGGGGCTAGTTACGCTTTCGGCCGCCCCTTAGCGTCAGGTGTGCATTGGGCGATGGGCCCAGACCCTGTCGCTTAGGTTTAGACCGGCGTCTTGGGCCTCTGTTGTGCCTAGGTGGGGCTGCGGCGTGTTGATCTTCAGCGGCGGGCATGACCCAGAAAGTGTGTCCGGCCAAATGGGATCAAGCGTGTTGGGTAAGTTGGTGCACCCTGCAGGGAAGTTAATCTATTGAATAGCCGTGATCTTGATAACAGGGCGACTTGGAGTTGTACCTTGAGCTTATGACAACTAGAACCGGATACTTAATAAAACACACCCTTCCAAGTGCGAGATACAGCGGTGGTCGCTCTCTCTCGGGGATACGAGGAGGGATGGCGGGTAGGATTATTGCTATGTGATGTTACTTGGAGGACTTCAACCTACCCTCTTCTACCTGTTGCAAGACGAAGGTGACCAGAAGCATAGTCTTCGATAAGACTACTTATCCCCCTCTTATTCTGCCATTCTGCAGTTCAGTCCACTGATATGGCCCGTTACACATATATCCATGCATATGTAGTGTAGCTCCTTTCTTGCGGGTACTTTGGATGAGTACTCACGGTTGCATTGTTTCCCCCTTTTTCCCCTATCTCTACTCGATTGCTGCAAACAGACGATGGAGCCCAGGAGCCAGACACCACCGTCGATGACGACTACTACCCTAGGGGTACCTACTGCTACGTGCTGCCTGCTGACGACGACCAGGAGTAGTTAGGAGGATCCCAGGCAGGAGGCTGCGCCTCTTCGTCTGTATCCGGTTTGTGCTAGCCTTCTTAAGGCAAACTTGATTAACTTATGTACGTACTCAGATATTGTTGCTTCGGCTGACTCGTCTATGATCGAGCACTTGTATTCGAGCCCTCGAGGCCCCTGGCTTGTATTATGATGCTTGTATGACTTATTTATGTTTTAGAGTTGTGTTGTGATATCTTCCCGTGAGTCCCTGATCTTGATCGTACACATTTGCGTGCATGATTAGTGTACGATTGAATCGGGGGCGTCACAAGTTGGTGAAAACACAGGCCCAACTGTACCACACTTTACCCCTACTCCAGTGGCCGAACCCCTATTAGAACTGTTGGGAGCCCAGCGTCAGGTATTGTCTATGATATCAATTCAAAATTTGAACTCCTAAATTTCTGCTTGTGCCTTACCTTCTCTCTTGTATGAAAACTAATTTTAGATGAATCTCCTTGCTCAAAGGATCATACGATCTCAAAACAATAATGGGCTCTGCATTGCTCTTGTCAGTACCTCTCTCCCTTTTGCCTTGTAACGCTGTACTTAATTAATTGCTATTTGATTATGTATCATCGACCGCACTTTTGAGCTTCATTATCCTCTGTTTCTTCCAATATTATTTGATCTATATTTACTCTTTGTAAAATGTAGAATAATGGCAACGCTTACAAAGAATTTTCTTTGGGGAATTTATTGAATTATCCTTCCATCAACATGGAGAAGGGCTTTGTCCTGCCCGTGTTAACATGTAATGTAAGTTCATCCTTCTCAAGCCTTCAAACTTTGTTCTAGTATAGATTAGGATAGGCATCATTTCCTCCACTGCTGTTTGCTTTGCTGTTTACATCTGATTGGATGTTTGCAACAACTACCGGTTTCAAATTGTAGTTGTAAAAACATGTTCCTTATGCAGAACAGATCCATTTATTTGCTTATATAATTGTGAAACCTGTTACGTGTCTCCTTGTTTCTCTTTTAGACACGTATCTCTTATGCCAGGCAGAACTTTATGGAAGATAGTGAGCCAAACCATCTTGAGGACAGCGAGATGACCCCAAGGTCCTGTCTTGATGAAGACAATGAGTTGAAGCTACTCACCAGCAGGTGTGAGACAACCTCTGTGTAGTCGCTGCCTCAATCAGTTCGACTTCTTCAGTCTCAACTTAAAGCGGAAAGGCTTGCTTCAGCTCAGCTCCGACTTGAAGTCAAAGATGCAATGAAGATGTCAGAGGACTGCTGTGAGCACCATCATGCCTTAAATCTAGTGTTGATGCATATATCGTTGACCTGGCGAGGTCTACTCAGCTTCTTCATTTGTTGGGCGACTGGCCGGGCCTAGTGCCTTCTAAAGTGCTCTCAGTTTTGTATATTCTTTTGTCGGCGTGTTTATTTGCACTGGTGGCGAACTTTGATGCCCAGTGGATGTAATATGAGTGATAGCCGTGATAGCCTAGCGTAAGTTGCTTGCTTATTTATTTCCTTGTTGTCTTGTTTATTTGTTGGCTTCTAGTAATTGCAGTTCTTTTTCCATGGTTTGCTAGTGGCTGCAATAACCTATTTTTTAAAACTAGGCCACAATAACCATGGGCTAATATTTACTGTAGTGACACTGGGCCTCCTACGGGCCGTAGAAACAGTGGGCCTTCTACGGGCCGTAGAAACAATGGGCCTTCTACGGGCCATAGAAACAATGGGCCTTCTACGGGTCGTATCATCAATGGGCCTTGTACGGGCTGTATGATCGATGGCCAAACATGGGCCAATAATAGGCCACATTATGGCCGTAAACGGGCTAGAGTTGGAATCTTCCGTTCATGGGCCGACCATAACAGGCCATCGTTAATAGGCCGTATTTGATGACGCTATGAAAACGGCCCAACGTATTAACGGACCACAAAGGCCCACAAGTAGAAAATGGCAGTAACAGGCCGTAAGTAAACGAATGCTGGAAATGAGCCCAAGAATAAATGGGCTCCGAGAAGGCCGAAAGATAACATGGGCTGGAAACGGCCCAACGGAATAACAGGCCGTTAATGGGTATAAAGTGATACACTATTCATTACAGGCCAGTTTCACCATGGGCCGTTAATGGGTGTAAAGTGATACATTGTTCATTATGGGCCAGTTTCACCACGGGCCGTTAATAGGCCAAGAGTTACATAGGGCCTCATATAGGCCGAAAGACGTCATGGGCCATACATGGGCCAGAAGTGAAAATGGGCTGGAATCATATTGGGTGGCCCAGATGCGCTACTAGGCCTAATTCGGATAGGCGTGCGGGCCTTGGGTTAGCGGGCTGTAAATGGGCTATATGCGAACAAGCCGTTAACGGGCTTTACATGGGCCAGCCGCCACCTTTTGACCAAGTCAAGCGGGCGGCCTTTTCACAGGAATGGGCCTATGTTGGTCCGTGCCCGCGTGTCGACGTATCATAGGCGCCCTATCGACCTCAGCGGTGACATGTGTTTCGTCCGGCCAATAAAATTTTACGTGGAAATTTCCCATTGGTGGGCTGTTAACGGGTTATCGGATCCAAAACCCAACCCGATAGCTTAACGGCGTTACATTACGGTGGATGCCATGTGTCGGTCACCCTTGGCGAAAAGCACTTACGTGACACACGATTTATCGTCATGGAAATCGACACTTCCGTGATGATAATTTTGGTAATGTCATGGAACACTTCTACGACAGCACATGTATGACTATCTTGATTACATCATAAATTTGTCATGGATGTACATGCATGACAAAAAGCGACCTCTTTGTGACAAACACGTATCATCACGAAGTGTATTTTTTTGTAGTGCATCGTCTATTGAAGTAAACAACTTGGTGCTGATAACTTTCAAAGAAGCGTGATGGGAGGCTTGTTGTTATCTTCAATCTTACGCATGATGATGTTAGTTATAGCCTTTGAACATAAATGGATTTTGTTTAAAAATCTATACTACGGTTTAATGTTATCTAGATATATGAAGCGATATGAACCTAAGTGTTCATTGCTGTTGTATGTTTGTAGAAGAGGTATGGTTGTGCATCTCTTTTAAAGATGTTTTTTGGACGGATGTTATTTAATTGGGGTCCACGATTATCAATACATGTAGAGGCACGTGTGTTGTTTACTCGAGGCATGTTGTGCATCTCTTTTATGTGAGGCACGTGGATTAAGCAAATGAAGGCACAAAATTGAAGTCGGTGGAACCACGGTTATGAGGAGACGCGGGTATCTTTGAGAATGCGTGTGCGTGCGATGCCAAAGTTGTCTTGGCGAGATACTATGGGTTTCATGCGAGAAGCGCGTGTGTGTGTAGCACGTGGAGATTCTTGTTGGTTTTATGTGAGGCACGTGGATTGAGAAAAGCAGAGGCATGGAATTGTCGATTGTACTAGAGTAGGGGTACCCTAGTATCCCGAACTTCGTGCCTGGCGATTCAGACACCATGGCAGCGGGCTGCCTAGTGACCGCCAAGGTCCTCAAGTGGTTCCTTTGGAGCCATTCAAGAACAAAGTATTTAAGCCAAGAAGACAAGGCCCGGCAAGAGGAGCTTGCGGGAAGAATACTCAAGGCACTTGAAGACAAGACCCGGCAAGAGGAGCTTGCGGGAAGGCTGGTGGCGACAAGCTTCGGAGGCGCGACAAGGATTCAGCCAGCGGCAAGGTGCTTGCGCGGCGAGCAACCTCTCTTCATCTCGCTCAGCTCATCCACCAGCGATGTCGCCATGGGGCCATTCGGCGTGCGTGTCAAGAGGTGTGCAGCCGGCGGAGAGCAGCGATGGCGGCACGACAGGTGCCATCGTGGCAGCGGTGGCGCCCCACGGTCCCTACTGCCTTGTTTAGGCGACATGGATGGGCATTTAATGCTTTTGTCCCTTGCCGTCGAGTTAGGTAGAATACCTTGTACAAAGTAGCTGTACCAACCGCAACTCATTTTCCCATTTTGCCCTTGTCTCGTTGCCACCTGTTGGTGATCCCTTGAGCCTATAAAGGAGGCCCATGCATAGCGTAGGGGAGGTTCGACTCATTCGAGACTAGAGACACTCAAGCTAGGTTTTGTAGCTCTCATTGCTCCCTAGCAAGAACACAAGATAATCGAGACAAGCAGCGGTAGGAGTATTATCTCTCCGGAGAGCTCCGAAGCTGGGTAAACTGCTCGTGTGCATCGCCTCGATCTACTCTTCGTGCAATCTCCGCCCCCCACCAAACCAAAAGGGACTCAGTCCGCCGGTCCCATAGGTGTTCGTGGGTCACGATCAGCTTCCCGACATCTTTGGCGCGCCCGGTAAAGGCGTCGAGGCTGTGTGAACCTGATCCGGCGTTCACATGAGCAACATCTTCATCATCTTCATCAACATGCCACGAAGAAGAAGGCTTGGTGGCGATGAAACGTCGCGTCAAACCCACCACCACGAGCCGGCGAGTGGTGGGGAAGGCGCCATGGAAGAGCGAACGTCGGCGAGGGCCCGTGTCGCTGCTAAGTCCAAGGACAAAGCGGCGCAAACCTCGGCGTCCGTACCGTGCCGCGTCCATCTCGGGGCGCGAGAGACCGACAGCGTCATGGTGCTCGCAGCGCCATGCGTTCGTTGGGCCAAGATCGAGCTGGTGGATCCGGGGCGCTCAAGAACAGCTTCAGCGCGCCAACAGGCTGGTGCGAGTGGGGCGCGATCTCTGGGCGGGATATTGCTCCTTCTAACATATTTAGAAGTCCGAGCATATCCGCTCCTCGCTGCCGTTCACCTTGCCACCCACCACTCAGCGAAGCTTTGGCGCGAGCTCAAGCGCTCTGGATTACCCTCAGCGGCAGACAAAAGGTCGGCGAATGGAGGCCACCATCGAAGTCTCATCGGCTTTGCCAGCGGCGGCGTTCGCGGCAACCAAGCACGCCGCTGCAGCGGCGAGCGACAAGGCACGAGCGGTGGCGGCAGAACCTGTGGGGTGCAACCACCATGCACTCTCCTTCCGAAGGCCAAAATCGCCGACTCGTCGGATCCACCTCGACAGCGACTCCACGCTTCGCCGGATCCACGAGCTCGCCGTGATCAGCGCCAAGTTCTTCAAGAAGCGGCAACAAGAAGGCGCTTCGAACTTCGCATCGGCGCCCGAAGAAGCGGCGTCAATCCGACCAGCGCTGGGCCCTCTGTCGGCGTGCATGCGCCGAGAGAAGCAGGTGACTTGCCGTCGCGGTAGGTTGCCCTGCGTTCACTCGTGAGCTGCGGCAGGTCGTGGCCGACAAGAAAAATTTCAAGCGGGCGTGCGGAGAAGTATGATGGCAGGGCGCATCCATCGGAGTTCCTCGGCATCTACACCATCGCTTTGCAAGCTGCGGGGGCGAGGCGACAAGATCCTCGCCAACTACTTCCGGCTGGTACTCAAGCCTAATGTCGAGATCTTGGCTCATGCACTTGCGGACGGATCCATATCCTCTTAGGCAGATCTATGCCATCGGTTTGTCGGCGCCTTCACGGCGACCACAAGCCTCATGGCCAAGAAGGCGACCTTCATCTGCTTCGCCGAGAAGGAAGGAGAGTCCTGCGCAAGTTCATCGAGAGATTCAGCCGTGTGCACTACAACATCCCGGATGTCCGCCCTGCCGCGGTGATCGGCGTGTTTCATCGAGCGTGCGGAACCGCGGGATGAGGAGGAGATGGCGATGTGCAAAGTCAAGGGCGTCGATGAGCTGTATGCCTTGGCGACAAGTGTGCGCGTCTTGAGGAAGGAAGAAGACTCCGGGAGAGAATCTGAAGTAGGATCGATAGTGAGGAGACCGCCCGGCGAAAAAAGCGGCGGCGGAACAACGAAAGAAGAAGGGCAAAGAAGTGCTAGTTGTCGAGCAGTCCGACAGCGGTGGTGCATAAGAAAGCCAAGGTTGGTGGCTCGGCAACGAGATTGCCGCTGACACCGACCGCCAAGCTGTGGCGGCCGCCGGCAAGCAGGACAGCTCCAACAAATAGTACAGCAAGATCCACCGTACCAAGGGCCATGACCTCCAGAGCTGCAAGAAGGTCGAGCAGCTTGTTGAACAACGAAGGCTGAGTCTGGCGGTAGCGACAAGGAGAAAGCCCAGGAAGGTCTGGGGTAGTTAGCAAGAAGCGACCGGACGGGGAGGGCGCTTGTAACAAGGCCAAGCAGCGGCAAAGAGACAGACCTCCCAGCGGCGAGACAAGGATGAAGGCAGCGGCAGCGGTGAAGATATGGAAGATGATGAGACCGATGAGCAGGAGTTTGAGAAAGCAACAGAGGTCCTCTGCGTTGTGGCGGTGCTTCTCGCATACTTGACACCGCCAACTCAAGCAATGGATGCGGGAAGTTAATGCAGCGGAACCATCCGTAGAGTCCGCAAACCTCGAAGTGGTCCGCCGCCTATCATCTTTGATATTGAGGACCACCCTGATCGCATAACTGCGGTCGGTGCTTGCCGATGTTGGTCTCACCAACTATCCGCAACCTCAAGGTCACCAAGATGCTAGTTGGCGGCGGGGCGGCAAACCTGATCTCCTCGCGGTGCTCGGAAGGTTCAAATCCTGACAATGAGCTCGAAGGCGGCACATTCAAGGAATCAATCCGGGAAGGAGCAAGCGAAGGGAAGATCACGTTGCCGGTAACATTTGGCAGCGAGCTAAACTTCAGGACTGAGAGGGTCACGTTCAATGTTGCTGATTTTCCATTGCCTTATAATGGGATACTTGGCGGTCCAGCACTCGCCAAGTTCATGGAAGCCTCTCATCATGCATACAACTTGCTCAAGATGCCAGGCCCGATAAGTGTCATTTCTGTTCATGGCGACAAGAAAGATGCTCTTATCTGCACCGACAAGATTTATCGGGAGGCAGCAGCTGCGACAGATAGCAAATCACTTGCCGCTGAAGCTCCGGAGGAAGAAGAAGACCAAGTCCGGCAAGAGCTCGATGCCCACTCCGGCAGCGCACCTCTTGGTGCTGCGCTACCGTCGAGGCGCACCATTGAGCTCCACCGGCAAGTGCAAGAAAGGCGATGGCAGCTCCACGAAGACCAAGAAGGTGCCCGCCAAGGAGGGCGGCTTGGTGGTACCTTCACCATCGGTGCCACTCTCGACCCTAAATAGGAAAGGCGCGCTCATTGCTTTCCTGCTGAGCGAGCGTCGGCGTGTTTGCATGGCAACCGTCGACATCCCAGTGTTCCCGGAAAGTAATTGAGCACCACCTAGCTATCTGTCCTCATCTTGCGGCCCGTCAAGCAGAAAGTCGAGGAAGCGGTAGTGGGCGCCAAAATTTATTGCGAGAAGAGATCAAGAAATTGGAAGCAGCAGGCCTTGTCGGAGGTACTCCATCCTCGTGGTTGGCCAATCCTGTAGTTATGCATAAGGCAAATGGGAAATGGAGACTTTGTATCGACTTCACAGATGTTAATAAAGCTTGTCCCAAAGACCCATTTCCTTGCAGCGCATCGACCAGATTATTGACTCCACGGCTGGATGTGATTTGCTTTCATTTCTTGATGCATACTCGAGGATATCATCAGATCTTCATGGCGAAGAGGATGAAGAAAACCGCATTCATCACCCCATGTGGCACATCTTTGTTTTATCGGATGCCCTTTGGGCTAAAGAATGCTGGTTCAAGCGTTCGCAAGAGTAGTCCATGGCGCTTTTGAGCCCCAAATGCACGAAATGTAGAAGCCTACATGGATGACATAGTGGTCAAAAGCAAGGACAGAGCAACTCTGGTTCAAGATTTAGATGAGACCTTTGCAAATCTGCGCAAGATCAACCTCAAGCTCAACCCGAGAAGTGCGTGTTTGGAGTTCCTTCGGCAAGCTTCTCGGGTTCTTACATCTCGGCGGGGAATTGAAGCCAATCCCGACAAGATCAAGGCCATTGAGCAGATTGAAGCACCAAAGCGCGTCAAGGATGTCACGAAGACTTGCGGTTGCGTGGCTGCTCTTAGCAGAGTTTATCTCTAGGTCGCTAAGCACGCCCTGCCATTTTCAAGATTTTGAAAAGGCAGGTCAATGAAATGGACTCGAAGCGGAGGCTGCGCTGCGAGGACTTAAAGAGGTACTGTCCTCCACTCCAATACTTATCGCACCTAGGCCACAAGACAAGTTGCTGCTATACATAGCGGCAACCAATCAAGTGGTTAGTGCTGCGTTAGTAGCGGAAAGGGAGGCATCGATGAGCGGCAACCAAAGCGAGATGCATCCAGCGACAAGCGGGGGCTTCACCGACAAGCTCTGGTCCCGACAAGGGCGGATATGCGCGAGATTGCGAGAAGATCGAGAAAAGGATGGTGCAGCGCCCAGTGTACTGTCGGTTCCCTTCTATTGGGGGCTAGGTCAAGGTACTACGGTGTGCAGAAAGTACTTCGGCCTCCTCATGGCCTCGAGAAAGCTGCGCCATTACTTCCAAGCACATGAGATAACGATCGTCACTCGCTTTCCCCTGAAGAGGATATTGCAAAATCCGAAGCAACAGGAAGGATTGTTGAGTGGGCCTTTGGGCTGTCAAGCTTTGGCCTCAAGTTTGAAAGCACTTCAACTATCCAAAGCGAGGCGTTGGCGAGTTCATAGCATAATGGGCGCCAACACAAGATGAACAAATTCGAGAGATGAGCATCCTGGTCAAGGAAGCAAGTAAAAGTGGTTGATGTACTTTGATGGTGCCTTCTCACTGCAAGGTGCCGGTCTTGGCGTGCTGCTCGTCGCACCCACGGAGACACCTCAAATACATAGTCAAATGCACTTTCCCAAGGAGCAAGCGACAAACAATACAATGAGAGTATGAAGGTTTGCTTGCGGTCTTAGAATCGCGGTAGACCTTGGGATCAAAAGCTCATTATCGGGGTGACTCATGACTTGTCGTCGCCAAGTAAACAAATATTATCGAGTCCGTTGATGGAAGCCTCGTTGATGAAGTGAAAAAGCTAGAAGAGCACTTTGACGGCCTACAAATGGAACATGTTCCAAGAGCTTAGAATGATATTCGATGGCTGTCAAAGTCGCGCCTCAAGTTACTGTGGAACCAGGATTTTTGTGCTCAAGCTGACTCGACCATTGTAACACCATCAAGCTGGACAGAACAAGAAGAGGAAGTTGATTTCGGTGACTACTTCGGCGAGCTACCGAAGCCGCCGCATGAGGTCCCGGGATCAACACCAAAAATCTTGAGGCGAGTCTGCTCCGACAAGCCCTAGGGTTTGTTTCGTTGAAGCGAGCGCTCCCGACAAGTTTTGCTCCGGCAAGCTTGCCGGGAACATCAACTCCGGCTGAGCCGCGAGTTCTTGCCGTGAAGCGGATGTTCCTTGGCAGCGAATGTGCCTTTAGTCCTTATTGCCGAGCCGCAAGCTCCGGCATGGGCACAGCAGATTGTCCATTTCCTTGACGGGGAGAACTTCGAAGAGCAAGAAGAAGCGGAGAGTAGCCCGGCAGTCAAGTATGTGTCGGTTTGTCGAAAACACGCTGCAGAAGAAGACTCAATGGTGTGAAATTGAAGTGTATTCACGGGAAGATGGGCGAAGCTGTTGGCGAGAGATACATGGAGGCATATGTGGTCACCACATTGGCGCAAACACTTAAGCAAAGCTTTCCGGCAAGGTTTCTTCGGCCGACAGCCCTCCGGGATGCTGCTGCACAAGTAACCAAGTGTGAAGCGTGCGGTTCCATTCCAGCGAGATACACCAGCCAGCTCAAGCTCTCCGGGCGATCCCTTTATCCTGGCCATTTTTGATGCAGGGGCTCGACATCCTCGGCCCCTTTCCCGAGCAGTCGGGGCTTTGAGTGCTTATGCGTTGCAATCGACAAGTTCACAAAGTGGCGGAAGTGGAAGCGATGAGGATGGTGACAGCCACGGTCGGCGATCAAGTTCTTGGTCAATTGTTTGCCGTTTTGGGATTCCTAAGGATCATCACCGACAACGGCACACAGTTCCTGACCGCACCTTCATGCGATCGTCCAAGATCTTGGCGCCAAGGTCTGCTTATACATTGCTCATCCGAAGCAGCGGTCAGCGAGAGAGGCAAAGCTGAAGTGCTGCGAGGACTCAAGACCAGAACTTTTGACGGGCTGCGAGTGCGGAAGAAAGCTGGATTGAGGAGCTGCGGTGGTTCTTTGGTCGTCGGGGCGGACGCCAAATCGAGCCAGCGGCGGACACCTTTTCTCTAGTCTATGGGCGAGGCAGTTCTCCCGCGGAACTTCGTATCGGGTCACCTCGAGTACTCGCTGATGATGAGCTTGAGAAAGAGCAGCTGCGACAAGATGGCGCTGCTCCTTGAGGAGGACCGTCTTGAGGCATTTGTCTGAGCTGCTCTTTACCGGCAAGCTTTGCGCCGCTACCATAACCGCAAAGTTAGTGCCGAAGTTTGAGGAAAGCGACCTTGTTCTTGGCGAGTTCAGTCCGCCAAGAATTCCAACAAGTTGGCCTTGAAGTGGGAAGGCCCTTATCGGGTGAAAGCGAGTCACTAGGCTGGCGTTGTCGCCTTGAGACCGAAGATGGCGTTCGGTGAGCAACTCCTGGAACATTGAACATCTTCGTAAGTTTACCCATAGAAGCGTGTTGCGGAACCGGTTCGGCAACCACCTTTTATACAAGTCTTGCC
This sequence comes from Aegilops longissima, assembly GCA_021605205.1. NCBI lineage: Eukaryota > Viridiplantae > Streptophyta > Magnoliopsida > Poales > Poaceae > Aegilops > Aegilops longissima. The sequence goes on along the minus strand of CM038676.1, from coordinate 443,939,628 downwards.
CATGTTGCATGTAATCCTTTGTACAAAGCGAGCGCGAGACCCGATGCATCGATAAAGCTCATGTGTTGCGCGCAACTTGTCAATTTCATGCTTTCATAATCAATTTGCATGTGTTATCGACATTTTGTGCGGCATCCACACCCGATAAGCAATAACGAGCCACAAGGCTCCATAACTATTTTCTCTTCTTTCTTCTCAAAGAAAGGAAGGTTCCCTCGCGCACAAGTTAACCGGGGAAGGAGAAGATAATGGTGTGGACATAAGCGTCGCTTCGAGGAAGTTTCGCCTTACTAGGGAAGCAAATGACAGAAAAGCTAAGTTGCTAAAGTTTGAGCAATCAGTTTTAAATTTTTAAGTTATGTTCCTCGAGCGATAGTACTTTGTATGGAAAACCTGTGCGGAGGAACCAACTCGTAGCTAGTTTGCGCCCTTACTTTGTTTGAGTCCGCTCAACAACAAGTGAGCTGCAACTAGTTGCGACAAGGTTGCTTGTCGGAGCGGCGCCGCCCGACAAACTCTGACGTTCCGCACTCGGCGCTTCATGACAAGGTGCCAGCTGACAAGTTCCCTAAGCGTGGGGCACAAACATACAAAGGAAGGAATCAAGTAAAAAATAACATTGCAATGGTTGCCTAAGATAGAGTATATTACAAAATAACTTGTCGCAGATCTAATAAATTGTTCTCCTAAACATGATCAGCAGCGACAAGGGAAAGATAAATTTGGCGGCCTAGTCTCTGCGGTGCGCCATCAACTCTTGATCTTGCCCACCTTGTCCACAATGGGTGCGACAAGGGCTTTGGCGCCTCCACATCGGCATCTGGCGGCAAGGATCACGAGGGCGCCGTTGAGGTTGAGGCCTGGATTCGGAAGGCCACCTTCATCAACACCTTACGGAGAGCTCCCGCACAGATCTGGCGCGATTCCTCGGCCAGCTGCTTTGGATCTCTTCCGGAGCGGCTGGAAGCCGTCTGCGCCCTTGAGAACAGGCTGAGCTTGGCGCTGGGTTGGGCGCTTCGTCGGAAGAGTACCCAAGATCCACCATCCCAGCTCCATCAGCTCCTTGTCGATGGCGGCGGCGGTATCCACAAGACCCTCCATCCGATGCATCACGTTCTCTCTGAAGGTGTTACAGGCGGTCGTGGCACTTTCGTCGGCAGCTCCTCGTTGGTCTTGATCGTCTCCAACAGGCCACCTCCGCTCCTTGGCGCCATCCGGCGTCTCCATCGGGGTGGTCGGCTTCAGCTCAAGATCTGCCTTGGAGTCCTTGGTGGCATCGAGCTCTTTATCCTCTCGGTGAGAGCGGCCTTACAACTTCGCCAAGAGTGTAGGCGTCCTTCTCGGCGCTCGTGTTTCAGCCTGGCGAGCTCTTCGCCGCTCTTACGCAGACCGGCCTCCAGCTGCGTCACTTTGTCTCCAACTCCTTCTTGGCGGCCTCGGCAGCTGCGGCGGCGTCCTTTGCTTCCTTGAGAGCTCCGCCAAGTGATTGCTTCATGTGCAAGCTCTTCCTCATAGCTGTCAAGGTTGATCTTCCGCTGCGCCATTTCGCATTCTTCTTGTGAATAGCTTCGCCCGGCAAGCCGTTGCTGCTCCTCGACCTTAGCCTTCTCAAGGATGAAGGCTGTGCGCTCTTCGGCGAGTCGCCCGCTCTTCGCCACGTCCGGAGATCTTCTTGGTTGGCGAATCGGAGCTCTTCTGCGCGCTTCTCCATGTCTGCTCCGCCCTCGCGACAAGTGCTTCCGGGACTCCAGCTTGGCTTGTCGGTAGCGGTAGGCGACAACAACTTCTTCGGCTGCTCCTCCTCGAGACTTCGCCGCTGCTGCTGCTTAGCGCGTCAACCAATATCAACCCAGCGAGGCGAGCAGCTCTTCGTCAAAGGTCTCCCCTTTGACGGCGCCCTGGCTCGGCGCCGAGGTGCTTGATGAAAACGCCGTCGCCCGGCCTTGAATAAGCGCCCGGGCTGGGGCTCTTGAAGCTGACGCTGCCGTGGCGGAGGATCGGTGGTCGATGTAGCGCTGGCGCTCCTGCGACCTCGAGGGTCATCGATCGATCACGGACCCTCGCCCGGCCTTTGCGGCGGCGGCCTTGGCGGCCTCTTCGCCGGCGGACCCATCGGCGCCAGCCTTTTCCTCCATGGCGGCGACGTCGTCAGTGTCGCCACGCGCGTCCTCCTCGCCGGCGACCTCAGTCTCCATCGGCTCTCCGGCAGATGGATCTGACGATCAAAAAAAGAAAGAACAGTCAAGAAAATGTTCGAAAAGAAAAACAGAAGAAAAAAGAGCCCAAGGAAATTTTGGTCTAAAGGATTACGCAATGGGATGCGTGGCCGTGGTCTCAACCATCGGAGGATCGCGGTGCTGCCCCTTGTCGGAGGCTTCCCTTGTCGGGCATCCCTTGCGGAGGCGGCTCCCTTGCGGGGAATTCTCCCTTGGCGTAGTTGAAGCGAGATGGTATTTGGGGCAGCTTCGAGGCCCTCGATGAGGCTGCTCTACTCCTACAAATCAACAAGTCGGATATCAGCAAAGAAGGAGCACCTATGCCGCCTAACGTAGAAATAAACCATGTACTTCTGTTGGGGGCTGTCTTTGGGGCTACTTTGAAATAAGGTGCGGGTCGGCAAGGGGTCTCGAATCGCCTCCTGTTGCCGCGGGGATCATCTTCGATGGCGACCGCCGGGGTCTTAGCTCTCTTGACGCTCTGGACCAGCACCACGAAAAGGAAAGAGTTCAGAATAAACAAATCAGATACAAGACAAAGCAACCAAATTGAAGAAATACAAGCACAACATAGAGACTTACTCTTCTTCTTCTTCCTCGTCGGAGCTGGTAGCGGAGAGATCAAATTCGGCTGCCTTGGTGCAAAGAGGCGGAGGTGGGCTCTCTTGACCGCTTGGCGGGGGTGGCAGTGGTGGCACGAGAGGATCCGCCTCGATTATTTGCAGCAGTGTAGGGCGCTCCTGCTGCTTGATGCTTACCCATGATGGGGCCGCGTCGCCGCCTTCTGCGGCTGTTAGCCCGTCTGCCGCCCGTCACTTCCCGGCCTTGTGGAGCGCCTTCTTGGTGGGGCTGCGGGCTCCGCTCGCGGCAAGCTACTTGAAGGTGTGGAGGCGCCCTCGGCGGACTTGCTCGGCTCAAGTTCGGGCTCGGCCTGCTCCTCCTCGCCAGCAAGCTCCTCTCGATCGGCAAGGCTTGCCGCCTCTGCTGCCTCTGCCTCCTCCACGGTGAACCCAGTCGCCCGGCGGCGGCAACAGCTGCTGCCGCCTCCTCCAGCCTGGTGGCAATGCCTGCATCTCGGCGTCGGTGGTGTCGCGGGTGAGCCACTTCTGCTTTCGTCGGGGCGGATCGGCACTTCTTCAAGCTATCGAAGAAGCTGCTGCGGCGTCGTCCACGAGGCTCTTGCCAGGTTGGAGCGATCCCATGTGAATCGCACAAAGGGCATCATGGCGCGGATGCGATCGGCGAAATTGTTGCACCAAGGCGACTCCCTTGGCAACATGAACCATTCGGGGTGATCAGGGTCATGCTTGAACAACTCCGAAGCATTGCGTCCAACTCCAAGGCGGTGAAATTCCAGTTTAGGCCAGGCGCAACCTCATGATATCCGCGGGTTTGGAACTCCCAAGCAGGTCTCCTTCTCTCCTGCAAGGGAAGCGTCTGTGGCGAAGAAATCTCGCCAAGCTGCGCCTCTGATGAGTCCGGCAAACTGAAGCGCGAGGATCCGAGTCACGACAATCTTCAACCTAGCATCTTCCGGCGCCAAGTTGCTCCAATCGTTGCCGTGCACTATTGGAGTTTGGTCTTTAGGCGTGAAAGGCTGCGGGTTCTCCTCAGCGATCCAACACCAATCGGCTCTCCTCCTCCCACTTGCTGCGAGCTCTCCTTCGAGATAGGATTCTTTCTTGCCGATCCTGGAGATCCAAGCAATCCCTCCGACAAGTGGCTCTCCTCTCTCGGCAGGGGCATGAAGAAGTGGCGGAAAAGGGCTACGTTTGGGTGGACTCCGACAAAGTTTTCGCAGAGGTGTCTGAAAACCGCCATAATCGAGGACATCGTTGGGGTGAAATCAAGGGCGAAACCCGTAGGTGTTCATGATATCGCAAAAGAACTTCGAGAGAAAGGCGGGCGAGCCCCAATAGAAAAAGCGTGAAGAAGGGTACCCGCTCGAAGCTGACTACGATCTGTGGCGGAGAAATACCCGTGCGGCGGATCATCGCGTCTCCGTCGACGGAAGAGGTAGTAGCCCTCCCTTAGCTCCTTGGCGTCGAGCTGGGGGAGGAAGAAGGGCCGCTCCTTCGCGGCGCCCATGAGCAGCTGCGCCTCGGCCGACTTCCGCCCTTCCCTTGTCGACTTTCGAACCATGGCGGAGGTGGTGGAGAGACCGGCGGCGTTGATGGCGTTAGTGGCGATAGAAGCGGGCGTTGCTCTCTTGAGCTAGAGAAGAAGGGGGGCGGCGGTGGTTTTCAAGATGGGACAGCAAATGGCGAGGTGGGCGACCTGCCTGATTCCCCTATTTATAAGGAGGGAGAGGCGGGCGTTCCGCTTTTCAATTAAAAGCCCCCACGATCTCTCCCACGGCGCCACGTTAACGCGTGCTGTTCGTGGGGGATGTGGTGGGTCGGAGCAAATAGCGGCGTGATCTAGGCCGCAGCGTGCCGTGCCTTTGTTTTGGGCTGGCCCAACAGCGCTCGGCACCGTGTGTGGCCCGAGCACAGGGGCTCTGTCGGTGTCTTTGGAGTAGGGGTACCCTAGTATCCCGAACTTCGTGCACGGCGATTGCAACACCAGCGGCGGGGCTGCCTAGTGACCGCCAAGGTCCTCCATGGTTCCTTTGGAGCCATTCAAGAACAAAGTATTTAAGCCAAGAAGACAAGGCCCGGCAAGAGGAGCTTGCGGGAAGGCCCTCAAGGCGCGAAGACAAGACCCGGCAGAGGAGCTTGCGGGAAGGCTGATGGCGACAAGCTTCGGCGCGACAAGGATTCAGCAGCGGCAAGGTGCTTGCAGCGGCGAGCAACCTCTCTTCATCTCGCTCCGGCTCATCCACCAGCGATGTCGCCATGGGGCCATTCCAGGCGTGCGTGTCAAGAAGCTGTGCAGCCGGCGGAGAAGCAGCGATGGCGGCGGCAGGGGTGCCATCGTGGCAGCGGTGGCGCCCTTAGCGATCCTTTACGCCTTGTTTAGGCGACATGGGCCGGGCATTTAATGCTTTTGTCCCTTGCCGTCGAGTTAGGTAGAATACCTTTGTACAAAGTAGCTGTACCAACCGCAACTCATTTTCCCATTTTGCCCTTGTCTCGTTGCCACTGTTGGTGATCCCTTGAGCCTATAAAAGGAGGCCCATGCATAGCGTGGGGAGGTTCGACTCATTCGAGACTAGAGACACTCAAGCTAGGTTTTGTAGCTCTCATTGCTCCCTAGCAAGAACACAAGATAATCGGACAAGCAGCGGTAGGAGTATTATCTCTCGGAGAGCTCGAAGCTGGGTAAACTGCTGCGTGTGCATCGCCTCGATCTGCTCTTCGTGCAAACTCCGCCCCCACCGAACCAAAGGGACTCGGTCCGCGGTCCCATAGGTGTTAAGTGGGTCACGATCAACTTCCCGACAGGAATTATAGTCGAGTACAAGCACGGTTGTGTGGTGGCATGGGTATCTTGAGAGGCAGCGTCATGCGGCACCAAAGTTGCATTAGCGATCGCGCGTGCGAACACGTAGAGTTCTTGTCGGTTTCATGTGAGGCACGTTGATCAAGCAAGCGAGAGCGCGCGAGTGAAGTCGGTACAAACGCGGTTGTGTGGAGGCACGGTTTGAACCCTCTTGCTGCTGTCAAGTTTCTAGAAACGCGGATGTCTGACGGTAGAGGCATCGGTCCGAATATCTGGTTAGAGGGCTCGGTTGTGGATGCACAGTGTGAAGTCTCTAGGGTCACAGGTGCGTGGCACCACAGGCATGGATTGAGTAGACACTTAGTGAGCCACGCTTGTACATAGGTCGAGTTACTGCGGTAGTGTAGTTTTGTGGCATCGTCGCGAAGCTGGTGTGCGGAGAGGAACACATGTGCAATAGCAAGGATATTACGAATGGGCCGGGCGGTGTTTGATGTGAAATGGAGGCAAGGATTTTTTCAATGTGGTTAAAGTAACAAAGTTCTTGTAAGCTTGTATACGTGTGCGAATGATCTTCTGCAATATTTATGAATTGTTCACGCCAATGTTTAATAAGCATTGTACTGAAAGTTTACAACGATATCATCACATATTCTTGTAAATGCATGATGCATCTTGTAAAGGTTGAGTATGAAAATTATAATACAATATCGTGCGAGATATCTCTCGTTCTATAATCATGGATACAATATATGCTTGCTCAGTACTGGGACATAACTTACTAATTGCATTTAGACATGCAAAACGTAGTATACATTTGTACATGAGCACACCACTGTGTTCAAAGTTCAAACGTAAAATAGTAATACAATACACACATCATATTCGAGCAACAATAAACATATTTACAACATAGGTTCATACAATCTAAATTATGATAATAGTAGTTCCTACTAGTTTAATGCAGACATCCATTTTCTCGCAATTTACCAACCACTGTTTCCCTTCCGGTGCTTCCAGCCGATGCAAGATCCCTCGTCTTGGCTCTTACGTGGGCGGAGTCTTTCTTTCAATGGTTGTTGGTGGAGGTGACATAGCCCGTTCTTGATGATTAGGATTCTACGGTACAACTCATAGCTAACATACCCGTCCTTTGCCGCGTACTTAAGGTGTATTGGGGAAAGTGGCTTCCACTCCCAGAACTGGTGCTTCTCCTTTGGGAATGATTTCTTCATGTTCTTGTATGAGGGTCGATGATGGCCCTTTGCAAGGTCACCCATGGAGTCCTTTCTCCACCACCCTTGATGCAGAATAGCCTCACGGATGTCGATGTGGTGCTCGTTTGAATTTTGATCCATGCGGGCAAGCATGGTCTTGTCGTTCTGGTGTCGGCGCTAGTGAAAGTTACCGCTTTCCGTTGCGGGAAGTCAACTAGCAGCGTGGGGCCTTCGGATCTGCAGTAATGGTATACAAGGACATGCTCGCGCATGGCAAGTTGGACGACGATGATCCCTTGTCGTATGTAACTGCTCTTACATGTGTACTCGAGGTCGAGGCCGATGAACTTGTTCTTCTCCTCCTTTAGCCATTATTCGTACTTTTTGATGATCCGCTCCACGGTCCTTGGGTCGTTGGTGTACACCACCTCCAGCGCGGTTGTACCGTGGGTACTGATGTGTTCGGTGAGTGTTGTTAGTTTCCCGTCGTCCATGGCTGGAGGTGTGCGGTGGTGAACTGCGGCCGGCGAGAAACTTTCGAGGAAGAGGATGAAATGGAGTCGGAAAAGTGAAAGGGTTCTTTTTTCGTGCAAAAAAGGAAATCGCTAAAGAGCAGTTGCTAGTCAAGCGGCGGTTCCAGGCCTAGAATTTCGGAAACAGGGTTTGTTTTATCTATTTTTTAAAGATTTTCACTTCTCTCGTTCATTGAATTTTTTATTAGATTGCGTGCTGCCTCGTGATCCATTTGTCGTATTACATCTTTTCTTTGTGAAAGTAGTCGAATTAGCGGTAGAACACTCGGCAGATGGATGGTCGTGCCTTTGTTGTGAAAATGTTTTTTCAATTAATAATCTTCCTTGGTTAGGGAGGCACGGTTTTATGTTATTGATTGCACAAATGTGTGTTTAGGAAAAGTTGAATTAAATATAGTTTGGACTTGAAAATGTAGTCCTATTTGGTTTTAATTGAGATATGTTTCACTAGATGGTTTGAATAAGTTTGATAACATGGCATTGCTAGAGGTTTTGAATCAAAAACTGATTCTTGTTTCGTTTGATTTTTGAAAATGAATGTTTTTTTTTTGGTTTTTTGAATTGTGAACTTTTCAAAGGATAAGAACTACATTTTTTCGAACGAATCATTCCGATAGTTCAAACAACAGTTGTTGCAAAGGATGATACCGATGGTTGAAACAGCAAGTTGAGGGTCCGTAAGAGCTACATAAGTTGCAAAAGATCATTCTGATAGTTCAAGCAAGCACATGGTCCATAATAGTTACATTACCTACCATCCTAACTAGCAAACTTATACTAATCAGTGTTTTGCTCCTGGAGGCATCATCATGAAACGAGCGTTGAACATTCTAGGAGATACACTGTTTGCTACCATTTTAGGTGTTGGTTCCAACGGAATCTACATAATGCGCTGAATGATGATGGACATAGAATGGTCATGGCTCTCTTTGAAAGTGATTAGAACAACGTTCTTTTCAACGAAGGATGCAGCTGATATGAAGTCTCTGAAAGAAGACTTTTCTATAACCATCATGCCGTCGTTTTTGGAGATGTAGTACGACGAAGGAGTGATGACATGTGTAGGTTCATCAGGAGCTTCAAGGGTTACCCTTCCATTGGTTGGCATGTCCACTCATCTCTTTAGTGTTGAGGCAACGCTCCTCGGAATTTTCTAGAAGAAATCAAAATTAAATAGAAATTAAAATTGTTGATTTGTCACTTGGACAATAAATAAAAGAATGGCATAATACGGTGAGTGCACAAACATTAAGAAATTCCATATTGGAAGTAATATAATTCCTGGCATGTTCAGGTTTGTGTGTAAACATATAAAACAACATATTAAGATAACAACGGATGTTTTGTTGTTTTAGGTTTGAATAAATAGGTTCTTTATAATTTTACATATAAGAAATATTACGTCAGTATTGTTTATATTACATATGAGCAAAATACATTTGGTATTTTAACAATGACAGTTGTAACCAACCATGACGTAGTCTTTGGTGTTAGTGGGAGTCAAGACATGGACAAATGGACGTCAACGGATGAAAGTATCTCCGAAAAGGCGTTGTAGAAAGAATCGTGTCTGGTCATAGGTAAGCTCAATATCCTTGGAGTAGACACAGCAGTGAACATGGTCAAAATCATCAGAAGAAAGATCGTCGAGATCTAGAAAAAGAAAAAGATTTTAAAGTTAGATAAAGTTATATCCAACACGGGGTTAATATTATTCAGTTCGATTCATGCATATAAAATTACAGCGAAAGAAGATAAGTTTGTAATATAAAAATATAGCGAAAGAAGATAAGTTTGTAATATTAAATACCTACCAACGTGGGGTAATGGAAGCAGCCTTTTGTCATCGCGATATGTTTGTATTTCGAGATTGAGACCCTCGTCTGGTAGTTCAAATTCTATGCCGTCTCCAGCACGAAGTTCATAATCATCCACAAAAGTGTTCCACTCACCACCGCAGAACTTTGTGTAGTTCGCCCTATGCTTAAACAAAGCATTGTAAGACTTTCCTTCATGTGTAAGAAGGGCTGGCTCTACCTGCTCTTTCGCAATTTTCTTGCTTCTTTCTTCCTCTCGTCGATGTATTCAACGAGAAAAGCTCTGACATTACAAGGTACATACTGGAAAAAATAGTACAAATAACAACCTGTAAGTATAAATTTGAACTCGCGTATTATTAATGTTAAAAGTTTTCTTAAATTGGATATGACTTTTTGATAAGAATTACAGATTTTTGGCATATGTTGACTAATTTTAATTAGAACTGAAGATGCACTATAGGAATCAAGGTATGGGCATGCAAACTAATGGAAAATGAAAACACAAGACAGGTGCGAAGAAGTGACAGCAGGGGAACCTAGTGTAGGTGCAAGGGGGTATGAGTAACAGCGACGATTTCTACTATGTCGTAAGCAACTAGTATGTTAGTAATGCTTACTAACCATGCGGCTCCAGCAATTTTCATCAAGAATAACCTCAAAGTGCTAGAGAACTTGAGGTGTGGTTCTAAGGGCACTTTGATTGGCGGCGGTAGAACAAATCATACCTAAATAATTCAGAACAACTATGTTAAGAAAACAAGAATATCATAACAATTTAAAACAAGCTTGACGTTGCAGGTGACAACGATTAGCTTTAGCTCGTTAGCCGTATTAAAAATATCCGTCGAAGGCGAGAGAACAACTACAAATTTCGAGCTTCTCATCTAGTCCTTCGGAAAAGCGGTATAGCGAGTTTAGATCACTTGTTTAAATTTTCAAATGGTTTTTTATTGCTTTAGAGAATGAAGTCGTTGTCTGGATTTGATTCTTCTATAACTATCAAATGAAAAACCTAAACATAAAATAGTAATAATTTAAATATCTTTTTCAAAAGCGTAGATACAGATCAGACATCTGCTTACGCATATGTTTTTACTGCGAGAGAAGAAGAATGGCGTCGACGAGCGGAGATTGGGGTATGGGAAGCTTAGGGTAAGTACCCGGCCAGCAAATCTCTGAGAGAAGCACGGCTTAGAAGTTAACGAGACCCAACAAAAACTCTACAATAACTTGTTTGAAATGAGGCGTAATGCGAGGAAAGAAGCCACGAACCCTAGCGATGGCGGACGAATAAGCTAGATGGGTTGTGATGGGAAGCTTAGGGCAAGCACCCACGGCCAGCAATCTCTGAGAAGCACGACTTAGAAATTAGTCGAGAGACCCAATAAAAACTCTACAATAACTTGTTTGAAATCAGATTGTGTGCGGGGAAGAAGCACGAACCCTAGGCTAGAAGTAGGGAACGGAGAAGGCAAGTGAGTTGTGATGTGGACGAGGGAGTCGGAGCTTATTTAAATATAAAGCAGTATTGAGAGAGCAAGAGTAGTAATGAGTGCTTCTTGTTTTATTTTTTATCCTGCGAAATGGAATGAATGCTGGTTTGTGGATGGTGTGCATGCATTCCAAGGTGTTATGGGGACGCGAGACGTTTGACTCGTCCAGCTGCCTCTCACTATAGTTGTACAGTTGTCTTGCTTCCAGTAGTCTTCTATGTGCCTATCCTACCTCACATACTTTTTGTGAGGCACGGTTATACATGCTGAAAAGCATACTCGTGCTTCTTTGTTTTATTTTTTAATCACATGGTTAATCAGATATGGTTGGGTGTGTCTTTAGGAGAGAGCAGTGATGATGTTATTAGATGCAGACGTTGTAAAAGGAGAGGCATAGTCGATATGTTGAGGATGCAAGTTGGCGGGAGGCATGATGGTTTCTAGTGAGAGCACGTTTGCATCTGAAATCGAGCCCGGTTCGTGACTCTGGTATTGCAATTTTTTCAGGCGATCGTTGGCCGAAGTCCTTTGTTTTTATGTCTGGCTGGCTTGGTAGGGAATATGTATGATAATACGGTTATATGTATGTCGAAGCATGGGCGTGCTTTTGTTTTGTAATGTTTACGGTGGTACACAGACATGGTCCGTTGATGTCACGAGGTTGTCTTTAACCAAATTGGAGGCACGCATGTGGCTTTTGTTACAGCGAACCGTGCTTCTATTTTTGTTCACTCGGTGTAGTATTTATGCTGACGAGGTCATCTCGTTGCCTCTTTGCATTATTCTCTCGGTCAAAAGATATGCTGGTGACCGATGGGATGGCTATTTATTGTTAGTATTTATTGTGCCAGACACCGTGCTAGAGTTAATCTAGAGGCTCCTCGATTACAGCATGGCAGTCATGACTTTTGAAGTGCATGGTTTCACGGGCTGCAGAAGCACAATCGTCCATTCACCGTTCTCGGTGCAATTAAAAGGGCGCACGGTAACCGAGTCATCTCCCCCCAAGGTTAAGTAGTGGTCTATTCCTGGAGGTTATCGCGTCTTATTCTCTCCAGAGAAATGCAGGTAGCTCCCGTGATCCTCGCCTCGTACGAGAAGCACAGTCAAACTCCATTGTCATCTCACCCTCGCTTCCATGGATGACTTCAGGAACACTACTGAGCGTCTCTTTATAGATGCCGATGGTAATACCAAGCTCGAGGTGTTGTACACCAGAGCCATACAAGGTGGAGGAGATTCTTACTCTCTATGAGGAATGGTTGCATGAGGACAGGTACCGTTTGTTGGTCTTGATCTGGAGTACACGAGAGGATTATTTTGATCGTAGTAGAAAAGTCACCGTTATGGGCTGGCGATGCATAAGCATGTTTTTATCTATCACTTGTGCAAAGCGAGGGCAGTCGCTGCTCTAAAGTTTCCTTGAACAAAGGTATAATTTTACGCCCGGTGTTGGCGTCGGGAGCGATAGGGATGTTACGGCAAGCAGTTACCTCAAAATCCCAAGAGAGTGTCACATCAACCTTCAAGAGGAGATCATGATCAAAGGAGGCAATCTAAGGGATTCCATGGCAGATTTGGCAGGAGTCGTCATAAACAAATCTTACTTGAGTATGATGTCGTCTTTTCCACAAGGTCTGCATGACTACTGGGAATGGAAGCCGCTTTCCCTTGAACACCTGAATTATGCGGCAATTGTTAGTGAAAATTTCGGTTTTTATGATTTTCTGTCTTTATATTTTTGTTTTATTGCAACAATAGTACTTTTAGTCCTTTACGTATATCTTCATTCTCATCCGCTTTTTTAGGATGGGTATGTCAGCTACGAGCTCTACCGCCGAGTTCTGTCTATGAAGGACATGATGCATCCTCGTTGTCTTCCCGACCCCAGACGCCGTTGATGCTACGGCGAGAACTCAAGCGAGTAGGATGGTCACGGTGGTCTGAGCAGAACGGACTCCTGGAAGACTTTCATTTCTTTTTTTGTACAATTAATGATTACTTTTAGTTCAAACCTATGGAGTACCGTCTCATGTTATGTGAATATAATTTCTTATGTTTTTTCATGTTACAAGTTCATTGTTGACGTTTGCACGATTTCATGTACATTTATAGAACCTGTTGAAGTGGCGCGTATGTATTGGTTGGGAGAAGCGCGCTTTGTGTTTGGCTTATATTCAGTGACGTTTGTTTGTGTTTGTATTGTTGTCTTTTACACGTTCGCACAAGAGAGGCACATCTGCTAACGTACGAAGCAACATTTTAGTTTCCTGTCTTTGTGTGCTTTAGGACCGTGCCTCGAAAATCTGGACATCCGTGTCTGTTCAGGCTCCACTTCCGTGGCTTCTTTCCGTCTATGCATGTACCTCACATGACACACGCCATGTCTGTACGTGCTGGTTTCACACGACAGTTCCTCTTGACACTACACAACCGTGTCTTTGCCACAACTCTTTTGTGTATCCAGGTGGTTTGTACCCGTGCCTCGAGAACTATGAGAAGCCGCAATTCCGTGCCTGTATACGCTTTAATTCCGTGTCTCCTGTACGTGCATTTGCGTGTCTCAGGCGTCATGCTGCCTGTGACTCTACGTGCCTCTGGTGCCAGACGCCCGTCCGTGAGGGGACGCATATATATTGTTTGGGAGAAGCGTGTTTTTTGTTTGGCTTATATTCACCGCCGTTTGTTTGTGTTTGTATTGTTGAGTTTTACACATTCGCACAAGAGAGGCACGTCTGGTAACGTACGAGGCAACATTTTCAGTTTCCTGTCTTTTTGTTCTTCTGGACCGTGCCTCTAGAAGCCTGGCATCCATGTATGTGGAGGCTTCACTTCCGTTGCTTCTTTTTCCCTATTCATGTACCTCATGTGACACACGCGATATCTCTATGTGGTGGTGTCACACGATAGTTTCTCTTCAGACTCCACAACCGTGCCTTTGCCACCACTCTTTTGTGCATCCAGGTGGTTTGTACCCGTGCCTCGAGAACTCCAATTCCAAAGCCGTACCTGTGCGCCAAAGGCCGTAGCTCCGTTCATGTATACGCTTCAGTTCTGTGCCTCCTGTACCTGCATTCGCTTGTCTCAGGAGACATGCTGGCTGTGACTCTGCGTCCCTGTGGTGTCAGACGCCCGTCCGTGAGGGGATGCGGTGGCTGTGACTCGTCGTGCCTGTGCTTCTACAAGCCCGTGCCTCTGGACATTGTAAAACTGTGGCTCTTTCACTTCTCCCGTTGATTCGCTGCATGTATTTGATGTATCTCACGTGATACACGTCACGACTCTATGTGTCTGCGGTGTCACATGGCTGTCCCTCTTGAGAGTTTGCAACCGTGCCTCCGGAACAGAGTGTTCTTAGCAATGCCGATTTGTATCCAGAGGATTTGTACCTGTGCCTCGAGAATGCCACTTCAAAAACTGTGCTTGTGCGTCGGGGAAGCTGCACATGTCTCTATGCAGAGGTGTGTAGCCGTGGCTCGAGAACGTCAATTGCAAGGCCGTATTCGTGCCTTGCCAAGCCGAAGCACATGCCTGTAGGGGCTAAGTTTCCGCGCCTTTGTTGCCTGCATTCACGTGTTTCTGGCGAGTTGCTGCGTGTATCTCTACGTGCATGTTGTGATACCCGTGCCTCTGGAATTGACACGTATGTGCGTCGTCCGCCTGCATACCCGTGCCTGTGGGATAGACACGTATGTGCGTCTTGTGCCTGCATACCCGGGCCTCATGTGAAACCAGCCTTGACTATCGAGGGACAATTGTTGTGAATCTAGCTAGATGAGGGACGAATGAGTTTTGGCCTTTGGATCTAAGGTGTACAGCTGGCTATTCGTTTGCTTCATTGGATTCTTCCGTCGGTGGTCTTTGTTCAAAGGAGGAATTGATGACCGATGTGCCGGCTGTTCGATGTGACTATTCAGTGTTAGTTGCCGTAAAATAAAGTTAGATGCTCCTCGATTTCTCCACGTCATCAAATATTTGTGCACAGCCGTGACTTTACAAAGTGCATGGTTTCATGAGCTTCGGAAGCACAACCGTCTATTCGTTGTTCCTAGTTCACACCTTAATGCCCATTGTAACTCAAACGTCCCTCGCCAAGGTTAAATACTGGCCGTGTTTGCGAGGTCTCCACGTCGTATTGTAGCCACAGAACATCAGGCAGTTCCCACCCTCCTCACCACTCCCTAACCTTATCGCAGGGTCTCAGGAATATCCATTGGCACCTTGCTGCTCGCTGCCATGGATGACTTTTTGAACACCACTGAGTACTATCCTATAGTTGCCGATGGTAACACGAAGCTTGGCGTGTGGTACACCAGCGATCTGGCAAGGTTGAGGAGATCATTACCTTGTCACGAGGACTGGTTGCGAGGAGAAGCACAAGTTTGTTGGTCTCGGCATGGAGTTCACGTAAGCGATTTTCTGGGCGTGAAAAGTCGCCGTCATGCAAGCTGTCTATCGGAAGCATGTTTTGCTCTATCACTTCTGCGGGGCGGGACAGTGCCCTGCCTGAAGAATTCCCTTGAGAATAGAGGTATAACTTTCTCTAGTGTGGGCGTCGGGAATATTAGAGATGCTCTTTTCAAGATTTCATCAGAATTCGAAGGTACCACATCGACATCAAGAGAAGTTTATGATCAAAGCGGCGAAGAAAGGGACTTCATGGAGGACTTAGCGAGGCCATCATCGACAAATTTTATTCGATCTTTGAGTCATCTTCTGAGAACTTCTTCGTCGATCTTGGGATTGGAAGCCACATACTTTTGATCACCTGAAATATGGAGCTCTTGTAAGTGAAGATTTCATTTCGTTAGTTTCTGCCTTTATTGTTATAATAGTACTTGTTTTTTGTATACTCATGTTTTCATTTACATTTCCTATAGGAAGGGTATGTGAGCTATGAGCTATACCACGGTTCTGTCGATGAGGACATCCTGCATTGTCATTTGTCTTCACGATCTCGGATGGCGAGGGCGTTTACGAGAGTAGTCTAGGTGGAAATGTTGGCAAGATGGATTGTGTGATGAATTGGTTATTTGATAGTTATTGTATGGGGTAATATTACATAGGTGATGAATTTGTAATTGTGCTGGTTTTATTTTGAACCGGATGGAGTTGACTAGTTTGGCAATTTAAGTTTATTTTCGTGATCATCTAAGTTTTTCTTGATTGGGTGCCTTCAAGAATATTTTCCTCTAATGATATTTTGCTACGAGTTGGTATAAGATGAGATGTATTAAGGGGAGCACTCAGATGTGCACTTTCGTGATTCTAGGCAGCGCACAGTCGTTTGTTCAGGGAGGCATTGTTTTTGTTTTAGGCAAGGCACACTCTGGTGTTATTAGTTTGCTAGCTGCTTCAGTTCTTCTCTCAATATCGTCCTGCTTGTGGTAGGGGCATTACTTTCACTTTGTGTTCATCTGTGTTTGTACGGTTGTTTTTATATTGAATATCTGGTTGTGGTTGTGTGTTTGAAATATTTTATGCGAGCTTGAGTGTTTTAAGATTCTTGATTTTCTCACTGTTACATGCATTTCAATATATGTTATCTGCATTTCAATATTTGTTTATCATTTTAGGGGCGGTAATCGGTGTGATACTTGCCGTGGGAGTATTGTATTAGAGGCAGTTGCGTTTATGTGTTTAAATTATAGTGGTGGTACGTTGATTTTTGAAAGGCATGGCCGTGAAGGCATTTGATGCATTGTTGTATGTTTAGCGGAGGAGTTATCCTTTCTTTGGGTGCTAAATTCGGAGGCATTGTGTTATGTTAGTATGAGTCCTTTGTGATGGTTGTATGTTTTGTAATATTTCTAGGTGATCGCTAGTGAAGTCAAGTCTGTCTAGTTAGTGGAGGCATGTCCTATGTTATGTTGAGTCAGAGTTCTGTCTATCGTTCGCAAGTGCTTCCTCTGACACGTTTGCTCGGAGAGGCACGTCTACGATGTTATTCAAAGGCAAGGTCGTGCCTTTCTTTCGGAATGTTTGCTTTCCCTTATTTGCTGAGAGAGACTCGTTGGTGAAACTTATGAGGTCACGGACCTTTTACAGTTGAAGGCACGGTCGTTCTTCTGTTTTGGTATTTTTCCAGTTTAGTCATCTATCCGAGAGGATGGATCTTCTTTCGTTAACTTGAGTCACGGTCGTGCGTCCATGACTCGTTGCCTTGGAGAGGGACCGGTGTTAAGCTATCGAGGGGAAGGTCCTGTGTTAACTGGTGGTGCATTTGTGTGTGTCAGCTTAGTTGTCCGTTGTAAGAGAGGCACATTCTTCGTGGATAAGACACATGATAGTGCCTCCGTGACCTGCATTACTGGAGGTGAGTCATTTAGCTCCTTCGTCAGATGCTTACGAATCGATAGTGTTTTTCCTCTGTGTTCCAATTGCTTCATTTATTATGTCTACTCGAAGTGAGTGGTGTTATATTACAAGGAAGTGAGTGATGTCTTGAATATGATGTTTACAACTTTTGGGAAAAATATTATTCTTATTTATAATGTTTGTTGCTCAGGAATTTAAGATTTGACCATTTGACCGCACAACTGTGTTTAGTGGGATCCATAGCAGATATCTTGTACCGACACAAAAATAGCTGAAACATTGTTGTGATTACATGAGTCGATATGGCTGAAAGAATGATCGGATGGCTCCAGCTAAATTAAGGCACAGTTAAGTAGTAGTCATCCTTTTCCAACTCTTCTTCTTTCGCGCCGGATATTGTGCTTGTCGAGGACACTCAGTGCCTCAAATACATGGCCTGTGTTGTAGTTGGATGTTATCATTTTGAAAGTTAGTTGTTCTCTCATCGGTTTCACATGGATCTGCAAACACATAACCGTGCAAACTAATAAAATTTATTGTAAAACATAATGTTCAGCTGGCTTGGATGAACGTATGTTGATGTGATTTCAATGAGAGTGAACTTACATTATTGATAAAAAATGAATTATTATTCAAATTAAGGAGCGGAATCAAATGCATGGTGTAAATAGCACTGTCATCCCTGAAAATTGAGAGCATTAATGTTTGTGATTAGAATGTGAACAGTAGATATGGGATGGGCAGTGGAACAAAAAAATTCATGGTTTAAATGAGGTAGAGCTACAGTTAAAAGAAACTAACTCTCTGTCTGAGTTACATACACTCTGCACAGGTTTGACATGAAAGGAGGTTATGGTGTGAGGATAGTTGTTGTAAGCAGAATGGTAAGCTCTCTTGAAGTTTTCGATCACAATGTCCGAGTGTTCCTTCATACCATCGAAATTGATATAAGGACACATAATTTCAAAGCGACGCATTGCAAGATTCACGATGATGAGGTATATAAAATGCGGTTTCTTTCTCACATGTATTAAGACCTAAAACAATTAACAGGGAATAATATCATTGTAACAAGAAAAATTTGTAGAATCGAAGACGAACACTGGGCAGATAGAGTGAGTAGGGTGAACTCACGATGTTACATTTGTTGGCCAGCCTGTACCCAATAGTTTTTTCCACAATGTGTTCCTTGAGTAGTTCTGTGCTTGCTCCTAGAACTTGAAATTTATCCTGCAGAAAATT
Organism: Aegilops longissima; assembly: GCA_021605205.1. Classification (NCBI taxonomy): domain Eukaryota; kingdom Viridiplantae; phylum Streptophyta; class Magnoliopsida; order Poales; family Poaceae; genus Aegilops; species Aegilops longissima. Next base: position 443,921,405 of record CM038676.1, on the reverse strand, counting down.
GAAGCTGTGTCACTCAGTGTGGTAGTAGTGGTAAATGTGGTTTCTTATTATTATTTATGAGAAGGAAGAACTTACAGAAGCGTCCATGTACATTATATGCTTGTGCACAAATGTTGGCGGTGCGTAGAATTGTTCTTTCATCAGCAACATCGAGTAAGTGTCGACCAGAAATGAGTTGATATATCCGTATATATTCATTGATAAACCTAAAGTTCGATGATCGGCTCAACGTCGATCGACGAAGAGTATCTTCTTGTTGCCAAAAAAATGAATTTTAAATCGTATGATTTTCTTATTTAACATAAGAGGAAATGATTAGTATTCAATTACAATAGTACAAGAATCGAGCCGAAACACTTGAATATGATAACCGGGCATAATACATTGCATTAGTTAAAGAAGGGACCAAAACTTTACTGTAACAGGAACAACGAATTCATTACCTATCATTTTAACCGACGCCTAGCATATTGTCGACGATTGTTTCATACACTTCTTTCTCCTTGTTTGTGGAATCTCTTATTTCCAAAAGTTGGCAGTGATTTTGATGGTCATTCCTTGTTCGATGAATCAGTCTGTTCTAGCTCGGGATGATGTTGATGAGGTTGGAAGACATGACCACGGAGTTCAATTGACCATTACTAAGTTGCAGCGACCCTCATTATAATTGTTCTTTCTTTGGAACATTAGGCGTTGTGGTTGGTGCTGCATCGCGATTCTAATGTTACGGCAGTTGGATCACTGGTTGAGGTTGAAGGAATATCTGTTGGAAAATCTTTGGAGAGGATGGCTGGAATCTGCATCTTTGTTGAGCTGTAGTTGCAAGGCGTAAATTTTCCCATTAGACTTGCCCTTTGTGTGGTTGCTGATTATTACGCTCTTGAGGTCGGCGTTGTTGGCGCCATGTAGTCTGTTATTACGAGCATCTTTGTGTTGGGGTAGTGGGCATCACGAGCGAGTGGTTTATTCTTTGGTCTTGCTTGTGACTTTGGTTGTTCGCGCATATGGTGGCGCTGGCTGTTGTTTGAACCATCGTTATTCTGAGCACCAGGATGTTGGTAGAAGTGGTTTTTGATACTAGGAGCTGGTTGGTTGTAGTGTTGGGACAAGGGAGTTGCTGGTAAACTTTGGGACAAGACAGTTTGAGTTAAGCCTGTAGAGTATGACGTATCAAAGGTCTGTGTGAGGTGGCTACCGCCTGACATTGATCCTGATCTGCTGGGTATAGGTGGCTCTGGATAGTTATAAAGGGAAGATCTAGCTGACGAGCTTCAATTCTTGGCCAAGTGTGAGATAGTATCAGGTTGGAATTGTCGTGATGCTACTAGGTTATGAAAGGGTTGTTTCTTTTTTGTTCAATGACTCTGTCAAGTTGTTCATAGATAGATGGGTCAGACCATATTTGATCATGTGGAGGCTCCAGTTTCCTAACTCTTTTCTTAGGAGGCGCTGTACTCTTGTTACCTAAATCTTACATTGTTGTTAGGACCTCTTGTGATCTGCCATTTGTTGTTCCGGTTCTGGCGGATGTGTGCTTGTGGTAATAGGGACGCTGTCTGTGGGATCAATAGGTGGTTGCCTCGTACATTGTTCATGTTCTTCTGCAATGTTATTGTCTTCTGCATCGACAGATGTTGCAGCAACCAGTGGAGCATCACTAGTGGATGGACTTGCTTTTCTCGTGTCGATCTTGAGCGGAACCGCCCGAGAATCCTTTGGGGACTTCTCTTTGTAGGAGCAAGGGAGAAGTAGCTCTTGTGCGTTCTGTTTTGGCAATGTTCTTCTTGTCACTCAAAGTTGAAACAAGATGGACCTTATCTTACGGCAGCGAAGAAAGCGTTGTCCAATGACATTGTTTGATTTTGTGCGGGTTGGGATCTGATGAGGCTCTTTGTGTTGGTTGAAGAGTTATTGTGGCGCTTTGTCGAACCCGCTGGACCGTGCAGTAGTTGGTGACGTTTTCCCAGTGTGATAAACAGGTGCTCCAAGTGTATCTCTTGAGATTGGATCAGTCAATAATTGTTTGTCAACCACAGAGTGCAACGCTGATGTTTTTATTGCAGTAGGTTTTGTTGTTTCCTCCAAGAGTTTTTCCAGTGGGCTTGTCAGAGAGTTGTGGTCAGTAGATCCTCCAACAGAATTTTGGGTTTCAATCGGTACAGAACACTCAGACGAATTTTCACCTGTCATTATAATTTCCCCGCTCTCCAGCATCTCAGATGTTGACACTAAGGGCTCATGAACCGGCAAGCCATCAAGGCAGTTGTGCAGATGGTTATGCACTTTGTCCAGATGAATCTTGACTTATTCATCAATGTCCTCTTTGTTGTGGTCGATCATGTTCACCTCCAGTAGCAACTTAATCTGGGTTGATGATTTTAGGTATGAAGATAGATGAATTTGGGACTGCTCTTTGTCGTACGGATTCTGGGATTCTGGTTCAGGTGTATCGCAACAACCCTTTAAATTTTCCAGGGAGTATGATGTGGCGTGAAGGACACTGGTTGAGCCACTGCTGGAAGAACTTTGACTGCTTGTCGTGCTAGAACTTGGAAGCATAGAATATGTTGAAGGGAGTGATGAAAAAGTTTCTTTTTCATTTGAGTTGTCCTATTGCAAGTTACAATAAACGCTCCGGTGTCTGGTCTTGGTTTCTTTTGCACTAAGATCCCTACCAAGTGAAAGGAGCTTCTTCAATTTCTGCTCGAGAACTGGTTGAAACCGCGAGAAAAGTTCAGTGTACATTTCATTGATAACTTTGGCAATTTTCACCTTGGCCTGGAATTGAAACAAAAACCATCAGAAATTCTTAATACCAAGAATGAAAAGAAGTTATTAATACCGAAAATGAAAACTATCTTGTGAACTACTGTATGTTCTGTCAATAATTGCAGAAAGTGCATGGAATAATGTCTTTGAAGGACACATGATGTGCTTTGCGAAGCGCGGCTAACAAAGTCCATGAATCATGGTGAACACATTCATTGAAAGAGCGCACCCGACGTACCTTACGAAGCATGGTTGATCTACCGCCGCAGGGAAGCAGTGCTATATTTAACACAAAAGCACAACTAACATACTATAGGAAGCACTTCTATATTTAACACAAAGGCACATCTAACATACTATCAGAAGCACAGTCTCTAACTCCTCTGTGTTCCGAACAAAGAACATTGCAAATTCAATGTTTTTGTTGCAGTGTACATATTTTTCCAGCATTACTATCTTCAGGCGAATGTCATGTTGTTTTAGAAACACCCGGTGCTTGTGGCGCCACTTATTTGTTACACCTTCCTCGCGGCATACTCCTCCCTGAAAATGCACGAAGAGTGAGAATACTCGAGGACTACAAAGGGAGATAGAGGCCTCCAATATAGTACGCTATGCATTGTATGTGCTTTCAATGTGTTTGGAAATCGTTACCTCGATAAACAGGTTCTCTAGGCTAGGAAAGTATCGCATCAAGGCAACAACCTTGTTCAGATTTAATGACATGCGGATAAGCAGGGTCTTCACAGATTGAACCGCCATTGATAGGCTGACTACAGACAGAGCCTACGTCAAGCACATATCATAAAACTAAGCTGGATAAAGGTCGCGTGACATGAAACTTCAACCTTTTAGCGAATGCAAGTAAAGAGTATAGTGCAAAAGGTGAGTACCTCGAAAACTGTAGAGCCAAAAACAATCTTGGATTCAGGAAATCCTTCATAAAAATTACCCAAACACTCAAGCTTAGGTGCAGGAAAGACAGTTATCTGCAAGTGCCGGCTGTGAATATCGTGAATAAATCATTTAAGTGAGGGCGCATCCTCAACAATGAGTTCACCATTCTCACAAAGGATACAGATGACTTCAACTTTGCCTGAGTTTATTCTGATGCAGCGGTCCAAGTTATTGCAAACAAGCAGGAGCCACTCGAGGTCAGGGCAACCATGGCTGATTATGCTTTGCAGTGAGACGTCTGATATATCAACTTCCAAAAACAAAAGCCTCTTGAGGAGTGGAAGTTTAAATGACCGTGCATACTTATCAGGTATCTGGCAAAGAGAAAATGTGATAGTGTGCAGTGAGGAGGAAAACAGCAGCGTGGAAGTCGGTGGTGAGGGCGCGGACGAAGAGATTTCATGTGGTAGTGTGATGGTTTTCCCACAAAGCGTAGGAACATGTAATAGAACTTCGAGAACACGGAGATTCTTCAGTCTTGGGGTTTGAAGCCAGGCGTCAAGCTGTAGAGGTCTGCGGTAGAGGTATGCCTTGGAATCTGAGAGCGATGAACTGTGCCCCATGACCGGAGAGGATGGCTTCGGAAGGCACAAACCATCAACGTCGGGTTGAAAACTACTGCTGAGTTCCAAAATATCTAATCGAATGACATCCTTCTTGGGGAGCATGGACGATGCGTCGATATGAACTGTTTCTAGGGGCTTAAAAAGGCGACCGGCGGGGATCTCACTGCAGCCGAAATTCAGAGGCGGTGCGCCATAAAGGCGCCATCGGCGTCGAGATTTGGCTGCGAAACGCCTTCCTTAGTGGGCAGGCGGGAGATGACCTCACGAGGATGGCGTCCGGGAGGTATTGATCGGTCCGGACGAGCTGCTTTTCTTGATCCTCAGATCAGTATGGCGCACCCTTGCGGCTTCCGGCCGCTACCAAACCACGAGAGGAAGGCGTCGCGATAGCGCGAGCCTCGCCCTCTTGGTGCTCGGGAGCACCGAGTAGACCTCAATCTCCGTCTCCATTCTTTGGGATCGCGCCGCTGTGAGCCCCGCTATATGTGGCGTGGATCTAACGTGTACGACTGGCTGTTCGTTTGCTTCATTGGATTCTTCCGTCGGTGGTATTTGTTCAAAGGAGGAATTGATGACCGATGTGCTGGCTGTTTGATGTGACTATTCAGTGTGTCAGCTACCGTAAAATAAAGTTAGAGGCTCCTCGATTTCTCCACGTCATCAAATATTTGTGCACAGTCGTGACTTTACGAAGTGCATGGTTTCATGAGCTTCGGAAGCACAACCATCTATTCACTGTTCCTAGTTCACACGTTAATGCGCATTGTAACTCAAACGTCCCTCGCCAAGGTTAAATACTGGCCGTGTGTGCGAGGTCTCCACGTCGTATTGTAGCCACAGAACATCAGGCAGTTCCCACCCTCCTCACCACTCCCCAACCTTGTCGCATGGTCTTAGGAATCTCCATTGGCACCTTGCTGCTCGCTGCCATGGATGACTTTTTGAACACCACCGAGTACCATCTTATAGTTGCTGATGGTAACACGAAGCTCGATGATAGAGGCAAAGGTGTCCTGATGTTTCGATGCGATGGTGGCTATCGTTTTCTGTGGGAGTCGACCTTGACAATCCGACTACGAACGTGCGAGACGTCGCGCCTTAGCAATCGCTAAACCAACTTCCGAGGGTTATTGACCACGCCGAACACGATCAACGACCACGAGGGCTGTTTCACGTGAGCAAACAAAGAACAAGCAAGCTGTGAATATAAGAGAAAGCTTTATTAATGAAGGTGGGGTTACGTGGCGCCTTTGTCAGTGCGTTGAACACAAGCGAAATGCAGCGAGTTGCAGCTATGGCGAACTTTTAATCTAAACAAAACCCAAAGTCTAAACGATGCCCTAGGGTCTGTATATATGGAGGAAGATGGGGGAAATTTCGTGGCCCTTGGAGGAGGGGTCTGAAACCCACCCTAACTCTTGTTTCCCCACACATACGGACTCTAAAAATAGCCTATATTGAAGTATTTCGAAATTACATGGGCCTGGCCCAAAAATAAGGTGACGCAGCACCTAGAATAGCCTCTGGACGAAGTTTATGAAGTGACATCTTGTATATTTAGTCCAAGGCTTCATGCACTCATTATGGTGGCTTCAAAGTCCTGAAATCATCACTTGTAAGTCCGTTCTTGTTCCTCTTGCGCATGCCATCAACTCCATGCTTGTTCTTGCTCCAATGTTCATCCCTCTTATCCATCCCAGGCCCTGATAATTTAATTGGCGTGTGCGAGCTCTAGTAATTGGTCCAGTATATGTAGTAGTAGGGGCTGTGAGTGTAACAATGGTATTGATGTCCTCCTCATCCTCCCCTTCTTGAAATGAATTCGTCCTCGACGGAAGCTCATCTTCTGCACCCAAATAAGGCTTCAAATCTGCAATGTTAAAAGTCGTACTAACCCCAAAATCTGCATGCAGCTCAAGTTTATATGCATTATCATTTATTTTCTCTAACACCTTAAAAGGACCATCAACAGCGTGGCATTAGATTTGATTTAGCAAATTAGGAAACCTATCCTACATAAATGTAACCAAACAAGATCTCCAGGTGCAAAGACAACATGTTTTCTACCCTTATCTCCAGCAAGTTTATATTTAGCATTCATCGCTCAATGTTGTCCTTAGTTAACTCATGCATTTTTAAGATCAATTCAACACGTTGTTTAGCATCAAAATTAACCTTCTCCAAAGATGGAAGAGGCAACAAATCAATGGGTGCCGAGGTAGGAAACCATACACAATTTCAAAGGGCACATCTTAGTAGTAGAATACAACGACGATTATAAGAAAATTCAATATGAGGCAAGCATTCTTCCCACATGTTCTTATTATTCTTCAAAACAGCCCTAAGCATAGTAGACAATGTTCTATTGACTACTTTAGTTTGACCATCAGTTTGGGGGTGACAAGTAGTACTAAAAAGCAGTTTAGACCCCAACTTAGCCATAAACATCTCCAAAAGTGGCTAATAAATTTAGTATCACGATATGAAACAATAGTATTTGGCACACCATGCAAGCGAATAATTTCACGAAAGAACAAATCAGCAACATTAACAGCATCATCACTTTTATGACATGGTATAAAGTGTGCCATTTTTGAGAATCTATCCACGACAACAAATATGCTATCCTCCCTTCTTTGTTGAGGTAAACCTAAAACAAAGTCCATAGATATATCCTCCCAAGGAACACTAGGTACAGGCAAAGGCATATATAAACCATGAGGATTGAGTCATGACTTAGCTTTTTGACATTGTCGGGGGCTGGGTGCGACATATGCCAAGGGATGGCTTATCATGGGGCGAGTAGAACGTCGCCGGTGCCTGGAAATGGGATGAGACGAAGACATGCACGTCGGCGGATCTTACCCAGCTTCAGGGCTCTCCGTGGAGATAACACCCCTACTGCTGCTCTGCGGGGTCTCCGCATGATCACTATGGAAAAGTGGGTACAAGGTTGCTCCTTGAGCTGTTCGTGGTGAGGAAGGAGAAGGGCACGACTAGCTCTCCTTTTTCCTCTATGTGTGTCTAAAACTATCAGGGTCCAACCCTTTGCATGGGTGCCCTCGTGGGTTTATATAGGCCTACCACCCGGGGGTACAATGGTAATCCGGCGGGGCGCGGGTCCCAGCCGTCTGTCTCTCAGGCCGCCGTCTTCTCCGCCGACTGCTGGGGCCCGCCGATGGGCCCGGCATAGAGCCGACAGGCCTTGTCCGCCATGGCGGTCTTGCCGACTGCAATTCTGTAGCAGCGCCTCTAATGTGAGCTTGGTCATGGGGTCATAGCAGCAGTGCCGCCGCTGTCGGCGATCATTGTTGCCATTCCCGTATGTCACAGTTAATGGCGTGCGGGGCCCGTGGGAGGGCTAGCTGACTCTGAGGGCCGACTCCCAGCGGAGTCCGTCTTGTGGCGCTCTCGCCGTCTTACATACCCGGCTGACGGTAGTCCGCCGTCTGCGGGTCGTGCAGACGGGCCGTCGTGGAGCGCGAGGCACGGCCACGAGGGCTGATGTCGGGCGGCATGGCAGCGATGCGCGCGGATGGAGATCTCCATTGATGCGATGCTGCTGTGGCCATGCACGCCCGCCGTGAGCAGGGGCGAGGATGGGCAGCGGTGGCCGTACCCGTCCGTCCATTATTGCGAAGGCAGGAGGTGGTTGGAGTCGCGGGCCGACTCCCCATAGCCAACTTCTGCGGAAGCCGCCGATTAGAGTCGGCTTATCTCGAAGTGCGTCCACAGGACTCGGCCGTGAGGCGGTCGTCGGCCTTGCCCGACTCTCAAGCGGCTCTTCGTCTTGGGGTCTTGAGGCGCAGCCTGCCCGATGTCTTGAAAGGTCGGGGCTCGGGTTAGCCTACCGTGGCCCATTACTCGACAGTAGTCCCGAAGATGGTGGCGCGCCGAGGGCAACATGTCGAGGAGCCTCAACGTTTCATCCTCACGGTGGTGGAATCTGGGCCTTGCTGCGCCGTCTTCCTCTAGGCCGACTAGCTGGAGCGGACTCGCGGAAGGTCGTCTTGCCCTTAAAGAGTTTGAAAGTCGTGGCGGGATCCGAGCGGCGTGCGATAAGCTTCGAGCAGCTGCCGTTGTGGACCGTCGCATGGCATACCGTGGCGAGTCAATCTGCCCTGCAGCAGCCAGGACGGAGCCGTCGGCGGGACCCGCCACTCTGCGCCTCGGGGCCGCGAGCGGATCTGTTGCGGCCGTGCGGACGGTTGGGGTTCCCACGTCGTAACTGCGCGCAATAACTTCGTGTGGTAAATCGTGGGGGGCGTGGGGTGCTGGGCGTAGTTAATCCCGCCCGCCCCGCCGGCTTCTCAGCCCACGAGCCTATAAGTAAGCGGGGGAAGAGGCGGCGAAGCAGCGCGCCCATCTTTCCTACTCCCCGCTTCCTCTTGCTTCTTCTTCCTCTCGCCGCCACGCACCGAGCCACGCCACGCCATGGCGATGAGCCCTTCCTCGCAGCCGCACCTCTGCCATGCGCTCCGGCGTGTGGGGCGGCTCCAGGTGGGCGATGACCACATCGAGTTCGCCGCCCGAGCGCGCCGTCTCCCTAGCAAGAACCTAGTGCGGGCCCGCGCGCTCAGTGGAAATGCTCGCGGCGCCGGAGGAGGCGGCGGAGTAAATATTCCGCTTCGCACCTCGCGCGGACCTAGGGCTGCAGCGGCGGTTTCTTCCGCTCCTTCTTGGAGTTCCACGGGCTCCAGCCGCACCACCTTACTCCGAACACGGTGGTGCTCACTGGCTGCCGCCACCTTGTGCGAAGGCTTCCTCAACATTCTCCCAACCATCGAGCTATGGGGGAGTTCTTCGATCAAGCTCGGCACGCATGCGTCTCCGGCGTGCCAGCCACATCTTGGTGCCTTCGCCATAATCACGGAGATCGGTGGCCAACAACCCGTTTCCCACCATCCGCTGATCAAGTCGGTGAAGATGTGGCGGCGGTCTTATTTTTACGTGAAGCGTCGCCCGAGAAGCGGCCCAGGTCAATTGCCGCCTTATGAAGCCGGCGCCTTGGCGAGGAGGCTCCCAGCTGGTCCCACGGTCAGGAATGACGACTCCCGCTGGTGCCGCCCGCCGTCGCCGACTCCGTCTTGTGATCGGAGGGTTTGCCAGGGCCGACCTGCTGGCCGCCGTGGCGTGCCAGTCCTTCAGCTTGAAGGCCGACCTCATCGATCTGTCGGATGGCCCACAGGACAAGTCGGCATGCTCCAGGACATGCGCCCGCAGAGTGGCGGACACGGTGAACTACATCATGAACTGCAATATCACGGCGGATTGGCGGTTGACGAGGAGCCGTACTCATCGTAACCCGCTTTGTTGTAAGTCCTCTCTCTTCTTCTTCTATTTTTTCAGCCGAATCCGACTTGATCTATTTTGGTTTTTAGTGAGAACCCCCTCATCCAGCCTTGGCCGGCACCAGGACCGGCCCGTCGGTTCGTCCCGACCGAAGCGAAGGCGGCGTCGGCGACCCTGACTTGAGGCGGCGGCGATGGAGGCCGCCCGAAGGAGGAGGAGGAGGCGGCGACTTCAGGCCTTGGCCACCTTTGCCGGCGGCACGATGATGATCCGGGGAAGTTGCCCGCCACCGATCAAAAGTCAGCCAGCCAGCGCGAGTTCCTCGCGCGGCTTGGGTGGTCAAAGCGGCGAAAAGCAACGGGCGGGCGAGCTTGCTTGGCGGCGGTCGAAAAAGTTCAAGGGGCGACGCGCGACCAAGCGGGAAGAAGCGGTCGCAAAAATAACCCGCTTCGCAAGGAAGTGAAAAAATCCATGCTGGTCTCGTGTAAGTGCTTCCGCTTTTATGCGGTTTTCTTACGGTGAATCTTGTCCAAATCTTTTACATACCTTCCTTGCTTGGGGCTCCTCTTACTTTAGAGGGTGGCTGTTGCCTCCTTCATGTAAATTGGTGGAGCGGCCGCCACTACTCGGCGGATTGACCCCTTGCCGCCGACCTCCGGGGCGGCCAGGCCGAGCAGCAGGAGAAGCAGACGAGGAAGAAGCCGCCCGCTGGAGAAAGCGGAGGCGAGGCGGCAGCCTCCGCCCGAAGCTGGATGAGGCGAAGCCACCGTCGTGTAAGCGGCAAGCTGGGAGGCCGCGCACCACCTGTCAGCATTGCTCGTCATCCCGCTGAGCTTGGCGTCGCCCGCCCGGAGTTCACGAGGCAGGCGAGGGCCCGGCGGCGAAGTACCCATCATGGAGAGGGAAAGCGGCGAGACCTTCATATCGAACGCAACCATGCCGCCCGCGCCCGCCTCCGCCCGCCCGTCCAGGCCAGCGCAAGGTAAACAGCCGGCGGACCCGCGGTCGCCGGCCGAAAAGCGAGGCCGTGTGAAGCTGCTCCTTCAAGTCGCCTCGCCGATCGCCGCCGCCTTGAAAGCGATTCGGCGCCACGCCCTTGGCGACCAGCGCCGCCAGCTTCGGCCATCGAGCCTTGGCGGCAGCGCCGCGCCCATTGGGTGGAGTGCGAGGCGCGCCGCGAACCCGCTGAACCGAGCGCTTACGGGCGTTGGCGAAGCTGCTGAGCCGAAGCGACGCCATCGAACTGCACCAAAGCGCATCTGGCGTCGCGAGCAACCGTCCGGGTATGCTTTCTTCTTTTGACTTTGTTTTCTTGTTCTCCCTCTGTAAGAGGCGGCGGCCCTGCTGAGTGTAATCCCGAGTTTTGGGCGGCTGCTGGCGGTGACTGGGAACATCTGAGTGAGTTCCAAATATTTACCTTTGTCTAAAATACTTATCACATGAGTATCACAACCTCAGCGTTACTGCCTTCAACCTTAATGTTGAGGAGCTGGGCAAGCGGACTGCCGACTGTCGGAGGCAGTGAGTCCTCTTTATTCTTGGGAGGCAGTATGGCGCTTCCAGCGGGCTAATCCAGTGATTGGGCGACTGCTGAGAAGTCGGGCGGATCTTCAGCGACCTTCTTTGTTGACGACTCAACATCCTTTTCTTTTTATTCTTGAGAATAGCGCCACTCTTGACAGCTGGGCGAAGCCAACACCGCCTTGCATGCCAAGGGGAGGAGTGCAACAAGCTTCGCGGGAGGCGCGACCTGCTTGGCTCGCTTGTTGGCGGAGGAAAGGAGGCTGCTTGAAGAAGGCCTGGGGCGAGGCGGAGAAAAAAGGGCCGCTCTTGGCCGAGTTCGGCGGCGCTCCTCCTGGACCGACAAGGAGGCCTGCTGACCTCCGGCTTCCATGAGATCGAGGACATCGTCAGCGGTGAGTTTCTTTACTTTCTTTCTTTGAGCCCCTGACTATAGGTCGGGCTGACTCTGATTTTTGACTTGCTTCTTTTTGTCTTGGTAGACTTCTTCCACAGCCCACGCGGTGGCCCTCAAGCCATCGAGGCTGATCGCCAAAGCGCGGAGGGCAAATGGTGCGGAGATTGCATGCGCCCCCCGGACCCTTGATGGCGGCTTGAGCATCGAGGCTCGTCTGCGGCGGCCCATCGGATGCTGCGCCCGGCTTCAGCGTGTCGGCGCCCAGCGATGCTGCCTGTGGCGAACATGCGGTTCTGCCTTGCCGGTCGGTGACGGTTGGCTGGAAGTCATGACTGGCGTCTTGAGCTGGAGGGTTCCTCGGCCGAAGGGCCGGCCCGGGCCTTGGAGTCGTCAAGGCATGGTATCGAGGCTGGACCGGCTGGCTGCGTTCGGTTAGAGCCCGGCGGGAGCTGTTAGCTGTGGAAGATGCCCTCGTCGGCGTCGGTGGCGATCGCCGACTACAGACACCAGCGTCTTACGTCCTGGCGGGCTGAAAGGCGGCGGGGAGCGCCGCGGAGCAGTTGAGATGAACCCGGATTATAGCGAGACTCGGCCCGAGTGATCGGCTCCAGCGCGCCGAGGAGGAAAAGCGGCGGAGAGGCGGAGAGTGAGGCAGGCGCCCGAGAAGGCGGAGGCGGGCGACCAGCCTCGGCTCGGCCGCGCCTCCGACAACGAGCGCGACCGGCCGGGCCGGCTGCCGCGGAGGCGATCAGCCGAGACTGCCTGGCTGGCCGCCCGGCGCCCTAACACCGCCGTCTCTTCCGACCCTCCGAACCGTCTGCCGCTTCCTAGGCTGCCGTCTTGCCTTTATTTATCTGCTTTAGTAGTCTTGAAGAACTTGTTAATGCACAATTCCACCAGCGGGGTGTATTTTGAACTTCTGCTTGAAGATTGACCAAGGGCCTATGTTACGTAAATATTTATCCAAGTTCTATCCTTCCTTGCTCATTGCTCCTTGGCTTTTCCTTTGCCGCCTTCCCTTAGTCGCCGCCTTGCGATCGGACAACGTTCTGCGGATGCCTTTGGATCAAATGTAGCTACTTTTGGGAAAGCAAGTATAACCATTTTAGAGTCTTTTTAACAAGTTGGATGAAAGCGGCAAGCCGACTACTCAAGAGTCGACTGCGAAAAGTGGAAGCCGGCAAGCTATGTTTATGCTTTGGGTCCTTAGCCATTTTTCATGTGGCGCCCATTCTTCCTTACTCACCTGCCCCAAACATTGGCTCTCTGACTCGGCTTCTAACGAGGGAGGCTTAGGCACCACACTACTTGTCCATTGCAGGAAGCATTCCATAGCGCAGCAAGTCCCGAACCGACTAATCGAACCGGTGCCATGACATAACAAAAAGTAGCATACTCGAAGGCATAATTCTTATCATACGAGATAACAAAAGGGCAGTCCCGAGCTGCGTCTGGAGAACTGAAAATCTTAGTACTTTAATACAAAGGGTAGTGTGGTACATCTTGCATGAGCTGTAAAATCTTGGAAGATTTTCATTCCATAACCGTTCCGTCTCTTTGCGAGTCGTCCCTCTTGCGCTTTCGGGGCTTGGCGTCGATCGGGTAGTAGGAGTCGTTGCCCAACACTGCTTTGATAATGAAGGGCCTTCCCAAAGCGCCCGACGGCTTGTGCTGGCGGTACATTCATTTGGATCAGCAGACACAAGGTCTCCCTCTTGGAAGACCTCGGCGACCTCCCTGTTGTAGTATCGGCGCTGAGCTCTCTTGGTAGATCTTTGGACCGGTGAGTGCCAACAGCGGCCCTCTTCCAATGGTCGACACCGTCTTGGCGATGCTTCTTACCTTCCTCCTCGGTGTACATGGTGACTCGCGAGAGTCGAACTCTATGTCCGTTGGGATGGCGGCTTCACACCGTGAAGCGAGGAAGAAGCGGTGTGAAGCGGTTGACTTGTTTTGGAGTCGTCGCGGACTCGAGAGGGCGGCTACAGTAATTCATCAAGCCAACAGCGGCGAGCAGCTCGATGGTTCGACCGATCGAGGCTTGATGCTAGACATGATGAGGTCGTTTGCTTGCTCCACCTGGCCGTTTATTTGCGGATGGGCAGCGGATGCTAAGTCGATCGGATGCCACAATATGCTTGAGCGGGCCAAAGCGCTGGCAAAATTTGTGCCATTGTAGGTGATGATCTTGTGTGGTATGCCGTGCCGAGTCGTGATGTCGGCGATGAAAGTCACTTGATCGGACCATTCTACTTCTTGATGGGCTACTTCTATCCACTTGGTGAACTTTCCACCACGACAAGTAAGTGAGTTAGGCCGCCTCGTGCTGCTTTGAATGGTCCCACCATGTCCAGGCCCCAAACCACAAAGGGGCAGGCGATGGGGATAGTCTTGAGTCGGAAGCTTGGCTGATCTGACTTGGGCGGAACATCGCACCTTGCATTTTGGACTAATTCCTTGGCCTCTTCTAGGGAAGTTGGCGGAAGAAACCGTGTCGAAAGGCTTTGGTGGCGAGTGCTCTCGAGTCCGCATGGTGGCCTTTTCGCCTTGATGGATGTCTTGAGAATCGCTTGGCCTTGCTCTGGCTCGGCCTTAATCTTTGGTAGACACCGGTGGCGCTCCTCGACCAGCTCTCTGTTGACTATTTGTAAGCTGCCGCTCGGCGTTGTACTTACCGAGCCAAGATTTCATCGTTTGGCAGCTCTCTGCTCACTAGGAACTTGAGGGTGGGCTGGGCCCATGAAGTGCTGCTATTTCTTCAACTGCCCGGCACTGCAACAGGGCGGGCCAGGTGGGCTGGGAGGCGGGCTCGAGTCATGACCGCTTGGATTGATGAAGTCCCAGGCAGTGATGCAGTCCAGGCTGAGCTCTGGAGTCTTGGACTGGTCGCCCGCAATCCCGGGCAGGTTACGAAGTCCCGGGCGGCCGACTCTGGCGTTCTTGGAGCCATCTGTAAGTATTCTCGTGCCGTCTGCTTTGGGGCTCCAGTCGGATCCGACTTCTTGAGGGGCCGACACAAAGATGGTCTCGATTACGGTGAAGCAGCCAGACGGCTTGAGGAGGCTGAAGAAGCATTATCGGTGTCAAAACAGCGGATCTCGGGTAGGGGTCCCGAGCTGTGCGTCTAGGCGGATGGTAATAGGAGACAAGGGACATGATGTTTTACCCAGGTTCAGGCCCTCTTGATGGAGCTAAAACCCTATGTCCTGCTTGGTTAATATTGATGATGTGTGTTACAAGAGTGGATCTACCACGAGATCAAAGAGGCTAAACCCTAGAAGCTAGCCTATGGTATGATTGTTGTTCATCCTACGGACTAAAACCCTCCGGTTTATATAGACACCGGATAGGGTTAGGGTTACACAGAGTCGGTTACAATGGTAGGAGATCTACATATCCGTATCCCCAAGCTTGCCTCCACGCCAAGGAAAGTCCCATCCGGACAGGGGCGAAGTCTTCAATCTTGTATCTTCATAGTCTTGGAGTCCGGATGATGATGATAGTTCGGCTATCCGGACACCCCTAGTCCGGAACTCCCTCGGTAGCCCCTGAACCGAGGCTTCAATGGCAGCGAGTCCGGCGCGCATGTTGTGTTCGGCATTGCAAGCGGGTTCCTCCTCGAATAATTTATAGAAGATTGTGAACACCGGGATAGTGTCGGCTCTGCAAAAATAAATTCCACATACCACCGTAGAGAATAATATTACACAAGATCAATCTGCTGGCGTATTTTGTGGCGTGGCGTCGCACCACTACCAAAGCTTTACTCAAATTGTTTTATTGTTCCACCTCGGTAGCGTTTAGCGGCGGTTTCATAACACGTCTTGTCGAGCGGAGATCGTGTTCCCCTTATTCGGGATTCCCATCAATACGGACGTGGGTAACCCAACGCGCCATTGATTGTGGCGCTTGGAGATAGCGAGTTTTACTAGGCGGGGGACACATGTTTTTGTCCGCCCATATAAGGGGATAAGGATCCACCCTTTCACTGCGCCTTCTTCCTCCTTTGCTCATCCATTCCCGTGCACTCGAGCTCCAGCGCCCAAGTCCACTTTCCTCCTGAACCTTCTCCAACCATGTCGAAGCGGGAGGCGGATGGATGGCCTCCTCCGTCACGGAGGGCACATCACAAGACTGCGGGAGGCGGATACTTGTCCGGCGATACTCAGCGCCTGAGCTGCCCGGCAGGCAGCTCATTCAACCCCAGTCCCCATGAGAGGTGGTATTTCTCCCCACTTCCTCCATGGACTAGGTTTTCCACTTCACCCATTTGTCCGGGGATCATGTTCTACTCGGCCTGGACTTCCACGACCTAGCCCAATTTACGTCCTCAACGTCTCGGCGTTTATCGTCATGTCTGAGGCCTTCCTCGCATCAGCCCCACTTGACTTGTGGCTCAAGACCTTGATGTCAAGCGAAGGTTGTGAAGAGCAGCCAGCAGTCTTGGGCGCCATAGTCGACAAGATGGCCAAAGTCCTATGGCTCGAGGGCTCCTTTGTGGAGACAATAAAGGGGTGGCTATCGGGGTGGTTCTACATCACGAGCCACGCGACCACGAATGGGTGGCGGCCCCAATTCAGATCTGGATTCCCCACGGCTCTCATCATGGAAAGAGCGGGCTGAAGTGGGGATTCGGACGAGCTATCCGGACTCAAACAGCGTCCGGAACACAGTGGACAAGAATCGCGAGGCTTGTCGGCGTAATCCGGTGATGCTCATCCGCGGATTCTCCCATGCCAACAATGGGACTTCAATTTGTGGGAGTTCGATGCGGCACAACCTTTGAACCTTGAGGCGGCTCTTGATACCACGTGCGAAGATGCAGGAAGAGTGCTGTTCAAGGCGCCCGATGCCCCGCATCCGCTAACAAAGATCGCGAATCAGCTCGCGGTGTCAAGCCGGCGAGGTAAGTTATTTACCCCTACGGGACTCTTTTTCATAGATTGACTCTCGTGGGATCTAAAAACTCCCTATTCTTTGACAGGTCTGGCTGAAGATGTCGGGAAAGATTAACTGTCCGGCTCCTTTGCGGAAGACCCAGCGGACGCTTGATTAACGGGGCTGCTGGCTCCGGCACCATGTGGTGCGGAGAAAAACCAAGAAGGATGCCACGGGAACTCGAAGAGCTCCGGCGCTTGAGTCTTTGTCGGTTACGAAGCAGAATCTTCTCTGAAAACGAGGAGGAAAAAAGCTTCTCCCAGTGAGAGGAGAGAAAAAGGAAGGCCGCCCCGGGGGAGGCGAAGGTCAGAAGGAAGAACCCTTCCTCCGGACTTCTCCACCAGCGTCGGCGGCAGCGAGGGGATTGGCCTACAAGGCCAAGCCTGGCGAATCGGAAGTGTCCGGATACCCATGGCGTTTTATTATTGCGAGTGTTCTCTAATGTCGAACAATCATGCAGCCCGCCCAAAAGCGAGTTCGCGATTCATCGGCGGGTCCACAGGCTCGTCGAAAATGGAAGTGCCGCTTCCGACCGCCTCCTCGCCTCATGCTGCGGACAACGCGTGGCCCAGGAGCTAAAGGGGCTTGGTCCGAGGAGGTGGCGTGGGAGGTGCCACAAAGGCAACCCCACGGACTCGGAGGCGTGGGGGCAAGACCCCGGGGGCTCTAAGGCTGACCCTTGTCCGGACTCCATGCGGAACCTTGATGGTTCGAGTCGATAAGCGATCCTCGCCAAGAAGGATAAGCGCCGGTGTCCTTCGTCCAACCGGAGGCACGGATAGCTCTTGGGCTCTCAGGCGCCTCCATCGAAGGAAGAACACCGCCTTTGTTATGAGTGCGGTGATCCGTCTGATTCGATCCGCCAAGGCGGGTGACGAGCTTGTGCCAGTCTTCTAACGGGCTTTGAGGTAGAAATTTCAATATATGTAAAATGGTACCGCATAGAGCGGTAGCCCACGATGCTCGGTTCGATTGTTGGAAAGAAAAGCGGATGAGGATCTTTAGAAAGATAAGCAGAGTCATAAAAAATATGTCAATATGGGATTGCGAGGCTGTCTTTGCTGACCTCCGTCGCATTATTTGCGGAGGTTAATAATTTGAAGAAAAACCTCGGCGGCGAAACGAGCTCGGTCATGCCAAAGCAGCTCGAGGAAAAAGAAGGTGCGTAATACCTTATGAAAATTGTACCTTACTGAGAAAAGGATTTGGTTGCAAGAAAAATGACAAGGATAGCGTGGGTATTGTAGGGGCCACTACTTGAGGTGGCGACCCTGAAGGAGGCGGTGGCATGACGAGTAATGTCTGGCCTTGAGAGCACCGGCGAAGAAGCGAGGAGGCGGGTGGCGGAGGTACAACAAGAGCTCCAGGATCTCGTGAAAAAACATGAGAACTTGGGCGTGACTCGAACTTCGAGTGCGAGCTTACATGACTCTTGTTGCCAAAGCCGCTAAGGCGAAGCTTACAAGGCCCTCCGGAGATTGGCGGTGAAGAAAATAGCAGCGGATAAGGCATTTTTCATGCGAGTAAGCATGTGAGTGTTAATTACATTGCTTACCCGAATTTGGAGCTCTCGAGGCGTTCATGAATCTTCCTTGCGGCGTGTCGATGCTGCCGCATTCTCCGGGCCTAGGAGGGAGCTCGACGGAGAAGGTCTTGGTCTCGGTATCTGAGGCGGACATCAGTGCCCTTAGCGACCAGGTGAAGCAGCTGGTCGAGCTCCTAAGGCGGCGAACAGGCCATGAAGGCCTCATAGTTGGTTGTGGCCTAAGGAGGCCATGCACAGGAGATACTTGGCCTGGTGCGGCTGTTGGTGGATGCGTGCCCGTGGGTTGAAGTTATCAAGCATTCGCTTGTATCGAGGTGCCCGTCGGGCCTTGCCAGCGCAAAGGTGCCTTTGGGGCAAGATGGATGCCCGAGCTCGTGGCGGACCCGCCACGGAGGGCAGGAGCATCATACGCCCGAGATGTATTATAAGAGTGTCTTTGAAGGGCTCCGCACTATTGCGGGTGAGTGCTCAAAGATGTATATTTGAGTAGACTAGCATTTTGTTATCTGTGCGCTAAAAACTTAGTTCATATCGCTAAGCAGCAGCTTGTTAATTTAAAATATTACCTTATATGCGGACTGTTTATCAAATCGAGAGATGGCAAGTCGTCCGGCTTCAGCCCCCATGCCACAGTCTTTGGGGTGTTGGGATAAACTTGGCTCTCTTGTTCCCATTTTGGGTCCATCTGAGGCGCTCAACACAGCGAACAAGGCAACCAGACTTATAATGCTTGAACACTCTCCTTAGCCATAGAATTCTATAATTTTAAATTTGGTGAAGCCCCTAGTCTTGGAAGGCGAATTTGGGCGCTATCACGCCTTGGCGGACAGTATCCGGCTCCTCGCTCTAAGCGGCATAAGTCTTTAAGGACTACATAAAAACCTCTCGAACAGCGACCGGTCTCTCGCCTCATCATGGCGGTCAGTTTAGCTTTCTCCAGGCGTTAACCCGGCCCGAGCTAGGCGGAATCGCAGTGGTTCTCCGGTGCTACCTTAGGCGATATAGCGGGCGTAAGGTACCAAAACATGGGGCAGGGCAAACCCAACTATTGACCCAAGACATGATTGAACCGATGCATATAGTGCTATAAGTTGGGGTGCCGCACTTGTGAAAGTGTTGGACTCATCACACCATAGCAGCGGAAACATAAGCCCCTGGTGTATATTAGCCGTACCAAAGTGTCTGGATGCAACATGTCGTGAATGAACATATGTATGAAAAGAAATGCAATTATAAACAAAAAGTTGTTGCATTGTTTTATTCAATAAGTGCTGCTCTGAATGCGAGCGATACAAATAGTCACGATAAGCAAGGTATGGACTATTAAACATGTCCCCCTCCGAGGGTAGGAGCATGATTGGTGTATGAAAATGCCGTAATGGAGACCACCTCTATATTAGTTGTAGCCTTTATCCTTCCTGGCTGTTGCATCATGAGTTGGCAGGTCTGCTGCGGGACGAGGCTTCGACAAGCGGAGTCTGTGGGTAAAAAGTAAAGGTAAAAAAAGAAAAGAAAAAGGCGACACGTGAGGCCCCTGGTGTGGTTGAGCCGATGCAGGGTTTATCGTGGTCATGCCCCTCTCCCCATGCCCATGGTATCTTGAGGCGTAATGGTGTCTGCGAAGGACCTGCTGACATTTCGCGGGGGCTGGGGTTGGGGCCACACTACTCTGGCGTGCTCTGAATGTGCCAGGTGGTCTTGTTGTAAGTTACTCGGGCGCTTAGCTGTGTCCGGCCGCCGCGGCGGAATCGAGGAGTACCTTAAGAGGCTGCATTGCACTTATGCCGCGAGCATTGTATGTTCCTCCGTGCGGAAGAGCGTTCGATGTTTCGTTGACCGTAATGACTCCTCGAGGGCCTGGCATCTTGAGCTTGAGGTATGCGTGGTGCGGCACCGCGTTGAACTTTGTAAACCGCGGTAGGTCCGAGCAAGGCATGATAGCGCTGCGGAGCGGGACTATGTCGAAGATTAACTCCTCGCCGGAAGTTATCCGGGATCGAAGACCACTTCGGTGTAATTGAGCTGTACAATTGGCTTCTACACAGTATGGCGCCTTTAAAGGTCGTTTTGGTAGGTTTAATCCTTGAGGGTCTATGCCCATCTTGCGCCTTTGTATCTGGTAAAGCAGGTTCAGGCTCTTGCCGCCGTCCATCGGGACTACGGTTAGGTGAAATCCATCGGCGATTGGGTCTAAGACCAGTCTGGCCGAATCCACCGTGGCGGATCTTTGGTGGGGTGGTCCCTTTCGTCAAAAGTGATCGGGCGGAGGACCATGGATTGAACTTGAGGCAGCGGCTCCATCGCGTAGACATCCACGAGTGCGCTTCCACTCCCTTTTGGGTATGTGCGTTGCGTATATCATGTTCACCGTCCGCTTTTGTGAAACCCTTCATCCTCTATTGTTGGCGGTTGGGTCTCGTCCTCATCATTGCTATGCAGCCCCTTATCATTGCTTTGGTAATTAACTTGCCTGCTGCTTGAATACCCAACAGTCCTGTTGGTGTGGTTAACTGGCTTTTGAAGTGCCGTGTATCGCTAAGCGGTCGATATTGGTCCAAATTAGGCCGGACCGGAGTAGTTCTTTTGATTGGATTTTTCCGCTGACGGGTTTAGAGCCTCTGAATCCGGCATTGACTGCCGTATCCTCAATATTGTCGCCGTTAATGCGGCGTTTGTTTTTATTACGATGCGGCCTGCCATTTCGGTCCTTGAAGTCTGGACTGCCAGAATTTTCTTTGAGGTTGTTGCTGCGTGCTAGCCAGCTGTCCTCACCCAGCGAAGCGGGTCATGAGTGATGTGAGGGCTGCCATGGATTTGGCTTTTCTGTCCTAGGTGCGGGCAAGCCACTCGTCACGGATGTTATGCTTGAAGGCGCGAGGCCTCCTCATCCGGACGGTCGACTATTTGGTTTTCTTGGTTAGAACCGTGTCGAATTATCGGCGATTCGTCAGCTGCTGAATTATGTGGCTTAGGTCATTAGCGTCTGGTGGTGCGCATAAGTTCCTGGAAGTTATCGAGGAATCGGCTTCAGGTCCTCCAGCTCCCAATTGACTCTGGCGGCAAGCTGTTGAGCCAATGCGGGCTGGTCCTTTAAGCGAGGGAGGTATTTGATGGCGTGAAGATCGTCACGCGGGCCATGTGGATGTGAAGGAGATAGTCTTGATCCAAACGCGGGGTCTGTTGTGCCATCATAGGATTCAATAT